>JBAIZL010000002.1:57609228-57654228 GCA_036971475.1 Prosapia bicincta
TTTTTCACGCGACCTATGCCGGGTTAAACAGTTTCGTCGTCCCTTTAAAGTACACAGTGAACCACATTTTATTAAAAATCGAGCATAGCATGGCTACTTTTCTCTGCTTTCTGTCTTGATCCCTTTTAATTATTTGTCAAATATTTAGAAACCAATATTGTCACTGTTTTATTTAATCAAATATTTGGTTTGTTTAATTTGTCGCTTTAAATTTTTTTCACGAAAACTTAATAGTATTTAATACTGTACATAGGTTTGAAATTAACAAATCACTTGACATAAAATATTTGATTTATCTTTGAATGAAAATAAATATTTTTCAATTTTCATACCTAATAATAAAAGTTATATGCTATTAATATTTTGTGTTAAATGGAAACAATAATTAATATTCAGTACAAATAACTAAACGATATTAATGACGAAATGCGTTTTTTCAATGGATTCGATTTATTACACACAATAAAATAATATTTTAATTTTAAAACAATATAAAGTCTCATTTTTATTATAAATTAGCGTTATATCTGGCTGGCTTTGAATAACTAGATACTTTCTTAACTTGGAGAGTGTTTTTTTAAACTTATTGATGTAATGATAAGTATGATACAATATTTTGTGTAATGTAAGATATGTTTTATTTAAGAAAATTAATTATATACAAATTATGTGTAAATTACCTACGTGATTTGTTTATGGGTACCAAATGATTAACAATGAATTTTGCAAAGTTTAAAATATTGTAACTATTTACGTATTGTTGCCGTAATAATTTTTTTTTAGTCATGGAGATTATTCTGTGATGTTAAATTTAAGATGTAACCACTTCAATGCTAATGAGGGGTGTATTTTCACAGTGCGTATATTGAGATGTCGTTTAAATCCATATAAAATTTCGTAGCTTATGTTATTTTTAAGTAATATGTAAGTTACAGAGAAAACCCCCTTTTCAAAATATCACTATAGTTATTCGTTCATATTTTATAAGTATACGATTTAAATATAATATGAGGTTTGTATATCTAAAACAAACTTTTTTCTGGTAAAATTCTGTTCAATTTTAGGATAACGGTTTATCTAACTAATGATATGTTTTTATATTAACTGTCTGTAATGTGCTAGACAAAATCTCTTGTATGATATGAGCAGCAAAAAACAGCATATCATAGTTTCCCCCAACCTTAATATTTTATCATTTAAGATATGCATTTCTTATTCAAATACTCATAATCCCCCAGCTATCATGATCCACAACGAGATCCTCAGAGCGCCCTGATATGCGGGTCACTTTATACCTTTGATAATACTTGAATTTTTAGTATCAATTGTAATTTTTGGTATTTGTGCTTTGACAACTGTCCCTGTGTTTATGCCGTGTTTGCAGTACACGTTTTATAAGTAGGGTAATCTGTTATATAATCCGATCACTTCCGCATAAATCCTTTATTTCTAGTATGATTCTTGCATGTTTTTACGTAATGAGCGTAATTGTTTCATATCTTACCAGCTATGAGATTTTTCCATAAAAATGAAATTTTTCCATTCATTAAAAACTCTAGTCTCCTCTACTGGTATTTCAATTTTTGAAATATAGTTCTTACATAACATTACCTTAACAAATATTACTACTGAAGATTTTTTTCACTTGTTATCTATCTTCACTCATACAATTAGTTCCAGAGAGCTGTTTTTGTTTTCTCATTATGTCAGAGATAATTTAATTTTCGCTTCAAGTTCACAGTGCGTTTCATTTGCTTATATAAAGTCCTTGCAGAGGCGATATTACCACTTTATATATAAAAACCCCATTTAAAATCTCTGTGCACAATTTACCCCACTCCCTCTCTCTCACACACACATGCACGACACACAAACACACACATACACACACACACACACACAACATACACATACACACACACGGGCAGTCGTAGTTTATTTTGATTACATGACGTTGAAAATAATATATTTTTCAACAACTGTGTGTAATTTAGAGAAAGGTTCAAAATGTCAAACATTAAAGCTTTAACCACAAAAATTATCTATTTATATTACAAGTGGCAGGCTGCCAATTTTACTTGACCTAGGGTTTTGTTTTTATATTTCAGTCAGTTAAAATTCAAAAAGATTATCTTAACAATGTAAATTAGTTTGTTGGGAGTTGTTTGGGTTTATGTATTTGGGCCAAACAAATTAGACCAAATATGTAAATCTTTAAAAACGCTCATGGGAATACTGAACTTAAAATCGAATACTATAGATGTTGATACTGATTTTCATCATTATAAATCTAATAGTCTTTAATATTTTCTTGAAATAGTTCTACCATCCATTTTAATTTCAAATGTGTGTTCGCTTTATTTGCGGCTAGTCAACTTCACAGTTGCTTATATTGAAGTTTGATCGCGCTGTTTGAAAATGTGTTTTATAATTAGTAATTATTTATTTACCTAACAGCTTATATAAAAAATAACTTTAGTTTTTAATTGTTTGCCAAAATTATATTCATGTTTAGTAACTATTTTCATGTTTGGCAAATATATTACTATACTAATCAATCTATGTCATTTGGCTATTTTGAAGATATAAATATTTCGGGATATATATATGAAGAAATAAAACAATTTACAAATAAAAAATAACTTATTGAATTTACAATTCAAAGCTTTTCGTTGGCAAATAGTACCAACATCCTCAAGAATCCTAGAAACTTCATATTTGTTGAATTGTAAATTCCATAAATTATGATTGTATTTGTTAATTGTATTATTTCTTTAAAAATACACACGAATACATAACATAGTGTATGTATATATATATATATATATATATATATATATATATATATATATATATATACATATATATATATATACATATATAAATAAAAAAATTTAATATATATATATATATATATATATATATATATATATATATATATATATATATATATATATGCTGATACGTATTCCTTCACGGATGGAAAAATATGATGAATAGTTATTATCTGGAGTACATCCGTTCATTCTGCAGTTCATAAATTCGCAGTTCCGACGTTTCGCTAGAATCTCATCCTTAATTGACGAGGTGAACCCAACAACAGTAGAAGAGCAGTGAAGAGCGCAGATAACTCTTCTCCTATATATAGAGGGAAGAAGCCACGCCCATTGCCATCAATTCACACATTGACGTCAATCCACACACATCTGAGACAAACAATTACTAACTTTCCTTTGCCTTTGTTTACCTTTCTGTCGATAAAATCTATCGATAACACACTTCCACTCTGCGGGCAAATTCAAAGTATGATCACCTTGAAGTGAAGTGATATTTTGTTGGTAATAGTATCGCCAAATGTAATACACCAGTTTATTACTTTACTGTTTGGTTGAGGATCATTTGAGTATTAGAGGAGTAACTACTTTAGAATTATAGTAACAACTAATGTGCAATATATTTCATTGCGATAGAAATAATTAAATTTATGAAAATGAAAAAAACTATATATAGCAGCCACATCTTTCGAAAATAAGCCGTATAGATCTCAGCAAAAGTGTAACGTATTTCTTTTCCACTCTTCACATATGTTTTATACGTTCAATGTATCAAAATTATATCGATTATTAACGTGGGTGTCTATTAATTTCAAACTAGAAACGTTTTCATAAAAAGGGCAACCGAACCCTTAACCCACAATTTCATAGTGCAGGTGTATATGCTGGACATACGTTAGAAATTGGCCTGTTATATATTTTAAGATAAATTTCACATAGATTGTGATAGAGTAAAATCAATATAACCACTAGAAGACTACATAGCTGACCAGGGCATTGAGGTTTTATTTGCTCTAAAATACCTGGCAACATTCCATGTTGTGAATCTTAAATATCAAAAACGAAGTAAAAGATTTCAACAATCCTAAAACGAAGAAAAGGTCTTGTTCCAAATATTTTGTCTCTAAAACCCTTAGTGCAGGTACATTCCAAGTAATGTACTTATTTTCGATTCTTCAGCAAGGAACTCTATGTTTAAATACTAGATTTACTATTAGGAACATCTTGATTTAAGTATGAACAGAAATATCTTGAAACTTAATTATAAATAAATCTAGTTAATTCTATAATTTTATTTTAAATTATTGGTCGGTCAAAATTGTAGCACCTGTAATACATACTTGTCGGATAGAGAAGCCAATGGACACAATTATAGTTCGGGCTATAATTTAACCGATCACATTGCATCCGAGTGAATATTGTTTCGATTCAGGAACTGTAAAACCAAAACAACTCTCCGATAGGTAAATTAGTTTTAAAAAATATTTTTTTTTTACTTAATCTACCATAGGCCTACATTTTCTAAATTATTTGTAAGCTATATTTTAAAATTTAAACTGTTTCTTACTTGTGCATTGATGTGTTTATTTTTCTTACGTTTAGCTCTTACAGAAAGATATAGCTTAAGGATCAGCTTACCTAATATCATTTGGTATATATTTATTGCATGAAATGTGTTTTAATTCTTTGAAAATCAGAAAACGCCACTGCATTGGGTTACATCATTATTTCTCATGGACAGTACATCATGTAAGAACTTGTCAATACCGTAATTATTGTAAATATTATGATTGGTCTAAGTATTATTTTCGTCGTTTAGTTATTTGCATTTTTTACGTTTATTCGACCATTATCTTATTTTTTTTCTTGTGAAACTTTGGTAGTCAATGCTTTTCAAGCATATTCCTATTTTTATTTTTGTGGAGTGCTTACGAGCGATTGCTGTCGTTGATTAGGTGCGTAGGACATAAGTGATCCATCTACCTATATTTTACTTGATGCCAGCGTTTCCTATTGGTGAAACTTCTATTTTCAACATTATTATCTTAATCCTATGTAAACGTTTGACCTATCTTTTATTTTATCTAATAATAATATTATAAAATTGTTTACTATGTTATATAACTTTATCGTGATTATACGATACCGAAGTATTATATATAACTAGAAACAATACTTATAGGACTGTATATTTTGTATTTATATACCACGAAAGACAATGAATTTATATTACCGGGCTACATAGAGAACACATTTTCTGTAAAGACTGTTTTTGCGTAAAGTGTCAGGAAAAATCAGAGTCAAGAGGGAAGTTATATCGAAAAGGTTTTTCAAACTCAATTTATCATACAGCTCATCATCTGATTTAAAGTAATTATCGACCTATTATTCACATTCGTAAACAAATAATTACTTTTTTCAATCTACGTTCACTTGGCTGGATTATAGGTATAGAGATTTCTTACCCTCTTGAGTCAGATATTTAAATGTAATTTGAGTCATTATACTTAGATATATGTAATTATAAAATAATACTTGTTTCTAATTAGGTTTAAATTAGTCATATCGGCTTTTTCCGCAAAATCTATCTTTAGGTAATATATGGTGATTTTCTAACTGCCTGGGTTACTTTAGTAGTAAATAAATCGGTTTATCTAATAGAATTAAACACGTGTGTGTATGAGAGAGAGAGAGAGAGAGAGAGAGAGAGAGAGAGAGAGAGAGAGGGAGAAAGAGGGGGTAGAGAGAAAGGTACAGACACGTTTTATATATTTACATAAACTTAAGAGTTTGAAAAAACACTCAATACGATTCAAACGGAAAACTCTGTGAATAAAAATTGAAAATTACACGAAATGAAGACTTTTTTGGCACCCGCTAATAATTGACTCCTACATTATAGAAAAAAAATTAGTCAGCCAGTCGGAGGGGGTGCTTGCTTTTCTCTGAAATGATTACAGTGATTCCCCAAGGGATTCTTTCTTGCAGTCATTAGGCTTCCCATTCAATCTGAATCTTGATTAATTACTAACTAAATGAACCCCACATCTTTAGTTTTGTAGTTTTGATTGTCTAATTTTAGTAAAAACACTAATTGCATTTGGTTGGCGAATAGCTATTTCATTATTGTTTGTGAATTCATAATGAGTAAAAAAATTATAAAATTGTAAACAGTATTTTCATATTGTAGAATATTTTCAAAAAGTGTTTATTATTTAATCAAGATATATTATATTATTTCAAATTTAATTTCATTTATTTAGGGCAATACGAATAATAAACCACTATTGAATTATGTACACTTTGTAATGGTAAAACGTTTCAAACACAATTTGTGATTTTGTAAGTGAAAGGATAAAGTGTTTAAATTCATAAGGGGTAGGTTTATTTTAAGAATTATAAAAGCATGATTTCTGAAAGGATTTTCTCCTCTTAAACTAATAAAATAAGCAAAACCTCGACGGAATATTATACGAATTCATGAAATGTCTGTCGTTTTGATCGAATTTATTAGGAAGATACTGTATATAGTATGGGTTAGGTAAATACGAGATTCACGTTTTCTAGATTGATATTAGACAAACATTTTTTTTATTTTGTAGAAAATTTGACTAAGTTAACAGATCCAACGAAAAAATCAGAACATAATCCTTTAAAAGCAGATGTAACACACACAAATTTGATAATTGTTTTCGAAGCCACACGTATGTACAATAACTTATGTTTATAATAATGAATGTACGTTTTTAATTCATTAAACTCATAACTCAATAACACGTTTTTAATTGAAAAACGTATATAGGGCTACTTTTAAATTAGATAAAAAACAATTTAATTTTTAGTAGGAGTGTTTCTATAACGTAGTAACTTTCCTACACCCAGGGGTTTTGCTACAGTATATTTAAAATTGTTTGCTACTAATCTGTACTATATGAAAGTTGAAGTACAATTTGCATTTTAAAAAATCATTACCTTCCAAGGTCTGTAGGAAGTTAAGTTTTCCTAAGTTTCCATTCAGTAATGATGGTATAAAATCTATCTGCAGATATAAGTATATAATTCTTCTTCTATCCAAAACCTTTTCTTTTTGCCAGCTTCAAAAAATACTGCTATGTTTGATACATTTTCGTTGTTTTATAACTTATTACAACTGTGATAAGGAAGATAACTATGCAATCAATTAATGGTTACATTAATATCCACAAATGGGTAATAGATTTCTATGGGTAATAGATGAGTTTCAAAATTAATTTTTGAGTCGTTGTGTTATGCATGTGAGTGAACTTATTTGATAATTTTAACATTCGTAAATGGTTTTGAGCTTGTCTGTCCAGGCCTATACCTTGCCCTGGTAATGGATTTCATTAATTTATATGGAAAAATATCTCTAACCAAGTTGATGGGTACATCTATATTACTTAATACATTTTGTAATAATGTATTTTGGACAGACAATGTATAGAAGCTTTACCTAAAAAAACAATAATATAATAAACACAAATTTGTCTTTTTTTGCAAGACTATAATGTATTTCAAAGTTATACAACTAAAAGTTACATTGAAACAATCATCTTTAAAAAATAAGTGAAGCAATATTTGCTGGTATATTTATGAAGATCTACAGCATAACAAATTTGTCATAGGTCAGGACACTAAGAATCCACATTATAAACGTGCACACTGCGATAATACGCAAAGTTTGGTGTCTTGTAATTTGTGGCTATGTGATTTTATTGTTTTGTTGTATCACTATAATACCTAAAACTTTGTCATCCACTCTCTCTTAAGATGTTCTATGTCGACTAAGAATCCACGTTATAAACGTGCACAATGCGATAATACGCAAAGTTTGGTGTCTTGTAATTTGTGGTTATCTCGTGATTTTATTGTTTTGTTGTATCACAGTATTACCTAAAACTTTGTCATCCACTCTCTCTTAAGATGTTCTATGTCGACTAAGAATCCACGTTATAAACGTGCACAATGCGATAATACGCAAAGTTTGGTGTCTTGTAATTTGTGGTTATCTCGTGATTTTATTGTTTTGTTGTATCACAGTATTACCTAAAACTTTGTCATCCACTCTCTCTTAAGATGTTCTATGTCGACTAAGAATCTAATTTAAATAATTAACACTTCATACACTTTATTCCTTATTATGTTTTGCATTTTTGAAATACATACGTTTCTAGAGCTGTGTATTTATATGTTTTAACCAGAGTAATTATATAAATATAATTCACGGCATATAACACCAATGTGTAGAACAGCCCACATTTCAATATACGTATTTAGTGGATTAAACATAAAACCTGGTTAAATCAATAAGAAAGATGTGATAAAGTTCAATTTATAGTAGCTTTTAAATCTCGTATAAAACATTTAAAACTTAAAAGTAAAGACAATCGTCTTTGTACTCAATTATAACCAACACATTTGTTTCAGAATAATTCAAAAATTTCAAAGTTCAAAGAAATTAATGTATCAGTTACTATCTCAATATTTACTACTGCTAAATGCGGTTCCACTAAGAGATTTCTAAATTTAAAAAGAGTTATGTTTGGGGAAAAGGATTTCAAATGACTAATGTTTGATATTTGTAGTTACAATTGTTATATTATTTAACTTATTTTGCATACAAATATGCTAACAAATTAAAATATTTGAGTTTTCCATCTTTGTTCAAAAGTTTTATCGGCAGACTAAAAGGTTGCGAACATAAATGTTATAGGTATTAACTATATTATATTTTATTAAAAGATAATTAAAAGGGAAAAGGCAGTCTAGTTGATTGGTATTTATATTTTTTAAAGCGTTATGAAGTACAGCGCAACAAGTAAATATTTTTAATCAAAATTCAATATTTAAAGAATATATATTGTTAGTAAACTATTCTCTTACGCTGTTAAACGGCAGGTAAAATCAAATATTTGACTTCAGTACGTGCAACGAATGAAGTCAGGGGTACGTGCTAGCAAGATTTTATAAATTTCATGAATATAGAATATCTTGTAATTACTAATTTTAAATTACTTCTATTAGCCTTTTGTAAATGTTCACAGATAGAAGATTTTTCGAAATACCTATTAAAAAAGAGATAAAATGAGACATATTTGTTTAGTTAACTCACCTATCCTTTTAAACATATTGATCTATTTCCAACACTCCAATAACTTTGATACTTGACTGACGAAAATACTCCATTTGATAACAGAGCACAGTGCACATGAAGTAGTGTACTGTTCTATGCATCACACTGTTTCCTTTCAACAAGCTAATCCGTGATTGGCATAATTGGCATTACATAACCACAGTGTAGGTCCTTCAGTTATTATTAGGGAATACAAAGAGATAAATGAAGATTTTGCAAGTACTGTGTCATGTTGTCTATCATTCCGCATCGTAAAGCCAACGTAAAACATTTACATTTTTTGTAGTGGATCATTTTATCACTTCACCACATGAAGCGACTATACACCACATATATATACTTCTACACAATAATATAATTGCAAGATCGTGTTATAAAAATAGAAAAACTTTTCGTCGGATATGCCATAACATATAAATCACTGGAATTGGCATAAAAAAATAAATTACTAGGTGAATAAACAAAAGTGATTAAAAATTATAAAAGATTTTATCAATTTAACAATTTTAATGTTTAGCTTTAAATGAGTAATTTCTTACTGTTAATAGAGCTGTAAAAGTAAACCTTCATGAATATTTATAAAAATTCACATTTTAATAAATGTTAATACTTGAAAAGTAATAATGAGATTTGTTATACAAATACTGATTTAATAAATGTGGTACATCCGTACCACTCATATGGCAAAAATCGATCCGTTTTAACTCTCAACCATTTTACCCGGAATCGTTCTGTGTTTAAACAAACCCTATGATATTTTATATATACTGTAAATAAATAAATATATTTGCATATAAATACCAATTATATAAGAGTATACTCGTATATTCATGCTTAGATACTCAAATCTGATATCACGAAATTATTTAAATTAGAAAATATTTGTAAAATATTTAAACTGTAAGAAACTATCAAAGTTTCGCTATTTATCAAATGACAGTCAGTTGTAAATTACAAACAGTTCAGCAAAAAAGGTCAACTCCCTGCATTCGGTATAATATAAATAATAATATACTTCGAAAGGTTGCATCGTATGTAAACCAAGACGCGAGTGAATCACTGGGGAGAAGAGTTAGCTAAACATAAATTGTACCTTGTAGATAAATAGAGGAAAATCTCTAAAACTAAAAACAAGCACGTCATCCAACATCTGCAGCTTGGGAAATTTACATTAATTTCTACCCAAGCCCAAAAAAACTAAGATAGAAAGTTTCAGATAGGGTGGAAAAAATTGTGGCATAGCCAATGAAATTAAAGAGGTAATGAAACCCGTCCGTAAACTAACCAAGGGAAAACGAAAGGTGCTGGTCCAATTCAGGGCTCAAGGTAGAAAGTTGTTAATTTTGGAAATTGGTACTACTTTAAAATAAAAAAAATAAATTAGTAAGTGGTATTAAGTGAGGGAGATAGTTAGTTAATAAGTGAAAATCAGTGCGGGAGATTTTATTAAGTGAATTGTTGGTAACGAGAAGTTAAACAAGAGAATAACGCAATAAATGAGGGTCAATAGCTTTAGGCATTAATTTATAATGCGCCCAAAGCAATTTCTTTAAAGTAAAATTATTAGGAAATGTATAAAATATTCATTAATTTACTTAAGAAATTTTACCTCAAGCCAGTAAATAAAAGATTTTATCAAAGCAAGTGCAGGAGCCTATACACGCTTTATGATAATTTCGGAAATTTATAAGATTACTTATTGGAAGAAAAAATGTAAGAACTCTGATTCCTACCGGCAAATTAGAGCTAGACAAAATTAATCGTGTATAATTACCTGTAATTGCTACAACTATGAAACAAGGATTAGGTAAATTGGTTACTGAGAAACACAAGCAGGTATGTATTATTTTGATTAACTTAGAGTAAACGATCATGTAGAACATCCCTTATATGTATATGTATATATATATATATATATATATATATATATATATTTATTTATTTATTTATTTATTTATATATATATATAAGTATATATATATATATATATATATATATATATATATATATATATATATATATATATATATACACATATACATATAAGTGTGTGTGTGTGTGTATGTGTGTGTATTAAAACCGTTCTAAATATTGAGAAATTAGGCGATACAACGGAAATGTTATATTTAAAACAATTAAAATTTTAATCTTCGATAAGAATTGATAAATATAAATATAATTAGTGTGCCAGAAACAGCTATTTCATCGAAATTTTATAAAGCCATTGTTGAAGGGGTATGGGCATTTTTTCATTGATTTAAAGGAGATAGAAACTAACAAAGAAGAATAGAAGGAAAGTCAAAATTTTTTTATAAAGCTCATCGACATTTGAAAATGTGCAGTCAGAAAAGTTATGAAGAACATTCAGAATAACGAAATCGCCTGAATCACATATTTAAAAAGTCATGATTATAACAAAAAATTAAAATTATTTAGTTTAAATTTTTAATCTAACAAATAACAGAAATCTCCGACTTAGTGATTACGTGATTCTAAGGATAGGAATGGAACCATATTAAGTCAATTTTTAACAAATATATTGATTGGACTAGAGACAACGGGACCGCGTGTGACAAATAGCTTCATCTTAATTGATTTTAAGTGTAAAATGCCAACGTTGTGTACTAAGCGCGGGGAAAAGGTGGCTCCAAAAAAGTTCGGTGCGATTCCCAAGCCTTTTTTACGAATATTGGTTCCTGAGATTGGCTAAAGTCAAATAAAAATGCGGTATATTTCAATAGATCAAGAACGGAAGGTTGCAAAGATTTAAAACCATAAATTGTTTTTTAGATGATATTATATTAAAACTCACTAAAATAATTTATAAAAATTGTAAAAAGTGAAAACTATAAAAAAGGAAACATCAAGTTATTAGGAAACTGTATTTCAATCGAAAATAAAGCCATTTAAACTCATTTATAAAAACATGAAAAAACTGTGAAATTTTTAAAATGAAATTCGCTGGGCGAAGCGTGAAAATGATGGAACTGAAGAATGAAGGCCATAGAGAGGGGTAAAAAAGTGGTAAACTCTGGACAGCTCAAAGTAGATGAAAGGTATCAGGATCCAAGAGACGGGACGTATTACCAGAGGTATTAAATTTCTTCTCTTTCAAATCTAAAAATTTTTCAATTAAACTATTTGTGGGGGAAATGAAAAATTAGGTAATTCTTTTTATTTAAAAATATAATGAATAAACTATGTTATGAAGATAAAGACTTGATTGATATTAGAAATGAAGAAACACTAGGGGGATGTGGCACCACGTTAGCCTGACGTCACCAAAGTCAAAATGGTGGTCAAACGAATAGAGGTATTATTAAATCTTCCTTTTTTAATTAATAATTTAGAAATAATTCCTATTAGTTTTGGTTCATATATGAGGTTAAATCTAAATGTACATAAAATCGATAACTGTCCTGCATATTTGTAAACTAGGACAAAATTAAAGAAAATGAACTAAAAGGATTATAGTGCATTAAGATATTCAACAGCTAAGGTAGGTCAAAGCTGTTAAGAAATAACTAATAAGTTAATTTATAAAAGATTTATTGTGTTTTAGAAATTGTGTAAATGGAAAGCAGTTGTTTCGTAAGAAATTACGTTTTGTAAAATTGATTATTCACCGCTACAGCTTAAATTGATATATATATATATTTATATATATATATATATATATATATATATATATATATATATATATATATATATATATGTATATATATATATATATATATATATTAAATTATTAAATAATTTATATATATATTAAATTTTGTAAAAGTATTTTATTACATAATTATTTTTCATGAAGATGCTGATACTTTTTTATCGGCGAAAAGCTTTGAATAAATATATTCATTAAAAGTATTCTTGTGTTTGAAATATATTAAATTTATTATATAAATATATATATATATATATATATATATATATATATATATATATATATATATAACATAGTTTTTCTTACTAACTGGCAAGTTGAGCTGAATTTTATTTCATAAAAAATTTTGCTTATACACTCCGACACCCTGATCATTAGGCTGAGATGCCTAAAAAGAATTCTTTTCCCGGTAAACAGTACCCCAAGGGTTACGTCTCAGAGAGTTGGGTTGTTTTAAATAAAGTCCAGTAACTGGTTCTCTGCCCGATTGGGGAGTGAAAACTCAGGAGCGTGATGCTGTTCTACATTTTTATCTTAGTCTAGACGGAAGGCCGTCGAAGAGCTTGTGTGTGTGTGTTTCTGTGTCTGAGTATTTGTACCATCTTTTTAGATTGATAAAATGATGGATTTGCTCATAAATACGTTAAATAATAATTTAAAGTTATTGGTATTGATTAATATATAAATAAATCCTTATTAAAAGTAAGACAATATATTTAATAAATACGTAGTCATATTTATAAATATATTCATTACAATAAAAATTGATTGAGATCTTTTTTACTTCAAATTGATATCACAGTAAATATTTATTTGTACCTAAAATTTATAACTAAAATATACTATAAGATACAGTTATATGTGCAGGAGCACGCGCGCACGTGATGTTGTAGTAATGTATATTAAAAAAAAAAGTTTTATATTACTAGGCGACGTAACGGAATCAGTATCTATGTGAAACATATTGTGTGAAAGAAGTAAGAGGTCATAGAGGCATAAAAAACATGTCCACTGATTGGACAGATAGATATTGTTAACCTTGCGTTTGGAAATCGTTCATGTAAAAACTGGTGATAAGAAAAATATTAGTGCAAAGATAAAAAAATACACACATAAAAATAATAGGCTATTATTACAAAATGATTTGAATAAAGCCTATATTGCTTTGTGAATTTTAGGTATTTATTTACCCTGAGTTGCTTTGTAGGCTATGGGTCTTGACCTGTGAAAGCAAATTGCAATTATTATTGCATACCTCATTATTAAAGGAATAAAAACAAATACTTCCTGACACCTCTTACTTCTTACTTCAGCCATCGCTCGCCCTTGGCCTCTCGGCCATCCGACGTCGTGCCTTCCAGTATAATGTAGCGAGTCCTTCATTTTACTCCTCGTGAAAGATATTCTTGAGGCCGCCACAAGTGGTAAGATGCTCTGTCTGTCACTTCCTGACACCATATTACTTACTAACTGTAAAACCTTAATCGTGTTGAATACATCCATCTCATCTGAAAACAATCTAACCATAATAACATGTTTACGATAAGTTAAGGTGTTATTAATTAATAAACTAATCCTAGAACCGAACAATATTATCCAAGTGATTTGGAAAAAGTACTTCCTTTAAATTTACAACTTAAAACTACTAATAACTATGCCTCATATAACCGAAAGTGCAAAATTAAATAATATTGTACACATATTATTTAGATGAATGATATCAGATGACAGAAAATGCCAATGTCTGATCATTTAAAAGATCGATTTTTATAACTTTTTTTGTTTTTTTTTAATTTAAAATTTGTTGACTAGAGCATACCACATATCATGATAAAGATGATGAAATAAAATGTTAAATTTCAATTATCGTTTAAATGGACCAAATTGAAAGGATTAATAACGTTTCAGTATTGAAATTGTAGGAAAAGATTGCATCTATATTTAATCCGAAGTAAATTGTTTTGCCTGAATAGAAATATTATATCGGTTTTACCTTGAACATGTGATATTGGCTTTAGTCATTATAGTGGACATAATGTGGTCTCCACCGGTATATAAAATTGAAGCTAGTATTCATGGAAATAATTTATATTGCTTTATATATAATTATTTATATATAATAGCCGAACCGAAGGTTCATGAAAAAAATATCTTAAATATCGTATCGAATAACTGTTTTTATGGTATATAGCTTAGAGCATAGATGGAAGTAACAATAATTCCCCTATAAAAACACAGAAAGGAAAAAACTGTTCTTAGTACCTATTGACAAATCTCTTTCACGAGTGATTTTAACAATCAAAGAAGAAAACGATTCAACGTGTCTAGGTAACTAAAAATTTCTTCCTTCCTACATAGTTAAAAATTTCCTTAAGATAAATTATGTGTTTTTAAAGTTTAATTTTCGGATGGGGTTTTGTTGGTTTTGATCTTTTTGTAATACAAAAATGTTGCGCACTGAGCGAGATTATTTTTTTGATGTTGTCACTTACAGTTCTGTCACTTGTAACTTCCTAGTTCACTGTTTTGTATTCGAGGATGGTGTATGTGTACAGCCTAACTGTTAATATAAATAGTTAAAAATAAACTACAAATAGGTTCAATACTTAATTCCACTTTTTTTACAATGATTTTGTACATTTTAACATATTTAAAAAAGTTATTATTTTTTCTCTTTTCTTTTATTTCCCTAACTAAATCTCATTCTATTTTTAAATATCTTGTTCACAATTTTCTTCCAAGTATTGTTTTATTGTTTCATACAATATTGTTTTTGTACCTTTTATTGAAATAAATGTATTGAGTTTATTTTTCTCTCGGTTATGTCAATCTAGTAATTTATTTAGTTTTTGAATGAGTTTTAGTTTTTTTTAAATTTTAGTCTTTTTACTCTACACAAAGCTTTTATGTTTTTTTGGTTCTTCGACAGCCAAAAAATTAAAACTGTGTATGTAAGATAGATAAATGTAAAATGCGTGAGGGAGGTTTATCGCCTTGTAATAAACCAAACAGAAGACCTAGACACTGTGCTTGCTATGCAAAGTATTACAAATTGCAAGAAGATGCATAGAATATTTAAAGCTACATGTAGTCATTAAATGCATGATATGAGGAATACTTTTACTTTAAACTGATAGCCGTAATAGTTTTAGTCTGAGTGTATTAGTGTTTTGTTGTGTATTCATAGGCAGGACAAATGTATCTCTGAACTGAATATAATAAAATTATATTTTTTTACAGAGCGTGGAAATAGCAAGAAAAACCTGTTTATGTATTTATAACCTGAAACACCAAGTATCCAGTACTACGTTAATTTAGTAATAAAAGTGTAGTCACGCGTTTTTATAAATTAAAATGTGAATAATATAAAACCTCTGAGAACAGTAAAACAGAAGCCCGATTGGAAAAATGAATATTTTGACATTGAATATAATATAATTAAATTTAAAAAAAATAATTTTGCACTATAAATCTCAGAGAGTATATAAATATACATATCGACACCGTCGTCACTGAGACAAATGTATAGAAAAGAAGTTGGATCACAAAAACGAATAAAGTAAAGAAGGAACACATTTATCAGGTTGTTGAACAGTAGTAAATGCCTCAAGAATGATGTGCTATTTTTCATTACTGCTTAGTTCATATTCACACCAATATCCACCTGATGTTTAGCCTAATCTTGTTCTACGTACAACAATAGCATCATTCGACGTCTAACATTTGTTTGTTTTGGCTCCTATGTTTGCATTTTAGATTACATTACGCTTAGTGACACAAAGCACGGCTCCTTGCGATTATTCTATCAAGCTAAAATTAACAGAATTCTGATAGGAAACCCACATTATAACGAAAATGTAAACCTATATAGTTTGTTTGTATTAAAGGATAACATAAAGGGAGTTTTTTCGTGCCTCACAAAGTAAAAACATATTGCAGAAGGATCTTGACAAGACAAGTTAGTATTAAAAAAACAATAACAAATTAATCGATTATAATTAGCTTTAGCTACCTTAAATTTAACATGTTACAATATGCCTCTTTTCCTGGTTTTGCCTTATTTTAAAGTTTGTTTTTATTCCTAATTCCTCTGAAAAACTATTTTATTAATTTTTTGATAAAACAAATGTCTTTTGACTCGGAGAATGTACAGTGAGTCGCGGATTCTTATAAACCGCTTTTTGAAAATAATTACCTAAATATACTTAATAATCTAAACATTTGTATTTATAGGGGCTAGAGAAAAATTAACACTTTGGAACTACTATTTAACTAAATCTTGGAAATAGTAATGACAGGTAAAGTGGATTCCTTAGCAAAGGCCAAATCATTGAATCCTTGCACACTTATTGTGAATATTAACAAGCTCCATATAATTTAAAAGTCCGTGTTAATAACAAATATAGTAAAATGCTTACGATTTTTCGCATGTGTTCTTTTTTCGTGTATAACTTTTTTTTATCACAATTGGTACATATACTTTGGACATAAGGAAGAAAAGATAGAAGCTATGGTATCGCATTTTGCTTCACCTGTTTTAGTTTCATTTCTGATGAGACCTTCTTTACCACATGTGTAGTAAAAATTGCCAATTAGTTTGCTCTTGCTTAGGTATTGCCTCCTTCTATTCTTTCTTTTATCTTGAATGCTTTGTCTTTCATTACTACAGATAAATAATATTATTGTAAATAATCATGAATAAATTTACTTGGATGAAATAAGCTAAGTAGGTTTGTTTAATCGTATTTTGTACAACTACTTTCGTCACTAGGCGACGTCAATATACCCACCATACTCCGATATGTTTTATTTAGGATTAGACCTCTGATATGTCCTCTAGGTTTACTATATGTCACCTATAATAGGAATCGTATTTATTATAATTATTAATACGTTTTTTAATTAAAAATACATAATATATACATAAGTAATGGTGCTCATACTATACAAGTATTAAATTAATTCGCATTTGTGTTTGAAATTTTTGCGTTTTTGCAAATGTATGACTTTACCATTAAGCAATTATTGAGGAGATAACAAAATGTAATTTATAAAGCTGACCAAAACATTTAACATGCACATCAACCGAGTGACTTCACGGTTTTACCTAAAACTGAAAACCTTGATCATTAATCACATGTCTTACTATAATATACAAGGACTGCGCGATGTATAATAGCTGTACAGTTGGTTGTATCTATGTACAGTATAACGTAATGGAGAAGTCGTACATAACATTTGCTAATAGGTTAACTTTATTACCGATCCTAAAAGTGAGAGATTAGTAGGTAGATTGATAGATACATACATAAACGTATTGATAGAAAGAGAGAAGGAAAAAAAAGGTCACGTGGCAAATTGTGCAAAAATCACAGTTTTGAACGCTAGTAAACAATGAATAAAAAAATCACGATCAACAAATTATAAATTATTATGTAGTATAATATTGTAAGTGAAACAAAGTGCTATCAATTGTTGTAAGTATATTCATACCGACTTCCCACATTATAAAACAATGCATTAAGTTAATTTTATTTAAAAATATATAAAATAATATAATATTTACGACAACATAGTAGGTTGGAGTCAGCAACTAAAAACCATCTCACTACGTACATGTATGTTAACACTTCATGGAATATCTCTACCTATCCAAGATATATATATTTTTTTATTGCTGAAAGTGCAAGCTACAGATATTTACATATGATACGTTTTACGATATAGGTTCTCTTACTAAACTTTATATTATCAGAAGTAACAAAAGAGTATTGTTACAATTTAGTAGTATTTTTTTTATTTCCAAAGATGTATTAACGGCTATGTATTTAGAGAAAAAAATATTTTACAATAGATATTTTTGTCAAGTAAATTCAAAACTACTGTTATTTCTTTACAATGGTTATTCAGCTGTATGATAATTATAATTTTAAGGGAAATCAGTTTAGGCATTTCTATATATCCATTGAATTCTTTTGATATTCAAGTTTGAATTTAATATTTACACAGATTTTTTTGACTGGGTCGCTTAAATAGTAGAACGCCTAATTATTTATATTATCCTTAAATTAAAACTACTGAGAGTCCAATAATCTTGTTTACACACATACACACACACACACACACACACATACACACACACACACACACACACACACACACACACACATATATATATATATATATATATATATATATATATATATATATATATAAGCAATTTTCATATCTAACTCTGAAGACGTTGACTTTCAATCATTCAGTTTAGTGATAAGTACATTGGGTAAATTTTATTGATTTCTTGTGAAATAAGAGTAACTTATATGTCAAACAAGATCATCTGGTTGGTTTTGTATCTAAATACCACCACAGAAGAATGTCGGATAAATTAACCAGTGTTGACAACTATTACAAAACGGAATCACAAGTTACGTTAATGGGTGTAAGTTAGGGAAGTTCTCGTGAAGGTGTTATTATTATAGACGAACAATAATATTGATAGGTAAATTTATAACTGGCAAAAGCTTTCATCTGGGTTAGTTTACCAGAATACTAAATGTTAAGCACAGTGTACTCCAAGATAATAGAAGGTTTTTTTTGAATAATTACGTTTTCGCTCCAAGCATCATTTCCTAAACGACGTTATGCATTTATTTAAAAAACAAGGTTAATTAAAATTAAAACTATTACATTAACGAAACTATTCATTTTAAAACAGTATAATAAAATAGAGGGAATATTCAATTAACTAGACAATTTTAGAGATGGTGACATGATATTACTGTTATCTCCATTGCTATTATCAGTTTATCTGGTAAGTTTAGTATGACTCTGAATGGATTCCAACCCGCATGAAATTATCGGTTCCTCCCGACAGTTCAATATCCTGTTTGTTTTGCTCCTTCGTATCTGGGCAGTAAATAGATTAACCACATCTCTGTGGTTCACCAATAAAAAAAGCAATATCTCATAAATTTAGAAATACATATATGCTAAGGTATCAGTACAGTGGCGCTTCAGACGAGAATATGGCTAAGGGACGAGCTTCAATACACAAATGATAGAAACATGCCAGAATGGGACTATGAGGTGCTGTAGTAGCAACTGGTTAAATATAAGTATTAATTTTCTGTAACTAAATTTTGGTTACTGGCAATTTATCTTTGTAGAGCGTGTATGAGCGCGCTTGTGTGTGTGTGTGTGTGTGTGTGTGTGTGTGTCTGTCTGTGTGTGTGTGTGTGTGTGTGTGTGTGTGTGTGTGTGTATGTATGTGTGTGTGTGTGTGTGTGTGTGTTTGTGTGTGTGTGTGTGTGTGTGTGTGTGTGTGTGTGTGTGTGTGTGTGTGTGTGTGTGTGTGTGTGTGTGTGTGTGTGTGTGTGTGTGTGTGTGTGTGTGTGTGTGTGATACGGTGAATACGTTTAAATTATGGGTATAATATCACTTGACTTGAGAAATAGGATAGCATAGCCTATTCACCAGTTTAAACTATAGTATTGCAATACGCTAATATTTTGTAAAAATAGCTGATATAAAAGAAGTATCAACATGAGGAAATCGACCACTGGTTCAGATATTTAGAAAGTAACATATCTGGCGAGGATGATCTCTTACGTGACATAGAACAGTATCAAACGGTTTCAAATGCGGTATCTACCTAATACCCTCCCTAAGAACACACGTGCATATTTAATATTGTATATTGTGTGACCAAGGAATATAATGGCTTCTCATAATAATTAAAAAATTGTGCATGCAAACAGTAGTCTTCCCCCTAAGGAAGCAGTAGGTAACGTATGAGCGTCTCTATATTTCCTACACGATTGTGTAATATCTCTGTCAGGCTTTCCTTAGGTCGCCTATTGTTATTATGTTCTATTCAGTGTGCCACTTTACACATAGTGTTGGACATTTTTGACGGATAATTTGTTTAAGTATCATAAAATATTACTAAAAACTTTTGTTACAACGGATGTTATTGTTAAAGTGATAGTATTCTTCCTTAGCTAAGTATATATAGTTTTTAGTTATGTTTGGGAGGTGTGTGGCAGTTGTCTTAGGTTGTTATTTGGGCGCACTGGACTCACAATACCACTTAATAAACATTACATTTGATTTAAACATCCCTTAGTACTTCCCAATAGTTATATAAACACCTATTACCTTATGAAACCTCCTCTAATAACACATCCCTATTGCAAATTCAAATTTTCCATGAGAGCCCAAAAAACAAGTCCATACTCTCTTCCATTTGATAATTTAGTCACCTATTTCTCTTCATTTTCTTCCTTCGGGACATCAGCCATTTTATTTAGTCCATTTTTTTTAAATTTTAAATGAGTGTGGGTTCCGTCAACCAATTATGTCGTTTTTAATTTGTCATTTATTAGAAGGTTGACATTTCGATATGTTAAGCTTATAAAAGACTTTTTTACTGATATAGTCCAAAATCTGATAGTAACAATCTGAAGTTACAATTGGTATTCCTTATATGTCAGCTTCTGTTTTAAACGTTCTAGCAAGGCATGGTTAAAAATATTGCTTAATAAATATTTTGGTTATTTTGCAAATAATTCTGTAATTCATTATAAAAATCTAATATTTTATAAATCAAATTATTTTACAAATTATTAGTTTGTACTTACTTCATAGGGTTTTATATTTTGACAGTTTGCTCCAATTTGATAGAAAACATTTATAATATAATAATTCATCAATCGTACAAGATCTTTCTGTGTATACACCGGACTTGATGGTATTACAAATATGTGAATCTTGATCTTCTGGCCTATATAGCAAGTCCTGACTCTTTAGTGGTTGCTTTATGAACGCCATGCTTCCATCACTATGGACTCGTTTAATTTACTATGATGTATTTCTTTTACTGTTTCATAACATGTTGTTCTTGTATTTCTAGGTAGTAGATCTCTTTTATAATTACTTTATATCACAATATATATAATGAACAAGTGCTAGAAAAGGAAGTATTTCTTCAAAATCACATTATAGATTCAATATAACGTATTTGTTTTGTATTATGCGACATAAGAAGTTATAAATAACAATGTTTAGCCCTTTACATCGTAATACACTTTACATGCAACTAGTTGTCGCCATCTGCGTTTGCACACGGTCCTAGAATATTTACACATTTCCATCATTATAGATCTCTTTTTACCTATATCCAGTAATCTAATATGGCGTGATATTTCAGGAGTGATCGTGCTAATAACATTGTATAAGCTTAGTACCTACTGCTACAGTTGCAACGGTAAAGACGTATACGGTTTAGTATCACGTTTTCGCAATATGTTCTGCTCTTTCTGGACTGTCAGCATTTTTAATATTATCATACATATGCCTTGTAATAGCTCTAATTAATTTTTTTTTTTAATACTTCTTTTCTTGACATTCATTTCATTACTGTCCCATTTATTTATAAATCGTTTAAAAAAAATATATAATAATAAAAGATTATCGCCGAATATACCAGATAATATAATATGATATGAGAAAACCCACAAAAAAATAAACGAGAAATACAAAACTAGCTGAAACAGTTTCAGAGCTGAAGTATAAAAGAAACCATTAAGAAAATAGTAATAAAATTCGTACTTTAAACGTTGCATGCACTTTTTTTATAACCTATATATGAATCAAACATTGATAAGATGTATTATATATATATATATATATATATATATATATATATATATATATATTTTAGCATATATAAATATATTTCCAAAACATAAGAGAATAAAACTTACATATTTACAGATACGTCTACAGGTACATTAAGCAAGTGGCTCTGCCCACACTTGTGACCTCTTAGCAGCGTTTACTTAGCATCACTTTTATCCCAACGTGGCTGAGAAACCAGTGTCTAAGTGCAGTTGTTTGTTTAGTAGCATATTGCTTTTCAAAAAAAAAAAACAAGCTACCAGTCTTAAATTTGCAGTATAAAACTAAATTTTATGTTTCATAAAGACTAGGAACAAAAGGTATTTTAAAACCATAAAATAACAATATGTTTTAATTGTATTTAAGGCAGTAAATTATCTCCATTTGATAAACGTTTTACAAAATGTTTTGTATACCTAAGAGCAACTTCTCATTTTTATTAAATTAGAAGTCAATGATGGATTAAAAACGTAAATAGGTATATTTCATGGAAGCTAATATGTTAAACGCTAACAATATTTAAGGATAGAAAAACGATAAATATTAATTTTAAAAAAACGCAGTATGATGTAACGAGTAATGGTCTTGTTAGTGACTTTAAACTAACCATGATCAAACATTTAAAGTAATTTTTATTTTACTTACTAAACTATAAATAATCGGCCATAACCGCAATATCAATATGTGCTTTGTCATTTTCCAACTCGCCTCTCACGTACCTATTGACATATTATTACATTTGTCTCTTTGTACCATTTTTAAATTTGCTTCATTAGGTAAATATTTTGCTTTCCAATTGTTCACCTCAATTAATTATTGATTATTAAATATGAGAGTTAATTAAACGAATGGAGAATGTATAGAGTATCCTAAATGGAAGTGTAATTAAACGAATTTACTGGTCAAATCTCGTAATTTGCTCTGTAAAGCTACTATAGTGTGTCAGTAATTGAGTGCTTCTAGCTTGATTAAACGTATGTTTCTGATTAAAAACCAAACTAATAATAATAAATCTGCAATATCTGCATGCAATGGTGTAAGTTTAGTGATGAAATTAAACATATTAATTTTAACCAATTAATTTAATGAACATTTTCCTCGCAAACAAAATATATATAACTAATAAAGATAACGTAAAACTAAATTAGCATAACTATTAAGTTATTTATAAATAATTACCATTTTAATCGGTAATTCGTTTCTAGAAAAATCTAATTATTTATTGATGGACACAATTTGTGGTTTTACTACTAAGTATAGTCGGAGAAACATTGATAAGCTGCTAATAAAATGGCGATTAATAGTGTGGTAATAAATATAATAATAAATAAAACAGCGCTTGACATAGAGGAAAAAAAAACAATGTAGCACTGACAAATGTCTTACGTTGTTTCAAAGATAGAAGATTGGAGGATTCATATTTAGTTGGAAGACTAATAATATGTTCACAATAATTTCTGTTTGCTTCAGAATTTGTTTTTTAACAACATTATGTATAAATCTTTACCGATTCAAATTTAAAACATTAATAAATTGAATTGAGTAAATTGTTTTAGAAAAACGTTTTACGTGAGACAATATATTATATATAAGAAGATTTCTACATTGTTATTATATTTAGAATAATTTAACGACAATAGACTTAATTGTATATTTCTCTCTGTAGAGTCCTATTAAGAGGATTGTTCCTTTTTCGCCTAATGAGTTCAATACCTACTCGATTCAACATTTTACAAATAACTGTTTCATATCAAGAATAAACGTTTATACAATATGTGGTGTGAAATCCCTTAGTGTTCATTTTGGTTGCACGGACGACTATAAATGGAAGTATTGGACAATCCACTGTATTTT
This sequence comes from Prosapia bicincta, assembly GCA_036971475.1. Classification (NCBI taxonomy): domain Eukaryota; kingdom Metazoa; phylum Arthropoda; class Insecta; order Hemiptera; family Cercopidae; genus Prosapia; species Prosapia bicincta. The sequence continues at coordinate 57,633,416 of JBAIZL010000002.1, forward strand.
ATGTAACCCATTTCATTATATTAGTAGGCTTATTATTACTGTATTAGATATAAACCCAATCGTGATTATTATAAGAATAATCTGGTGAATAATCCATTTTAACATAAAACGACGAGTTTGAGTAATTTAAAAAAAAGTAATACTTAAAAATGTTATTCGGAGAACTGTTATTTATGATTTTACTTTTAACATATAAGGTGTTTTTATTTGAAATATTTATTAATGTATATATATAAATACATTATACTGTATGTTTAGAAAATAATAAATGGTAAAGTTTTTAAATGCAAGTTACAAGCTTATATATTAATAAAAAATGTTATATTAGATGCTGTAACTTCATAAAACGTTTGGTATTTTGAAAACATATAAGGGTAAATGTGTAAAAAATGACTGTACCGTTAAGCAAATATTTAAACATGTATAAAAAACAAGTATAAAGTTGGATTTGGACTGTATAGGGGGTATATTGACTTTGAAAAAGGTATGTATTAAATAACAACCCCAACGTTACAATATGTTAAACTTCACGCATTGTTGTAACTGGTCTTAGCTCAACGGAATGCGGTTATGCCTTGTAGAATCAGGTCCCTGGAGTACGATTCTTTGGTAAAAGCAACTGAAAGCTAATACGTATTACAACCACTGGACCAAATCAAACAGATAGGATATTAACTGGCCTTTCAGAAGGTTTTCGGATAGATAATACCGGCTTTCCGAAAGTATTTCTGGTCCCAAGAAGTTAAAACACTTGAAACCATAATTTCTGGTTGGAGTTAAAAAGGCGTTCCAGGATATACTTACTGCCACCATTCCAGGATTTACAGTAAGGTTTTAACGGTCTTACTGACTGGTACCACTGGTCGTGGTTCCCGCCCTCTGTTTTGGATCCTACGCCAGTCTCCCTGATGGGAGTCACTGGTTTTAGGTTGGACTCGTATGCTGGACTGTAGATTCTCCATATTTGCCTATTGTGTGTGTTTTTTACAATGACGATGGAGTCGAAAGAAATGAAATCCGAGTCACTACTTATCATTTTCCATCTTTCTCTCTAATTTTCTCGCATTGCACTCTTTTTTCGCGATTGTTAGTATCAGCTTTGTCGATGATAGTTAATATTGCTAGTTTATTTCACATCTATATCTAAGTCTTTAACCTAATGGAGTTCGACCTGCACAGAGACTATTCAAAATTCAGTAATAAAATACAGCCGAATATCTATAATAACATTTTTTTCACAAATGTTTCTGATATTATAAGTTATATGATTACATATTTCCTTAATTACTGTGAAACGATATAAATTGTTTAGGTTTGTATGATATTTCGTTTAATTTATAAAAATAGTTTAATTTAAAAGTCGAATATAAACAACCGCTCAAAAGGGATTAGACCAAACTAGGTTAATCGTAGAAATGGTGCCAACAGGAATATAACAAAACCTTTGAGTTTAGACTAGTTTAAATTTTATAATTGCCCTCACAAATCCTTTTAGCGTAGGTCGAACATTATATTCGTTTTTGCCTTACAAAGCTGTGTGCAGTCATTATTATTTATCCTGCTTACGATTATTTTTTCTTAAACGTTTGGGCGATAAGTTTTCAAATTTAATTACTTCTATTGTAAAATGAAGACTAGTTTAAAAAAGATCAATTTTTGAGGATTTCAAAAAGTTTTTTTTTTTGTTTTGTTGTTTTATACAACAAATTATTTGCGGCAGAACATTAAATTATCAAGGCCGGAAGGTATGACGTAACATCACACACCTCACCCCCTCACGGAGCATTTGTCACTGGAAATATCTTAGAAATATCAAAAAATATCTTTGAACCATGTTATTTGTTACAAATCGTATAAATTGGACCTTCCTAGTATATGTCTTAAGCAAAACAAAGACTTTCCATAGCATTCATTACACGTATTAGATATTTTAGATTATTGAAATATAAAATAGATAAAGATCCAAAATTAAAAGATTTTACTAAAAAAAAATATATCTCTTATTCCCCACTTTATGTATTCAAATAGTGTGGTTACATAATCAGATCTTATATTTGTGTATCTAAAACACAATTGAAGCATTCATTTATTTGTAATGAGTAATATCTCAGTTTATGTAACTAATTATGAATTGATATATACACAATATCTGAAAGTAGAAACTTGTATAAGGTATATAATGTTTGCAAATATGTTGCCCTAATTTACAGTGAGTGTAGATTAATCAACGATTAAAAAATATCTTGAAAAAATTATTTTACTGAGAGAAGTAATGCACCTACGTATATTCGTTGATTGAATTTCACTTTGCATTTAAACAACAATGCACAAAAGCCTTGAGTCTTAGTGAAAACATCATTTCATTTTGTGATTTAGATAACTTATTATTTATGGTAAGTTAAAAAGTCATATATATATATATATATATATATACATACAGTAAGCTCCCGATTATCCGTGGGCGGATTAACCGGTTTGCGGATTATCCGGAGTCTGTCATTGTTTTACAAATATCCAATTTTTATTCCAATCAGATTCATGTGTTTAAATTTCCAAACGGTGAATTACGACGTAAATACATATAAGGCTTAATAGAAGTCAAGATGAAGGGAATAGATATGTAAATATGTATGTACTAAGTTTTACATTGAAAGGGAAGCATCCCGACGTGGGCCAGCGAAATAAAAGGCCGAGCAGACTACTGTATATAAGAGACAGTGACAAAATGCTTGGACGCCCGAAAACCTAATGTGTATCATAAGATTGTAAACAAATGTCAGCTAATCTCGGCTATAAAAGTCTAGTAAGCGACATATCCATTATCCATGTCTGTCATTTACATTATCGATCTTTATGGCTTTGTGACACAAGTAGACACTGTGCGACAAAATGGTTCTCAAGAAACTTAGATCACACATTAAAGCTAAATCAATGCTCACAAAAAAACAGACGAAAGTGACAGATTTTTTGTTAAAAAGTGAAAGTATTATGTGTAAAGGAAATTACATATGTACATACATACTTACTTTTGACATATACTTATGTACAGTACGTATTATAAATAGTTAGACATATAAATGTACATGTTATAATCCGTCAAATACATCGACATTTTAAATTATTTTCTGTATTTATTTTGTCTTCTGAAGATTATTTGTGAATTGCACTAACCGGGGTCATTATTTGTGTAACTTGTGGTACAATAATCGATTATCGATCGTTTTGCGTATTCTTTGTTCATATCGGATTATCCGGGGAATTCGTTATCCGGCGTTGCCGGGCCACCCTATTCCACGGATAATCGGGAGTTTACTGTATATATATTACATCCATACCTACGAAGTAAGCTATTAGTTCATTTGTATTTCTCTGATAATGGAAACTGTGTGAGCAAAATGTAGCCTACATAAATGGTTTGTAATCTTCTTGGTTTGTAGTTAAAGATTCATATTGTATTAATAATTATAAATACAATGTTGTGAAAATAAATAAATTTGTAACAAAAAATAATATAACTTAATATAACTTAATAATACAATAATAAAATCAATTCTTATTTTTGGTAAATTAGGAAATTTATTATTAACTACTTTCGACTACGAAAATAAAATAACTCAACATATTTGTTAAAATAGCCATTCTACCTCATAACTAATAACATGCTTTATGAAATCATATGTTACAACTTGTTTCAAACCAAACTGACGAAATAACCATATTGGAAACCTTTCCCTTTTTGTGCAAGATTATTCTAGTAACCTAAAATTATTTTAATAAATTTATTTGAATTTTTAATATTTTAAAACAAATGAAATTTAAATTTATTTGAGTTTGAAGTGGTATAAAACTAAAAACATATTGTTTATCCGTTTTGAAAACCTGTCACATACGAATTACGTAAATATTCTATTCCTCTTAATTATTAACATAATTTTTTACCGGTATGTCTTGACTATGGTCGAAATATTATCTAATTTAATTAATTTCACTCTCAATTTTCTAGCATTTTATATAAAATTTCATAAATATGCTACAAGTCCCTTTGTTTTATGAAATGTTTTAATTGGTTTTCCAAGTTAAACTGTGTTTGAGTTTATATAATCCTTTTAGAAGTAGATCATTATACAAAATTCTAAATTTCTCATCTAATTTCTCAATAATCTCAATTTCTGAACTAACAGATATATTTTATTAAATATTGAAAACTTGATTTAATTTTTAAAAGTAATAAATAACTTGCATTCTCTTCCTAAAAGGCAATATTTTAATAGATTGTTATTTATTTATTGTAAATGAAGAATGTGTATATATGGAATACAACAATTTTTTAAAAATGTATTACTTATGTGTATGGTGAACCTGTATTAGAATATCTAGGTAGTGGATTCACCACACTAATCCATGGGTCCCTTGAGAGCCATATTAAATGGAATATGACACAATTGTTTACTGTTACTACTGAGTATTATTTCATTACAGTAATTTGTTTATTTCACAACAAAAAGTTGGATGGATTTACTTACATCAAAATCATCTGTTAGGAAATAAATTTGAATCACTCCACTGATTCTTAATATCATTAAAACATTTATACTTATCTCAGTTTTAAATATTATATTTACTTAAATTTGAATAATATATAATTTTCTAACACGATTTTCAATTTTTATTAAACTCTCTCCCTTAAAAAAAACACTCACGAACGCACATTTACCTAAGTAGATAAATATACAGTAACACAAACACACGTATATATATTTACTTGAATATAAATAAATATATAGATATATATTTACTTAGTCTTTTTTTGGACAATATAAATATATTTTACTTATTTCAAATACTTTAATTAGGTTATATATTTAGGACATTTATTATTAAATATGTAAGCCAAGTAATATGAAACATATTAAATACTGTCTTTTGATTATTTCTAATTTGTAAATATAATGTGAAATAATTTACACAGAATAGATTATTTTATAACATATCATATACATTTGCCTATCTAGAGACATTTAACCCTATAAAACCACAAAATATAATTTGAAGATTGTATAAAACAGCGTATATAATTTAGCTTTGCCTTAGAAAAAAGTAAATTTCTACCACAGATTTATAAACATGATTTTTTAAAGAAATGTTACTAATAAATCTAGATAACGGTAGATGACTCTTACGATGTGGAACAAGTTACCATCTTAATTAGTATAAAAAGGCATGCTCCAAGTATCCTTATAAAAGGCCGTTGTGCAATTTTGAAGTTGTATAGTTGAAATTGTATACAAATATGTTTAACTAACAATTAAAAAAGAGATAAATGGATGTAATGAATTCTAGGTTACATTTATAAGTATTTTTAAATACTATTTATTTCAGATATTTCCATTGACATTATATTTAATTCATACATAAACAGCTATTATACATATGGCACAAAAATATACAGAGTTGTTTTAAGTTTCTTTTTCTACATGCCTCTCCTCAAGACTTATTGTATAGCACATCTTTGCTTAGTGTGCAAAGTTGAATGGTATTTCAGGAGGAATATGCGATATCTTGATATGAGCCAAGCTTATTCCTCTTACCAAAATAAGGAAAAACGTTCATATAAACATGTGTCCGGAGATGTTTCCCTGGCAATTTATACAGGGTCTAAGATATCCCCTGAAATTCAGCACCCTCATTGAAATTAACTCAAAATTAAATTTTTATAACTTTAATTGAGTTTGTTAGTTAGATACATTTTACGTAAAACTAGCTGATAAACCGTATAAAACCTGTCCCAGAAGCCTACCTTAAATTGGTAGTTTAAGAAACAATTGGGGTAAAACAAAAAAGGTTAAGGTTGACAACATTTATTTGCGTTTGAACTAAAATAACTACGTTGAATTGCGTATTATAAAAAAAAAAATGATGAATGAAATTTGTATAGAGTCTTATTGTTTATAAAATAAAGTGAGTAAGGTCAATAAAAAAGAAATACTTTTATTTAAAATGCATTTTTTTAAGGTATCCACAAAACTACAAATAATGAATATCACGCATTGCTAACGAAGTGGCCTTATGATAAAAAGTACGCCAATGCCTCTTAAAATAGCATAAAAATAGCACAACGAATTTTTTTTCAAATGAGCTACACTATTAATCATAAAACTATTTAATCAATTTACATTGATAGCAGTATTACAAGAGCTGCTCAAAATCTTCACCCCTATTGTTAATACACATTTCAGCCCTACGATTTAAAGAGGTCATCGCATTCTCTGACCTTATTGAACAGTTTTTTATTTCTCGGGCAGCAATCACAATTCTGTGTAAAGTCTCATGATTTTTATCCTTTTTTTGAGGATAATAACTTCAATAATAACTTCATGTGTCCTCATACAAAGAAATATAAGGGGTTCAAATCAAGGAAATCTTAAGAGAAAACTATTTTATTTTTATTGACTTTATTTACATTTACTTTTTTTTCTAGGCAACAAAACTCTTTGTTTTATTATCCAATTTCACGGAGTTATTGTAGCCCAAACGTAAAAAAGAGTGAGCAGGCTTTACATGAAATCTTGCAATTAAATCCTAATTTACTGTTGAGCAAAACGCAATGCGACCTTATGCTTCACGGGTTTTGCACCTTGTCATTCACACAATTAATTAAACATCTATTTATTACCGCTACCATCTTTATTTTCACTAGAATTAGGTAAAATAGAATTTTTAAAATAATATTTCAATTCATAACTATTCATGTTTATTTGATAATTATGGAATAAGTGAAAAGCTGGTTGAATTACAAGTCAAAACTTTATTTACACGGAAATGCAGAAAGTTTATTTATACGGAAAGGCAGAAAGTTTATTTATACGGTTTTACAGAAAGGGGAGTTAGCAGAGCTATAGATCAAAGAAAGTTCTTGATAAAGTGTAGGGGGTTTGATGTTTTGCCTCCTCACATTACTCATTTGAACATCAAATGTAAGGACTTTGTGTTCCGTAGCACTACAGGCTTGATAAGGGCAACCAATTAGTTTCCAAAACGTTCCACTATATATATATACTTTTGACTCGATATGCAACCTAATTATCATTTATTCAATAATTCAGTAATATTAAAATTGTGTAGAAGAATTACATACAATTTATATAATTATCGGTGTAGAATTGGCATAAGAGAACCTGTGGACTAGTTAACTAATTAAAAATACAAATATAAAAAATAATTTTCTTAAAAAGTAAATTGGGTGGATTTCATATAGTGTGTTACATATATATTTATAGACTCAGTGTTCTTCTAAAGTTATTCATAAACTCCGAATAACGTTTTTAAAATAAAACTAACAGTCTTATTTCTTCAATAATTAGTCTTTTCGTAATACTAAATTCCTAAGTACAAGTTGTTGTAATACTAAAAACAAACTTGTTTACAAGTAATAATAGCGAAATAGTATTTTTTAAAAATTAAGGGAGGGAGAGCGGGTTACCATTATAGCTTACATTTATACATATAAACATTATTCCATGAGCTTAGGTGTATGTCAAACGAGGTTGCAAAATAATATTTCTTTGAAATTGGAAAACTGTTTATATTCATACACATATTGCTGTCCTCTACCCCATTTTGAATAAAATTCCAGAACAGATTCCAGATATCCTAGTTTGTGAAGCTGCTAATGTATTTTTAATACTCGTACATCGGTTATTTTTCATACATTTAGCTGGGGATCTGACACATTTTTTCTTACGTGTTCAAAAATAAATTGCTATGATGAATATTCAGCTAGCCTAACATAGTAAAAATAAGACCAGACTCGAAATTACAAAGATTTTTAAAAAAGATCTAAGTTATCTTTGATAATTAGAATAAAATAAAGATTAAATATCTACAAATAACGTCTGCCAAAGTTAAACGTTAAAAAAAATTGCAATATTTCTTTCATTTAATGTAAAACACCAAACGCAGCAAGAAAGATATAACTGACAGTAATGATAGAGGTCAAACAGCCTGCGGCGGTAATGACAGAAGTTTCCTTAATAATGAGACTCCTTCCGTGTGTACCGTAAATGATTTCCTTTGACTCTTAAATTCTTCAGATTCTAACGTAAAAAATAAAGGAAAAATAATTCACGGAAATTCATTCATAGAGGCCATCATTTTACATGGCATCTAATTCCTATAGAGGGAGAGTAAAGTTTCAATTTTATTCAAAGAATTTCCTTGTAATTGAAACTTTTACCTCTAATTTTTAAAAGTTATAATAAACACCATAAATGTTTCTAAATAAGTAAAAAAATAAGATTATGAAGGTACGAAAATGTCCAGATAACGTTTTCAGGCCGTTTACTGCACATGTATTGTGTATCTTTTGTATGAAGAATGGATCAATTACATAAAATGAGTATCATATGATGTGATTTCATGTGTCTAGTTTGTTGTAGTCTAAACATTTACCTACCATTTAACTGTTGTCTACTACATTTTTTATATCACTTCTTTTAGTGTCGTGCAATATTAGCATTATTGCAATTATTTATAAGTATTTATTTCAAAAATATATGCCAGATGTTCTGCTTCTAAATGTTTTATGATTTATATTTCTTATTGTCTTTTTGGTTGTTAAAGGGATTATTATGTCTACTATAATAAAGAGTGTGTGTGTGTGTGTGTGTGTGTGTGTGTGTGTGTGTGTGTGTGTGTATGTATGTGTGTGTGTATGTGTGTGTGTGTGTGTGTGTGTGTGTGTGTGTGTGTGTGTGTGTGTGTGTGTGTGTGTGTATGTGTGTGTGTGTGTGTGTGTGTGTGTGTGTGTGTGTGTGTGTGTGTGTGTGTGTGTGTGTGTGTGTGTGTGTGTGTGTGTGTGTGTGTGTGTGTGTGTGTGTGTGTGTGTGTGTGTGTGTGTGTGTGTAAGTGTGTGTGTGTGTAAGTGTGTGTGTGTGTGTGTGTGATTGTGTGTGTGTGTGTGTGTGTGTGTGTGTGTGTGTGTGTGTGTGTGTGTGTGTGTGTGTGTGTGTTATTACATTTTACTTTTTTGAGAGTAGTGCATTTTGGAACTTTCAATTTTGCTAGAATATTCACCTTTGAATATAATATAATGATTTAACAAATTAAATGAAACAATCAGAAAAATTATTTCAAACAATATTGTAAAATTTAAAAAGTATAAGTTAATTTATAAAATCACCAGTAACCAGCACGTTTTGCACTTTTTCAAATTGTAGGTAGAAAATAAAAGAACTATTATCATGAAAAATATCGTAAAATACTTGTTAGTAATAACACAGTGATCTTGTAAATATACAAGTGTTGGTGTTGAATTACAAAGCTGGTAGACAGGGAAAAGACTGTGAATTCTAAGATAGCTGAAACATCGTAGTTATACGGTTTATTTTCAAGAGTAATGTATAACCTGGCAAGTGTATCAAAGAGGATAAGTTAACAAGAGAGTGAGTTGTGGCGAGTACTGATTGTAAATATTCTATTGTATCGCTACAAGAACATATTATTATTTTATTTTATATAAATCCTCAAATTTATCAATATTGTCATTATTATTCCGAATTTGTAAAATAATTTGTTTCCATACCTGTAGTTTTTCGTAGTAATTGTTTGTATTAAGGTTATAAATGGTTTGTCTTATAAAACTATATGAGTAAACATTTTGAACGAAGGGTTGAAAACTAGCAAAACTGATACAGTATCGAATAAACATTGCGTGTCGAATATATAACTACTGTATTGCTAGATCGAGTAAACATTGCCAAAGATATAAGTACTGGTAACACTACTACCATACCGAATATATATTGGGTGGGGAAAATATCTCAACTTCTACTTCTGTGTTGCTTGTATTCCCCTCTCCGGCAGCAAAGTTTTCTTCGTCACATAGTAGAGGTGTGCCTAGTGTATTTTGTTTCAAAAGATATTAATAAATTAAAAAGCACAACACTCATCTTTATTCTAACGCGCAAGATTTTATTTTACAAAATACTTAAGTAAACTATACAAATCCTCAAAACATCCAATAAAATATATGTATTTCAACCTATCTACAAGTGATTATTTTACAGGATTTAAACAAAGCTAATATAACCTAATACGTATAAGCTACTATTGAGAAAGTTAACAGTTTTTTTTGGAATAGCAACTTTAAATGTAATTTCAGGTGAATTTTGGAATAATTTCCAGTAACGGATATTTGCATATTTTTATGTGAAAAAATGTGTTAGTGTATCATAAATTTCTGTTTTATTTGTCCTTATTTTGTTACAATTATAAATCGACAACTTCTATGTTTAATGACATAGAAATAAGGAAAGAGATACGTTTTATATATTGTTTATTTGTTTTCTTGTTTAATATCCATTGCTACCAATTGGATACCAAGTACGTATTCCACGATGCATTAGTTTTACTAAAAATATCATCAAATATGATAAACCACTGATTAACGTAGGTAACTTCTGAACCTAACCTATTTATTTATTTTTACTTGTTTGTTTATTTATTTGTTAAATCAATAATACGTTCATTAGTGTATCTTACATGTAAAGTCGTCGACAGAAAGGTTATTATGATTAGTTATTAGAAATTCTGTAGTATCTTATCAGAGTTATAGTGCCTGTTTGTAAATATAATAGGTATTTTCGTTCATCTATACCATTTTACACGGGTAAATAGACTTTGATACAGATAAAGAGATACACACAAAAGGCTCCAAACAGAGGTCGAAGAAAAGAGGCTACAGCAGTAACGAGAATTATTTGCTTATATAAAGTGTATGTTTGATGCTATATTCAACAAAGTTTGAATGTTGAAAATTAAAAGTCATATTTATTTTTATTAAAAGCTATAGTTTTCATTTTATTATAGGTTACAAGATTAGTGAGGTGAAGATAGATATATTTTACCTTATTATTAAATGAAAAAATGTCTTTTGTTAGGAAACATAGGTACAATGACGAACATATGTCACATTAAACATTTGACAGGAACAATTCTCTGTTTAAGCACTAAGCCTAACCACTAAAAAAACAATCCAGAAACAACTTCCCACGGGTCGACTATTCGATTCTTAATATTGAGTTTAGAGGCGAAATGCTAAATTGCGTAGCCTAGGCTAGGTTTTTTATAAAATAGGTTTATATAGATGTATAATCGTAGTTATTATTTTTTTAAATCATAATATCATTACAATATTTTTTATGGACACATTCAAACAATCTAAGTGTTAGATAATTCAGTTCATGAAGGAGGAGCTAAATTTACCAATATTTAACGCTACAACGAAATGTTTACGAAATAAAACATTTAGCTATCTTACACACATACACATTCCCACACACGCATACACACTCACAAACACACACAAACAAACAAATACGCTTTCACGCACATACACTCGCTCGCACACACGCTCGCACACTCACACACACACTCACACACACATACACACACACACACACACACGCACACACCCACACACACACACACACACACACACACACACACACACACACACACACACACACACACACACACACGCACGCACACTCGCACACAAACACACACACACACACACACACACACGCGCGCACACACACGCACATACACACACACACACACACACACACACAAACAAACCTGCACGACCACCACATTCACTTACACTGATTATCATAATTAATATCTCGAAACACATAATGTTTGAGAAACTTGGTAATTGTCCATACAGGTATTAAAGTTTCCTTCCGAAAGAATCGTCAATAGAATCATCAAAATAAAATAATGCATATTATAATAAATAGCCTTTTATTTCGAATCAAACAAATGAAATTTAATGCGAGTGTGTGCATTGATTAGCACTTTGATTGTGTAACCCCTCTGTTTATTTGAGAATGTATATGCTTTAGTTTATTTAAAAGCCCTTTTTTATTCACATATTAACTAATCTGTATGCTTTAATACAGTTTTCTTACCGATTGCATGTTACGATTTGACCTCGGCATACTCGCTGCTTTTTTGAAATCGTTCTGAAGAGAGACGGGTTACAAAGTTCTGGTTGGAAATTAAAAAATTGATTTAGTTTTTCAAGTTAAACATAATATGCTTTTATCTTCACTGATAACAAGTCTAACAACAATAATTAAAATACAAACTATTCATATCTTTTACAAATTATAAGAATAAAGTTAAGTCAAGTGCACACTCGTGTCAATACATTTACTGATTTGATTCTATCGAAAAATATCAAAAATTTAAATTTGAAACACACCTGGTTAATCACTTGAACTTACTTGGCTTTGTTTCTACACTTAATACTTTACACGACTTTACTCTTTTGACATAGTTGAATTTTGAAAAATATAAAAGAAGTCAAAAAAGCTACTTAATAAAATTTACTAAAACTAGTTACTTGTTATTAAAATTTACTTGTTATTACATTTTTAAACGTAGCTGAATAAAATTTTTAATCAAACTTGTAACACAAGAAAATCTACGATTGCAGTCACATGACAATCTTTCCTCCCTCTTATGTTGAGAAAGATAGATCAGAAGGGCAGTGTTTCTCACTGTAACAGAGCCACCACACTAAATCATTCAAAAAATTAGCCTTTCATTGGTTCGCTATTTATCATGGCCTTCTCACCAGTGTAATCTTATGTTTAGAAAGAACAATTTCTTTTAAACTAGGCCGATCTTTACATTAGGTAAAATAATACAAATATTTATGCAACATGCTGAATTATAACCAAGGATTATTTAGCATATTAGTCGTTTAGAGAGGGCTTTTAGTATTTGAACTTACAAAAATTATTGGTCAGGGTATTTTTCAAGCTGATATGATAGAAGGATATTTTTGTATATCGTGAATGTTTATGAACAAAGTGTTCGGTTTTAAAAGATTTAATTTTTCGTTATAGGTGAAGCTATTTTCTTAAATATTGAGGTGTTGTAAAAATGTTCTTGTGCTTTATGTTTATTATTACTTACTTCTTTGTATTATTTTTGTATGTCTAAAAATATTTCCAAAGGGCATCTCCAATCGCAGCGTTGATGGCAGAAGGTTTGTTCTGGTAATTACGTTTGGAAAATGAGTCTGGTAAGTAAGTTCTAAGGTGGTATAACTGTTTCACGTATTTCTTGAATTTGAATGTTTTGTCTGGGTGTTTTGGAGTTCAAATATATTAAGGGTGTTTTCACTCGTATTTAGTTGTATAAAATGTACTCAAATGAGAAATAAAATTTCAATATTGGGTTTATATAAATGTTACACATCGTGTATTTATTTTATTTTTTTGAATTTATTTTGTTACAACTACACTATGATATCTAAAAGTTTTATCCATTATATTACAAACTTTGCACCTAAAAATTAGAAATAATAAAATGTACAAAAAATAACGTAATGCTAATATTTCAAATTACTCCTCCAACACAAACCTGTACAATATTTAACCAATTAACCCTTGTAGGACCAAGGGTCAGGCCGTTACTTCAAGGACCAGGGGGGGGCCTGGCAGGCCCACAAAACAAAAACGTTCATTTTATTAAATATATATATATATATATATATATATATATATATATATATATGTATATATATATTGAACTTATAAAAACATCACTTTACATTACTTACTTTATATTTATATTATTGACTAATTTATTACATGAATATTTGATGATATGTAATAAAAAATATTGATTAAATACTGAAAACATAAAAATGTTATTTAGTCAATAAAAATGTTCGTTAAACCAAATATTTAATCAGAATCGGCTCCACCCGCTTGGCATTTCTCACAGGTGACAGTGGTCTTGCTATGATTTCCACATATATGTTTATTGCAATGATTACAAACAGACTTTGACTTCCCTAAATTATCATATTTCACTTTCTTTGACCTATCTGCACCGACACAAATGAAGCATCTTCCACAACCAACTTCAGCTTGTGGGACTGGTTGAGGTCGAACGTTATAAGTTCAAGAAGTTGTACCATAGCACACACGGTGTTTTTAGTTAGACCTTCGATGTTTTGTGTTCGTACATTTACTTGCGGTTTGATAAGCTCAAGCGCCAACATGCGTAAAAACTGAAGCCACTAATTCTTTTCTCTCAGTGTTTAGTTCGGAAAGTTTCCAATATACAAAGTAAAAGCATTTATACACACAATATCAATTAGAGTATAAAACACTGTCATAGGCCATCTTTTTGTTCCTCTTTTTACTGTGTAATTGCGTACCATTTGGTCTACTGAATCCACGCCGCCTTTTGACCTATTGTAAAATATGACAATGTCAAGTTTGCTTTCTTCATCATCACCTATTTTGTCGTCCTCGTGTTGAGTGAAAAGCATGATTAGGTTACGCACGGGCTTGTTCTTTACTTTGTAAGATACAAGTGTAACAGGGGCCTGGTCTGTTTTATTGTCGGTAAAAGCAAACATAGAAGAGTACAATGGCCTTTCACGAACATTGTTTTTTAGCTCTGTTGGAATATGTTTTCTGTTCAGTTGCATAGTACCTACCAACGTTAGTTTATGTTCATGGTAAAGTCTTTCGGCTAAGTCAACAGATGTATAGTACCTGTCTGTAGTTACATTTCTACCAGACTGAGAAATGGGTGTTACTAAACGGCACACAAGCGGAAATATACCTTTTTCAATATCTGTACTTCCACAATATAGTTCCATGTTCAACACGTATCTGGATTCAGCATCACATAGCATTCTAATTAGAATACCGTATTTACCGGGCTTATCTTTCATGAACACTTTGAAGGGGCATCGCCCACGAAACAGAGATACCATTTCATCAATCGTGGAATTGGCACCAGCAGAAAAATAATTTGATAATATGTTATTGATAAGCTCAAAAACATTACTCATAGGGGAAAATTTGTCTGTGACTCTTCGTGCCTGTCTTGTATTTTTATCATCAAATGTTAGTACGTCAATGATTTGTATAAATCTTGTATGACTCATAACCCCGTACATTGTAAATGGGCCGGCCATATAAAGTTGACCAAAGTTCATGATAATCAACTTTGCTATCTTTGTTTGATCCCATAAGAATAAGAAGCCCAAAATAGGCCAGCAACTCAGTCCCATCATTAAGAGGAATTTTTTCTCGTGGCCTCTTGATTTGTATGGGTAACAATAACATTCAATATTGCAAGTGTACAAAATTTTTCAAACGATTCTTTTGCAGTGGTTACTATTCCCTGCCGTTTTATGCCTCGTCCTTCACGAATTATATTTTGAGAACGTCTTCTAGTTATTCGTTGAGGATAACTAACATATTGCCTAGGATTATATTTCCCTCCACACACGTAAACATTACCAATAGCATAAGGTCTAGGCCTACCTTGAACATTTTCCTGATGAGTGTCAGGCTGATTGGAAATAGGTAATGGAAGCACTGGATTTGGTTCTGGGTCTTCATTTTCAACCTGTTCTCTGGGCTGTATAGCATTATCTTCTGTTTCACTCCCTCTCCCCTGTTCTTCATCTGAACTAAACTCCATCTCCTCATCAAATATTCTGTCTATTTCACTGGTATGATCATATAAGTTACTCATATTTCGGTGTAAATAATAACACAGACACAACCTCAACAATGATGGCAATCACAAACACACTGGCAGACTGAAATAACAAGCGGCAAAAAGCGGGAAATACCAAGGTCAACCAGTGCTACCAATCTTACACAAATTTAAGTAAAAATTCCCTCAGTCGTTTAACTTATTATATTAATACACTATTGATGTTAAATATTGTTTGTTTTCATAAAAATGAAAAAAAAGTTGAAATATGAAAAAAAATTTTAAATGGTTACGTTGAGGACCAAGGGGGGCCCAGAGGCCCAAACATACTTTTTTTATTCTTATGGACAGGAATGTTTGTAAAAAAAAATGTAACAAGTCTAGAAACCGATTCTTCAGTTACAGATTGACAACAAATAATTTTATATAAATTTTCCGAAAAGGTTTTCTATACAAAAATCATAAAATTAAAAACCATGGGCCTGACAGGCCCCCCTTGGTCCTACAAGGGTTAACCCTATAACCTCATAATACAACTTACTAACGTTTCCCACTGTTATTTATAAAAACCGACATAATATTAGCTTATATCATGAAAACTTGCAAAACACATTTTTAAATAAGCCTCACTTATAAAAACGTCGAAAAATACAAATAGAAATAGACTTCAATTATAGTGACCAGTAATGTATTGTGAGGACTCGCGCGAGTAAAATCTTTCTTAGCTGTAACAACAATAACTACAAACCGTTATAAAGTAAACAAAACATGTCAAACCTGGTGATGTAGGGACAGAAATAGATACAGTGGAGTGAATTAGAAGGTATGTAAAGGGTGGAAGAATTTCAGGATCTAAAACTGGTTTTTTAATCTTTGTTGTGAACTCACTGGGAGAATAATTACCCCGCGTTAGTCCTCTAGTGTTAACAGATGGTCATGTCTTAAAACTATAGTTCTAATTTAAAATCAAAAGTAATTCATGGTAAGTAAGGTCAAAGTGTATATTAATGTATAATTGAACTAATTTAATAGCAGATCCCAAATTTGTTTAGACCAGATAATTTTTAACGACAATAATTCACTAACTTGTACTCTGTTGCATTAATCTTTACAACATCAAAATATCAAAACTAAATACAAAACAAACATAACAGGAAAACGAAGATAGGGAGAATTTTAAAAGCATATTAAAAGTATTGTTTAAACAAGAAGTTAAGTAAGTATAGTGTAACATGAAAGGTCCCGTCAAACTTGAGCGGACACAATAGAACGCCGTCTCATAGTTCTATATCCTTCAAGAAGTAGCAGATAGAGATTGCTGGAAGCGGTAAGTCACGTTTAAATGACCACTAAAGCTACAATGTTCTAGAATCTTCTAGTACGATAAGTTACTAGAAGCGGCAAGTTGTTATAAAGGATTGATTAAGAGGAAAGGCAGGGGGGGAGCGTTTACAATGTAGTGAACAATGTAATGGCTTTTGGGAAAGACAGTGACAATGTGTGTCAAGAGTAAATAGACTATTGACGAACTTATTATATATTGTTACGCCTTATTAAACAGCTTCTGAAAGCTTCCATAAACGTCAAGTGTGTAAGTAACACTGGCTGTAAAAGCCTAAATTATTAAATAGTTCGTATGAATTGACGTAAAAATTAGAGAATCCTATAAGAGCGTAACAGTATCATTTATAAACTTTAGTTTTAAATCTTTTTTCTACAGCCTATTTTATAGCTATTAATAATTTATAAATTCTGTTTGATTTTACATATTTATTAAAATATGTTCCATTTGTAAAAGGGTACGGTAAAATAACTTTAAAACCTTAAACATTTAAACTAAAGGTATATTAGAGGTAAGATATTTTAAAATATATTCATAATATTGATAATACCTTACTAGTGAAATGGTAAAGTAAGAAGGCTAATAGGATATTTTAAAAAAATAAACTAACAACGAAGTAACATTTTTATAGTTTAATGAAATATTTTTCATAAATAATGGTAAAATTATGCAGACCTAACATTAAAAGGAATACTTTGACACAAACACTAATGTTTTGTGAATGCTAACTGGTGCATCGTTAAGTGCTTCTGTATTTCTTTACATCTACGCTTTATAGCTTACAGTTTTTACTTATTTTACATTGAAATTTATATCAAGAGCTTTTGAAAAAAAAACTTTTAAAAGCGTAATTGTTTTGTTGAAACTTATTACATAAATAGTTGACAAATATTAATGCAGTGGTTTAAATTTTACTCCATTTAAAATACTTTAAAAGTTTAGGTACAATTATCTAGTACATTGTTGTAATCAATAAATACCTATAAACTTAGTAAAACATACTAGTGGTGAAGGTATTTTTCATAATATTTATACCTAAAAAATATCCACCAAAAATGCATACTCCGGTGAATAATAAATAACATTCTATATGAGAAAAATAACTGAAACCAAATTTTTTAGAAATACATATACCAAAATTAAAAATAAAAATGTTAAATTTAATTAGCTTGTAAGTTTTTAAAAATTATTTTCAGAAATTATTCACAATACAAAATCTATTTGTGAAGAAAGCTTAGTGATAAACGTTATCAATCCTGTATATTGTTCTCTTCTTCAATCAGCGTAAATTATTTTGTATACTATGATAGGTTTCACATTAGGTACAATAACATGTAAATGTAAAAGCAGAGGTTAAAGATGTAAAAAAAGAATATTATTCATTAGTTCAGTGTATTCCATTATGATCAAAAAATAGTTCAAAATAGTTTATATCATTCACTAACTAGGTTATACTCTCGAAATTAATTTTTTTTACTGCATCTACATTGTTTATGAGGTGTAGAGTTTAATAATTTAAATACGAATTTAATTTTAAAATGCTTTGGAAATAATTAAACAAGATGGTACTTATTACGTCACATGATACTTAATGAAGATATTATAAGAAATTACTAATTCTCATGGTAAAGTTACATACGTAAATAATAATTTTTCTTATAAATAATTACAAAATAATGACAATTTTAAAAAATGTATATAGATTTTGTATATATAATGTTGATATAGTACAACAAATATAAGATGATAAGATTTCTCCCTTACAAACTTTAGTAGAAAACGATTTCCTGGAGAAAAGAGATTCACTCTAATAAATTTCAATTGTAGTATCGACGTATTACAAGCTTCAGTGATAGGATGAAGCCTCGGCTTCACAAGGACATAATATTTCTATACTGGGAGGAGTAATAACTTTGCTTTGTAATGTAAATTTTTCTACAGTAATAAATATTTATTAGCTCCGAATTCATTGTCGTGTCATATTTGAAACGTATTATTCTGAAGGATATTCATATCTTAAAAGTAATTAAATATTAAGAATGAGTACAATATAAGTGAATTCAAGCTATAGATATCTCATACAGATTTATTATTTCAAAGTTATTCTCTATAGCTAAAAAAGTGTCGTAACTGTATGTAGTAAAGATAATTTTGGGGTATAATTTTAATGTAATTAGTAGGAATTAATCACATGAAAAACTCAATTGGGAAGTAAGTCTTGACAAAACTTCACACCAATGAGTAAGTGGTGCCTAGTAAACGAACTTTTTGGAATAAAAACTCATATATTTCCCTCCATTTCCATTTATATTTATGATATTTTAAACTCTGAAAATCTGTACACTTATATTATAAAATCAGCTCAACTAACTAGTATTTTTTTATTATTTTAGTTGTTCTATAGTATATTTATAAAGTTAAACTAAATAATATTATATATCCTATGAGAGAGGTGTTCTTCACAATAGGCTATATCTTTACAGGTATTGTGCCTGGGATCATGCACTTAATAGTATGGTTTAGTTGAGAGATAAAGTCTCGTACTTAAACCTCATTCCAACTTAATATGTATCTAGAGTCAGAAAGCAAGACAAAAAGCCAATTGATTTTTCCGTGTTTTATTAGGTAGTGTTGACTTATTGCCTCTAACCCAGGGGTTCCCAAACTTTTTTGTACCACGCCCCCTTCTGGTTATTTGGAGACACCCCACGCCCCCTACACATGTCAGCTTTCCATTTTGCAATACCCTATTTCCACGGTGCCGTACATACCAACTCCTACTTGTACAAGTACATGAACTCTTACAAGTATGTGCCTACTTGATACGGTGAGTAGGTAGATTTTTTTGTTCACTGTTGAATGCGGTAACGCAGAATGGAAAGATTCGATAATTGTACGTATGATGAAAACTAAAACAAGTATTACATGAAAAACGAATATAATTACTGATACAAAATTTAACATTGTAACACAGATACATTTTCAATTTAAGGAAGGTGAAACAATAGGCCTACCTACTTACAAAAACAAAACATAAAATGTAATTTAGTAAGATGGGTGCGCTTGCATGTTCTGAATAAGTTGACAGATCCTGGGTTGAGTTTCAGACAAATCACAGCGTAGGTCACTTTCGACATCAAGTTTTTTGCGGTACTTGGTTTTGATCGCCACAAGAGTTGAAAACGCTTTTTCGCACATGTATGTTGTTGAAAAAGGCAAGTACATCCAAATAGCTTTCTCTGAAACACTGGGGTAAACGTTTAAGTACTTTAACCAAAATGAAGGCTGGTCCATTTGTTCAAAATCGTATCTTGCAGCAGAGTCATTTTTTTATTTCTATTCCCCCCTCTTGCAACTCTTCTGGCAGCAACTGTATGTCCATGTGGAACGGGTCGGTTGATAGTTTGAAAAACTCCTCTGACAAGTTAGGAAAGCACCTGCTGAACTCCTCCTTGAGGTTCTTCAAATGGTCAATTATCAAGTTTTTCAAAAGAGGTCCTTCAAAAACGTCCTCAAAACATGCTTCTTCTGAGACTGATACTACTTTGCTGAAACTTGAATAGTTGCTGGGGTTCATTGACACTTTACGTATCCAAAGTTGTAGTTTCTCAATGTACATATTGATGACATTCTGATGTGTTACTATATTTGAGTCTGCACCTTGCAGTCTCAAGTTTAGGTTGTTTAACGTGTCAAAAAAGTGTGATAAATAGGCCAAAACCTCTTGGTTACTGGGTTTTTTGAACTCTGCACTAAGCTCGTTTTGTTTCTGCTGTGCCAAAAACGTAATCACTTCATCACGGAGCTCAAATAGTCTTCCCAACATATTTCCTTTTGATAGCCATCGTACTTCTGTACGAAATAGCATCGTTTTGTGGTCACTTCCTAAATCTTCACAAAGAACTTTAAACAGTCGAGTATTTAATGC
>JBAIZL010000002.1:57659228-58206728 GCA_036971475.1 Prosapia bicincta
TCAAAAAATTACTTGAAATATACCACTTGGAGGTTTTTGAGGAGGCTGAATTGAATGCCGTCGCCGGAAATCTACTGCGATGGTTCTACACAAGTACAAAAGGGATAGATTGGGGTGAAATTGTCAGATAAAAAACTACTTTAGGGATTTTGAGGAAGCTTAATTCAATACCGTCATCGAAAGATACCAGGGATGGACGGGTGTGGGCTCTGCGGGAGTGGCAAAGGGAGAATTGGGGTAAAAAAGTCAGAGGCCAAGAGATCGTTATAAAATGATCACTCGGGTTTTTAATAATGCTTAGTCTAATCCTACCACCAAAGTTGGCCATCCACAATCCGGGATGGGACTGCGGGTGTCGCTGTGGGTGAATTGAGGTAAAACTTGCCAGAATCTAAAATATTGCCCAAAAATGGGCATTCGAAGATTTTTGAAGGTCCTAGTCCCTTGTCATCAAAATTCGTCGGGGATGTACGGGGTTACCAAGGGGTGATTTGGGGTAATATATCCCATTGACAATAAATCGCCAAAAAAAGGCATGTTTCCAACTATGGAACATAACCAAAAGAAAGAGACGGGTTCGCGAACTTGTCTTGGACAGAAGTTATGCTACAACTATTTACAGAAATGTTTGTGATATGAAAATATAAACAGGCGGCACTCCGATAGCAGTTCTAGCACGTGTGTTTATGTCATGTCTGTCAAACTAATCATTATAACTTGGAGCAGTTTTTCAATGCAGCCTGTCCATATGCTTTAAGAATTTTAAAGGCTGTATGCTTGGACGATTCAACTTGAAAAGATAACCGTTTGTCCCAAACTGATAATTTTATAAAAATTAAATTTTTTATTTAATTTTAAAAAAAATGTATTTTGTCTACCTAATTGTCATATATTTTCTTTCCATTTTTACTTAGACTATCTAAACATTTATGTTTGTTTTCTCATTCTTCTTCAGGTAATTAATTTACTTCTCTTTTCGTGTTATTTTTCTTTTGTTCTTTTAAAAAGGATGGTATCCTTAGCGGGGGCAGAATGACTTTTCAACCATCCGTTAATAAAAAATCTACTATAACCGTAAATTAAAAAAACTATAAATTAGTTGCCCTTATAATTTTACAAACTTTATACAACTTAGAATAAACAACAAAAAGATTTTGTTGACACACATCATTTCATCGACCTATCTTTATCAGCTTATATATCCAGAAAACCTATTATGAGACGATCTACAAATTCCAAGCTTAACCTTTAACTACCGTCATCGTGCCTGACCATCAGCGTCGGGTTAGCCGAAGAAGACAGTTATTCAGGTGCTGTATCTAATGACCAACTTTTAGAAGGCATCAAAGGGAATAGGGGAATTGGGCAATAGAGTGATGAAGTAATTGAGCAAAAGATCATGATACCTAATCTCAACGAAGTGCATCAGACGATGAAGATGATTTCAAAAAACTGCAACCTCCAGAAATTTACAAATTTTTCTATTTGTATAGATAAATTTTTATAAACAATGTAGTACTTGTCCGGCAACAAAAAATAGAGAGACTAGTTACACTTTGTAAGCTGTCTTTGTACATCCGATATGTCTAGAATGTTCTGAGCCGCTGTGTAAATACTGCTTTCAAAATTGAGTTATTATTTCTAATGCCAGTTTCCATGAATAAAGCTTATAATGTGTCAAATGTTATCTTGTATATAAAGTTAAGTGTGTTCACAGTAGTGGACACAGCATCCTTAAAAACACCCCAATTGATTATTTCCTAGCTTTTTGGGGGTTCTGATATTTTACCCTAATTTATCTTTTTCCTACTCCAGTAGAGGCACACACTTGTATCCCCGTCAGCTTTTGATAGTTGTACACGTTTATGAAAACTAACAACCAGGACTTATGTGAGTTGAGTAAATAATTCTCAGCTGAAATGAAGAAGGGAAATTCTAATGTTTATGTTTTCACCGTGATTACACACACCCAGTGTCTTACAGTCTAAACATTTGATTAGTCAGACAATCGAACCATAGTAGCAACACTGTTGGTTCTCGTATTGTTAGTGGCGTGGGAATAATATACACACCGGCTACCATATTGTTATTAGACTGAACGAAAATATACACTGGCTGCCATATTGATGTCTAAATTAAATGCTGCCGTATTGATAGTACTTCAGTCTTTTTTTTATTCTTAAGATTTTATGAAATTAAAGTGCATGGAGTAGTATCATGTTTATTATAAATAAATTATACACGACGAAAAACATATATACTTAACTCTTTCAAGTGGCTGCCATATGGTTGCAAAATGAAATGCTGCCATATTGATAGCGGGATGTATATATATATATATATATATATATATATATATATATATATATATATATATATATATATATATTATATATATATATATATATATATATATATATATATATATATGCTTATGTATAGTTTACGTAAATTACTGTCTCAAAACACATTATGATAATATAAGTATAGTTTAGTAATTCTGAAATAAAATATAGACCTATTTATTTAAGAAAAATTCGTATAAGTTCAAAAAATAGTTCCTGGAAAAGCTATTTCTATATTGCCGGTTTTAGTATGTTTTTAGTCAAGAAATAATTCATACGAGTATATATTTCAAATGTATGACATATTTATATATTGACAAATATTTATAATTTATATCTACATATAACTTATTGATATACAATTATTGATTGAAATAAAACTGTTCAAATATAATGGACTTTTACTGTAGGTATAATTTATATAAACTAGTACCATGACACTACTACAGTAGCAATCGAACCTAATTATGTTAGATATATTTAATTTATTTCTATAAACAATTTGTAAATTATATAAGTTTGCAAACTTGAAATTAAATCTTCTTAAATTAAATGTTCTTAGAATATATTGAACAAAATAATAATTAATTAAATTGAAGATCCCTAATTTTCTAATGTTATAAAATCCAAGTCTTTTCAAATATGTAATATTCATAACACTATAAAAATGTATAACATGTAAGACTCGTACTTTGATTATAAGTTTAGATTATAAGTTAAATATACTAGTAACAATATAACTTTACAGTGGTAAGGCTTTGTAGTTTTGTCACACATAGGTTACATTGAAATATGATTAATGGCTTAATATTAGAGTCATAATTCATCCCAGCCAATTACGAAGACCGCCTACCGACACATTCCTAAATCCTTATATCCTGAACCTGGAAGAAAATCGTGATTTGGATGCCTTCAACAGAAAATGATTTATAGCTCACCTCATTATTTTATAAAAATTTATTTTGAAATATATAACTGTAGGTGATTCGAAAATTTCTACTCATGTAATGTAGCATTGAAAAAAAACTATGTTGTTCAGTAAAGTAACATAAATATCAATATTTCTAATCCCGGGAAACTGAATATATATTGTGTACTATACTTTATAGTAAAATTTAGTTTTCCAAGAAACACATTTGTCAAGGTTTATACTTTAGATCCATAAAATATAAAGCCTTGTATAAACAATAATAATGAAAGAATCAAATCAAAGAAAATATGAAAATGTACCTTTTTTTCAGAACAACTTTCTTCTTTTTCGTTATAGTATTGATTGTTTAATAAACGCTTGTTGCACCATTACAGTGTTTTTTCTATAAAATACTTATTTAGGGTTTATTAAACAAGAACACTCAAAGTTATACAAAAATTCAGTAGTTAACATGAAAAATGACTAATTTGTTTGGCATAAATTATGAATAGAATGTATCGGTAGATGATAACAGCCCAAGTTATGAGAAAATAACTATATTTAGTCTTGGCATAGAAAAACTATTCTATCTATAAATTCTATAAAGACTAACAAAACAAAGCAAGAACGCTTGGAAAAAAATGCAATGCTGTGTACATCAATATACAACCTGTTAAAATGTAAAACGAGTTTTCGTGCTAATAAGATATATTGTAATTATTATCGTTGCGCTACGACATAGGTCTTGGGCGAAGCCACTATAGGGAAATATTTATTCAATTATTTACTTTATAAATATATCAGCTTATCTCGGTCAACATTTGGAGTCAATAACAAGCCCAGAAAAAATGGAGTCACATAATCTGATACATGATACGAAACTGTAGAAATTTTTTGATTGGATGCTTTGCCACCGGTGTAAGGGTAAGTGAAGCTTGGGAAAAGACGAGAATATTAGAGTGGCTTGAAAAGTTGACGATAAAGGACGTTCATACCGTTCCGCTCTTCCAAGACATTTCCAAAAGTATAAGGAATTGAATATGCAGTGCTAAGTTGTTAGTTCTGGTAATCAAAAATGTGTGTGTCCAAAGCTTTTAGGGAGGTATCACAATATCTTCAATATCGCTTTGTGTTGCGTTTTCCTTAGTAGTTTCCTTTAACGATAAGAAAATACTTCTCAAAATGAGAAAATTTTAAAGCTGAACAGTGAATAAATTTTATGAAAAACTATACGCAGTATATTGTCGGTTTAGAAAAATTTTTAATAATATAAATTCTAAAATCTGGACTAAGCTCAAATAATAATAGACGTCACTAAGAGGATGGTTAGAGACAATGAAATACTTCGTTATAATTATTTTTAAATTCTAAACTTTAATTTGCATTTTGGGTGAATGGGTTAAATAAGAAATACGAAGAGTGTAGGGACAACCAACTCAAGCTGGTGCAAAAAGAAGAACGCCAGTGAAATCAGCTATGGAGGGCAGAGAAAATGGCCGCACAACTTTACAAATAACATTGGCAATATCGCAGAAATTTATGAACAGGCCGAGAAAAAATACAAAATTTAAAGCTTTCTTCGCCATTGAAAATTAGGTTTATTAATATATATATATATATATATATATATATATATATATATATATATATATATATATATATATATATGTGTGTGTGTGTGTGTGTGTGTGTATTAAATAAAAAAATATATGATTAGGATACTTTTTCACACAAATATTCATAAAATATCGTGTTTTTCACTTTATAGGCTATGTGATGTTAAATAATGAAGAATAAACAAATCTGTGACAATTTGTCGAATTAGGTCACAGAACCAAAATGGCGGGGATGAAATAGTCAGATGTTAACAAATGCCAAGAAAGGAATCACATATTGTGAATAAGTAATTTAACCTTAAATACAAAACAAATTTAAAGTGGAACCAATATTTATATGTGGTTACAAGACATTTTTGAATAATGGAATATCCTTGTTTGTAAGAAGTAAACATTATGTTATTTATAACAGATAAATGTGCAGGTCCTACTAAATCTGATTTGGGGAAATGAATTACATTTTAGGATTAAACACAAGATACTATAAAATAATGAGGGTATATATATATATATAATATTATATTACTGAAGATATAATATAGTAAAATAAAATTAACGCGAGCTTTTACTATATATATATATATATATATATATATATATAGTATATAATATACTATATTATACAATTTAATGCCGTCACCAAAAGTAGCCGGGGATGCAATGGTATGGTTCCACGCGAGTAGCAAAGGGGTGAATTGGGGTGAAAAAGTCAAAAAATCGCTGGAAAATATCCGCTCGGAGGTTTTTTCGGATGCTAAATTCAATGCCGTCATTGAAATTCTCCGGGGATGTACTGGTGAGGCTAAACCCATGCACCAAAGGGGTTGAATTAGAGTCAAAATGTCAGAAGCCTAAGAATCGCGGGAAAATGACCGTTCGGGGGTTTCTGAGGATGCTAAACTCAATGACGTCATCTAGAGTCACCGGGGAGGGATGGTTGTGACTCTACGTTAGTACCAAAGGGATAATTTGGGGTAGAAATGTCAAAAGTCAAAAAAGAACTAGAAGATAACAACTCGAAGATTTTTTATTATACGATATTCAATGTCGTCACCGAAAGTTGCCGGGGATCCACTGGTGTGGTTCCACGCGAGTAGCAAAGAAGTGAATTGGGGTTAAAATGTCAGAAGTAAAAAAAATTGCTGGAACATAACTGGGGGTTTCTGAGCATGCTGAATTCAATGGCGTCATCGAAAGTCACCGGGGACGTATGTGACTCTACGTGAGTGCCAAAGGGATGATTTGGGGTAAAAATGTCATACGTCAAAAAATTACTTGAAATATACCACTTGGAGGTTTTTGAGGAGGCTGAATTGAATGCCGTCGCCGGAAATCTACTGCGATGGTTCTACACAAGTACAAAAGGGATAGATTGGGGTGAAATTGTCAGATAAAAAACTACTTTAGGGATTTTGAGGAAGCTTAATTCAATACCGTCATCGAAAGATACCAGGGATGGACGGGTGTGGGCTCTGCGGGAGTGGCAAAGGGAGAATTGGGGTAAAAAAGTCAGAGGCCAAGAGATCGTTATAAAATGATCACTCGGGTTTTTAATAATGCTTAGTCTAATCCTACCACCAAAGTTGGCCATCCACAATCCGGGATGGGACTGCGGGTGTCGCTGTGGGTGAATTGAGGTAAAACTTGCCAGAATCTAAAATATTGCCCAAAAATGGGCATTCGAAGATTTTTGAAGGTCCTAGTCCCTTGTCATCAAAATTCGTCGGGGATGTACGGGGTTACCAAGGGGTGATTTGGGGTAATATATCCCATTGACAATAAATCGCCAAAAAAAGGCATGTTTCCAACTATGGAACATAACCAAAAGAAAGAGACGGGTTCGCGAACTTGTCTTGGACAGAAGTTATGCTACAACTATTTACAGAAATGTTTGTGATATGAAAATATAAACAGGCGGCACTCCGATAGCAGTTCTAGCACGTGTGTTTATGTCATGTCTGTCAAACTAATCATTATAACTTGGAGCAGTTTTTCAATGCAGCCTGTCCATATGCTTTAAGAATTTTAAAGGCTGTATGCTTGGACGATTCAACTTGAAAAGATAACCGTTTGTCCCAAACTGATAATTTTATAAAAATTAAATTTTTTATTTAATTTTAAAAAAAATGTATTTTGTCTACCTAATTGTCATATATTTTCTTTCCATTTTTACTTAGACTATCTAAACATTTATGTTTGTTTTCTCATTCTTCTTCAGGTAATTAATTTACTTCTCTTTTCGTGTTATTTTTCTTTTGTTCTTTTAAAAAGGATGGTATCCTTAGCGGGGGCAGAATGACTTTTCAACCATCCGTTAATAAAAAATCTACTATAACCGTAAATTAAAAAAACTATAAATTAGTTGCCCTTATAATTTTACAAACTTTATACAACTTAGAATAAACAACAAAAAGATTTTGTTGACACACATCATTTCATCGACCTATCTTTATCAGCTTATATATCCAGAAAACCTATTATGAGACGATCTACAAATTCCAAGCTTAACCTTTAACTACCGTCATCGTGCCTGACCATCAGCGTCGGGTTAGCCGAAGAAGACAGTTATTCAGGTGCTGTATCTAATGACCAACTTTTAGAAGGCATCAAAGGGAATAGGGGAATTGGGCAATAGAGTGATGAAGTAATTGAGCAAAAGATCATGATACCTAATCTCAACGAAGTGCATCAGACGATGAAGATGATTTCAAAAAACTGCAACCTCCAGAAATTTACAAATTTTTCTATTTGTATAGATAAATTTTTATAAACAATGTAGTACTTGTCCGGCAACAAAAAATAGAGAGACTAGTTACACTTTGTAAGCTGTCTTTGTACATCCGATATGTCTAGAATGTTCTGAGCCGCTGTGTAAATACTGCTTTCAAAATTGAGTTATTATTTCTAATGCCAGTTTCCATGAATAAAGCTTATAATGTGTCAAATGTTATCTTGTATATAAAGTTAAGTGTGTTCACAGTAGTGGACACAGCATCCTTAAAAACACCCCAATTGATTATTTCCTAGCTTTTTGGGGGTTCTGATATTTTACCCTAATTTATCTTTTTCCTACTCCAGTAGAGGCACACACTTGTATCCCCGTCAGCTTTTGATAGTTGTACACGTTTATGAAAACTAACAACCAGGACTTATGTGAGTTGAGTAAATAATTCTCAGCTGAAATGAAGAAGGGAAATTCTAATGTTTATGTTTTCACCGTGATTACACACACCCAGTGTCTTACAGTCTAAACATTTGATTAGTCAGACAATCGAACCATAGTAGCAACACTGTTGGTTCTCGTATTGTTAGTGGCGTGGGAATAATATACACACCGGCTACCATATTGTTATTAGACTGAACGAAAATATACACTGGCTGCCATATTGATGTCTAAATTAAATGCTGCCGTATTGATAGTACTTCAGTCTTTTTTTTATTCTTAAGATTTTATGAAATTAAAGTGCATGGAGTAGTATCATGTTTATTATAAATAAATTATACACGACGAAAAACATATATACTTAACTCTTTCAAGTGGCTGCCATATGGTTGCAAAATGAAATGCTGCCATATTGATAGCGGGATGTATATATATATATATATATATATTATATATATATATATATATATATATATATATATATATATATATATATATATATATATGCTTATGTATAGTTTACGTAAATTACTGTCTCAAAACACATTATGATAATATAAGTATAGTTTAGTAATTCTGAAATACAATATAGACCTATTTATTTAAGAAAAATTCGTATAAGTTCAAAAAATAGTTCCTGGAAAAGCTATTTCTATATTGCCGGTTTTAGTATGTTTTTAGTCAAGAAATAATTCATACGAGTATATATTTCAAATGTATGACATATTTATATATAGACAAATATTTATAATTTATATCTACATATAACTTATTGATATACAATTATTGATTGAAATAAAACTGTTCAAATATAATGGACTTTTACTGTAGGTATAATTTATATAAACTAGTACCATGACACTACTACAGTAGCAATCGAACCAAATTATGTTAGATATATTTAATTTATTTCTATAAACAATTTGTAAATTATATAAGTTTGCAAACTTGAAATTAAATCTTCTTAAATTAAATGTTCTTAGAATATATTGAACAAAATAATAATTAATTAAATTGAAGATCCCTAATTTTCTAATGTTATAAAATCCAAGTCTTTTCAAATATGTAATATTCATAACACTATAAAAATGTATAACATGTAAGACTCGTACTTTGATTATAAGTTTAGATTATAAGTTAAATATACTAGTAACAATAAACTTTACAGTGGTAAGGCTTTGTAGTTTTGTCACACATAGGTTACATTGAAATATGATTAATGGCTTAATATTAGAGTCATAATTCATCCCAGCCAATTACGAAGACCGCCTACCGACACATTCCTAAATCCTTATATCCTGAACCTGGAAGAAAATCGCGATTTGGATGCCTTCAACAGAAAATGATTTATAGCTCACCTCATTATTTTATAAAAATTTATTTTGAAATATATAACTGTAGGTGATTCGAAAATTTCTACTCATGTAATGTAGCATTGAAAAAAAACTATGTTGTTCAGTAAAGTAACATAAATATCAATATTTCTAATCCCGGGAAACTGAATATATATTGTGTACTATACTTTATAGTAAAATTTAGTTTTCCAAGAAACACATTTGTCAAGGTTTATACTTTAGATCCATAAAATATAAAGCCTTGTATAAACAATAATAATGAAAGAATCAAATCAAAGAAAATATGAAAATGTACCTTTTTTTCAGAACAACTTTCTTCTTTTTCGTTATAGTATTGATTGTTTAATAAACGCTTGTTGCACCATTACAGTGTTTTTTCTATAAAATACTTATTTAGGGTTTATTAAACA
The DNA here is from genome assembly GCA_036971475.1 of Prosapia bicincta. Lineage (NCBI taxonomy): Eukaryota > Metazoa > Arthropoda > Insecta > Hemiptera > Cercopidae > Prosapia > Prosapia bicincta. The sequence continues at coordinate 57,669,028 of JBAIZL010000002.1, forward strand.
AGAACACTCAAAGTTATACAAAAATTCAGTAGTTAACAAGAAAAATGACTAATTTGTTTGGCATAAATTATGAATAGAATGTATCGGTAGATGATAACCGCCCAAGTTATGAGAAAATAACTATATTTAGTCTTGACATAGAAAAACTATTCTATCTATAAATTCTATAAAGACTAACAAAACAAAGCAAGAACGCTTGGAAAAAAATGCAATGCTGTGTACATCAATATACAACCTGTTAAAATGTAAAACGAGTTTTCGTGCTAATAAGATATATTGTAATTATTATCGTTGCGCTACGACATAGGTCTTGGGCGAAGCCACTATAGGGAAATATTTATTCAATTATTTACTTTATAAATATATCAGCTTATCTCGGTCAAAATTTGGAGTCAATAACAAGCCCAGAAAAAATGGAGTCACATAATCTGATACATGATAAGAAACTGTAGAAATTTTGTGATTGTATGCTTTGCCAAAAGTATAAGGAATTGAATATGCAGTGCTAAGTTGTTAGTTCTGGTAATCAAAAATGTGTGTGTCCAAAGCTTTAAGGGAGGTATCACAATATCTTCAATATCGCTTTGTGTTGCGTTTTCCTTAGTAGTTTCCTTTAACGATAAGAAAATACTTCTCAAAATGAGAAAATTTTAAAGCTGAACAGTGAATAAATTTTATGAAAAACTATACGCAGTATATTGTCGGTTTAGAACAATTTTTAATAATATAAATTCTAAAATCTGGACTAAGCTCAAATAATAATAGACGTCACTAAGAGGATGGTTAGAGACGGTGAAATACTTCGTTATAATTATTTTTAAATTCTAAACTTTAATTTGCATTTTGGGTGAATGGGTTAAATAAGAAATACGAAGAGTGTAGGGACAACCAACTCAAGCTGGTGCAAAAAGAAGAACGCCAGTGAAATCAGCTATGGAGGGCAGAGAAAATGGCCGCACAACTTTACAAATAACATTGGCAATATCGCAGAAATTTATGAACAGGCCGAGAAAAAATACAAAATTTAAAGCTTTCTTCGCCATTGAAAATTAAGTTTATTAATATATATATATATATATATATATATATATATATATATATATATATATATATATATGTGTGTGTGTGTGTGTATATTAAATAAAAAAATATATGATTAGGATACTTTTTCACACAAATATTCATAAAATATCATGTTTTTCACTTTATAGGCTATGTGATGTTAAATAATGAAGAATAAACAAAACTGTGACAATTTGTCGAATTAGGTCACAGAACCAAAATGGCGGGGATGAAATAGTCAGATGTTAACAAATGCCAAGAAAGGAATCACATATTGTGAATAAGTAATTTAACCTTAAATACAAAACAAATTTAAAGTGGAACCAATATTTATATGCGGTTACAAGACATTTTTGAATAATGGAATATCCTTGTTTGTAAGAAGTAAACATTATGTTATTTATAACAGATAAATGTGCAGGTCCTACTAAATCTGATTTGGGGTAATGAATTACATTTTAGGATTAAACACAAGATACTACAAAATAATGAGGGTATATATATATATATATATATATATATATATATATATATATATATATATATATATATATATATATAATATTATATTACTGAAGATATAATATAGTAAAATAAAATTAACGCGAGCTTTTACTATATATATATATATATATATATATATATATATATATATATATAATATTAGCCTATATTACTGAAGATATAATATAGTAAAATAAAATTAACGCGAGCTTAGGGAATGTTTGAGTATATTTAGAGACATTATTAGAGAAATAATTATATGTAACTAAGAAATAGGCATTGATAAAATATAATTTTTAATATATATCTTTTAAAAGATCAATTATTGTCAGTACCATCATGTTACTAAACGCAGAGGCACTTCTTTCTTGAGTTTTTGTTTTAATTTTATTAAGTTTTAGCAGAAATCAATTTTGCTTTTCAATTAATTAAACCTTTCATCGTTCTTTGTAAATAACTATCAACTATTTGTTTCCATTTTCATTTGAAATGCCAGTCTTTCACAAAAAACACTTGGACATATCTTGGTATGTTATACTTGGTTATAGTATCCGCCATCCACAATAAATTAAAAAGTCTGTGCTACTATGAGAAAGTGTACTATATCAATATATGTTCAAGTGTTTTTAGTGAATTTATTGTTTTTAGAATCTGGTCAATATTAACTGAAGTGTTATGTGATGAAGTAATACAAATTGTACATAAATTTATCAGGAGATTCGTAGTTTTTAACACAAAAATACACTTTTCAAATAACTGAACTACATACAGGAAAACCTAACATTTATAAGTATAAAATACATATTTTATCAAAACTTATTGCAGTGAATACTTGGAATGACATTATATGTTCCCATAAAGTACTGATATGACCAGGCATGTTTATTACATTAAACGTTTTCAAAGAGATTAAAAATAATTAAGAGCTTTTATAATGAGCTCCGTGCAGCACAGTGTAGCGTGAGAGAATACTTTAACATTATATATGTTGGCAATTTATTGCGGATTCAGTACAATGTTAGACTTTGTGCAGTGAGAATGTGATGAAAACTGAAATACTGGAGAAAATGCTTGCATAAATTGGTATTACTTTGAAATAATAAAATAATACTGTAAGTACAACATTTGTTTAGAAATTGATATATTCAGTTTCAATGCTAAATATACGTATATATTTGCGTAAATAAATAGTTGTATTCAAATAGTACAACAAATAAAATTATAGTAATTAGGGTGGTACAAGAAACACATTACAAATCCATTTAATTGTTGATTGATATATATATACTGAAAATAGGCATAACGTTACTAATATATCATTCAATAACATAATATAATAGTAATATATTTAATTGAAGAACCAGTTTTCACTAGTAATAACTTTTTATTCCTCGCATATCCATGATAAAATCAGACTATTTTTTTTTGTTTAAACGAATGCTACATATTATAAAAGTGAACTTTACCAAAACAGTTGACGACATATGAAGGCAGTTCTTATATTTATTACATTCTGTATTATTATGACCACTAAGTAATAAAATTATTATTTTAGATTCTATAAAATAGATGAATTTTAATCCCTATAAGCTGTAGAAATTTTTTAAAGTGGAAATTGAAACTTTTAGTATTTTATTAAACCCTCTTTCCTTTTATCAAAAAATAATGTCAGATAATGTTATTGTTAATACTAGTTTTCAACAAATACAATATTGAGATTTAGTCTTTTTAAAGTCAGACAAATGAATGATTAAACAAATCATAGTGAAAGTAAATTAGATTTATATAAATAACTATTGCGGTACAAATATTTATACATACATTGTTTAGTTTGAAATAAATCGGATTTGTGCTCAAATGTTTTGATGGTTTAAGGTAATTCAATAACTAATGTTACCAATTTCTTAAACTAAATTAAAATCTGATAATCATTACTTCGTAAAAATATAGATAAATTATTTATAACTTTTAAAGTTTTTCCGAAACTAAAGATTAAGGAGGTTTGGTGAGTCGTTTATGTTTCATTTTAGTTAAACTACAAGTTAACGTACTTGAAAATAAATACGTTTGTTAGGGATTTATGATAAAATTAGTAGCCAGTATGTTCCATTATAAGAGCAATATTATTACTTATATATAATGACGTAACATACAATAGAGCACTATAAATACATTTCGAATAAAAAACAGAAACGAAACATGGGGACCGTAATACTTAATCAACGGCTGTACGGCTTGTATTATTTGGTCCAAATTACTCTTAGAAATGTCATTACATCAAATTAACCATAAGGTTTCTAAAGATGAAAATTACACTAAAGTATTTTAGCTACCTACCTACACAAAATGATTATCAAATATCTCTAATATTTATTAGTTGTTTGAAACAATAAAATAATAATAACATGTAATACCCAAACTGCACATATTTCATCCTTAATTGAAAAACAATTAATTTTCAAAATGTTTTTTTCCATGTTAAATGTTTTAACCATAGTCTGTTGTGTGGTTTTATAATTTTGACGTACACAAATATTTACTGGTGATGGGCTAAAGTAGTATTTTCAAGTTTGGTATTTCCAAATAGTATAAACCGCCTTTTTCAAAATACAGTTGAACATCAGTAAAACGAAATTCTATTATCCAGATATAAAAATAGTTATATAAAGATATTCGTTATTGAGAATTGGTCTTGCCAAGAATACTCCACCCTATCTTACTGTCACAAACCCAACACAGCACAGTTAATAATGCGAGCAGTTTTAAGGAAATATGTTATCTATAAATTGGGATGCCGTTTTATATTGCTTCAATTTAGTGTTTAAAGATCTGTATAGTTCAAAATTGCTGGACCGTGTACCCACCGTACAAAAATGGTAATGGTTTTTGGTTTAAATGTGCTATGTTTCCTGTCAGTAAGCTTTTGAAGTGATATTCCCAATTATGTGCTGATAATGTATTTAAGACAAAGGTTTTTTAGAGAAATTTGGAATACTCTGATTATTTTAAATCGTACTATTTTTCAAAAATAAACATTCACAACTGGTCAACATTTATTGATCTCATTACATTTACTAAAACAAAATTAATCTCACGGGGATTTTTATAGATATCAATTTATCCGGAAATGCTTTTATTTCTCAATTCCTTTTAATAAAATCTATGGTTCCATGTTATTTTCATCATAACCAGCTTAGTTTTAATGGTATGAACTCCATTTAGAGCTCAATAGAGAGGGTTTTATAATTACTGTGAAAGTATTCTATAGCTATTTGGGATTAAATACTTATAAGACATTCAGAAACAATCTCTTTTTTTATTAGCTTATATTTTGATACCAACAAAATAATTTTGTAATACGCAAAGCTTTTCTTAAACACTGGTTGAAAAAGCATTTTATCACACAAAAATCAACATTTTCAACAATTAATAACTCAATAATAGCTTACTTAACAAGTAACTTTCATAGAATAAAAAGTGCTTATAATTTGTCCTTCTATCGGTTTCGGGAGTTGTTTTTACTCCCGAAAAGGGAAGGGTCCTCCCTCTCCAGGGGAAAACAAATCACATCGTCACTCTGTCACATTTGATCTTAGACGTACCCTCCACCTACTCACCAGTTTTAATCAATAAAGGTTTAAGGTTTTCAGAAGGGAAAGCCTCCATTGACTGGACAATTAGAAATATCGTTCCAGAAACATATTTTACGAGCTCGTACTTTGATATTCATGCTAAATCTACAATTCTGTTATTTAAATATATACTAAACAAATAAATCACTGTAATATATACAACCGCCCCCCTTTTTTTTAAATGGAGTTATAGTCGTGCAACGAAATCTAACATACTTGTCATTGTTTCAGAAAAATGGAGAATATTTCATATTTCGAGCCTGATGAAATAATTGAAGAGCTAAATATGGGTCTTAGAATGCACGGCGTTTATAGTTGGATACAACTTGTGTTTGGAATATTTGGATTATTTGGTAACGTGATGATCTGCTACATAATTGTACGCAATTGGGACCATTCAGTCTCGGTCGATATCTACTTGTTTAGCCTCGCAGTGATTGACGAGCTATACTGCATATCGTGGTTTTGTCGACAACTCTTGCAACAATTTAACACGTAAGCAGGACCTTAAATGAAACATTATTAGTGAAATGGTAATTGCTTTTTTCCATTTAATATCAAAACAGTTTTCCCAAATTAATTGGTATTCGTAAATTGTTTATGTTCAAGAAATATAAATGTAACAATTGGGATTCAATTGCAATTTATGCGTTTAATTTATATTAAAAATATTAGTAAATTTTCTGAATTATATATATATAATATGTTTTCTTGTTTAATAATCTAAAGCAACATAGATTATTCAAATTCAAGAATATTTACTAATTTATATTCAAAGCTTTTCGTTGGTAAACAGTACTAACATCATCTGGTACTGTTTGCCAACGAAAAGCTTTGAATATAAATTATTCAATTTTCTTGTATTTGAATAATCTATGTTGTAATATATATATATATATATATACATATATATATATATATATATATATATATATATATATATATATATATATATATATATATATATATGTGTGTGTGTGTGTGTGTGAGTGTATGTGTGTGTTGGTAGAAACATATTTTTCTTCTTGTATCTTTCAGTAAATGAATTTGTTACATGGAAATAGGATACGTTAACGAGCTCGTTTTTCTTGTTCATGCTCCCAATTAGAGATTGTGAAGCTAAGATCCTTTTCAGTAGGTAGGTTCTAGTCCAAAAATTTTTCACATATGTATTTATAATTGTGAGTTATATATATATATATATATATATATATGTGTGTGTGTGTGTGTGTGTGTGTGTGTGTGTGTGTATGTGTGTGTTGGTAGAAACATATTTTTCTTCTTGTATCTTTCAGTAACTGAATTTGTTACATGGAAATAGGATACGTTAACGAGCTCGTTTTTATTGTTCATGCTCCCAATTAGAGATGGTGAAGCTAAGATCCTTTTCAGTAGGTAGGTTCTAGTCCAAAACTATTTCACATATGTATTTATAATTGTGAATTATATATATATATATATATATATATATATATATATATATATATATATATATATATATACTATATGTATGTATATATACACTATATGTACTCACTATATGTCTTTCACTATATGTACTGAAACAAGAATCTTACTTGGTATTTATGCGAGTTAACTTTTAAAGATTGGTATCTCCATCATCAAGTATCACTGGTACTACCAATCTTTGAATGTTACCTCGCATAAATACCAAGTAAGATTCTTGTTTAAGTACATATAATGAAAATGTTAAGTGATTACATGAAAACAGTGTTGCAAAGCTATATATACAATGATCTTTCAGTTCTTTAATCTAGTTTATAAAAGTCATATATATATATAAGTTATATAAACATTTTATGTGAACATTTCATAATTAAATGCGTGCTAGGAAAATTCCTGCTTACGCAGCTTTAGTATTATATAGGTGTGAGAACAGAGCCCCGGCAGTGTGTAAGTCGCCTCTGTATCGCACAGACGTTTTCCACTCCGATTGAGTGCATATCAATTGTATTGTTTTATTAAGTAAAAATTTATGTAACAGTTTTCTAAATTAATTGTTTATTAAATTCAAAGGTTTGTTAAAAATAAAAATCATTTTTAAAAACCTTTCTTGCTTAATATAAAACGTAACTGGCGCAGTCGGTAGGACACCTCAAGGAAGTTAACGAATATAACGTCCGTCGGTTTTAACCGTTAATTGAGGAAACCTTAAGTAGAGTGAATATCTACAACCACTTAATAGAGCGCATATCTATTAAGAACACGAGCGAATATCGTGTAGGTGAAAAGTGAAAAGTGAAAGTTATTCAAATGAGCAAAGTATTTTGGATCAACTTGTAAGTAGATCTTAAGATATAGAATTAAGAAAAAGTAGAGTAAATACTTTTTAATTTTATATAATTGATTTTTAATTTTATTATTTTAAAGAAAATAATATTTTAAAATGGCAACGCCAACATTAAAGAAAGAATATCTAGATATGATTCCTGAGTATAGTGGAGAGCCCACTATGCTCCACAGATTTATTTCTATATGTGACAAAGTAGTAAATAAGTTTTATGTAAGCGAAAATCCAGAGGATTTTCAAAATGAATATTTATTTTCTTCTATACTAGCTAAACTAAAAGGCCAAGCATTGGAAATGGTTGTAAACTCAAATTCATATAATTGGTATGAGGTTAAAAAAGTATTATTAACCAGCTATTCAGACAAAAGAGATTGTTTTACCTTAAATTTAGAAATGGCTGAGTTAAAACAAGAGCATAACGAATCACCTTTTAAATTTTATGAAAGAATTCAAAAACTATTAAATTTACAAATTTCATTTTTTGTTAATAAAGAGCCACAAAGACAATTGGCCAAAGATGTTTTAATAGAATATGTTCAGAAACTAGCTTTAAGAGTTCTCCTTAGAGGTTTACATGAACCTGTAGGATCGCTAATGCGAACCAAAAATCCAGATTCTCTTAGCGAAGCACTTAATATGCTTACTAACGATTTTCAATTTAAAAATAATAAATTATTTCAAAACATTAAACAGAACATTCCACCTAGGGCCCCACAATACCCGCCTATTCGCAAACCCCTTCCTAACAAGCAAACCTTCCAAAATTATAGGCCCAACTACCAAAATAATCCTAACCAATTTACTAAACCTAACTCATACGTACAGCAAAATCAACAACCGAGACAGTCTAACAACTACACACCATTAAAAGTTCATCAAAAATTTGAACCAGAACCAATGAGCATTTCCACACGTCAAACAGGGAACACAATTAGACAAAATAGACTTTATCAGATGACAGGGAAACCAATAGAGGAGGAAAATTACGATCAAACTATGAATCGATTGACTGAACAAATGACTAGCTCTTATCTGACCGAACAAACAGATTATGAACCACAAGAGGACCCTGACAGCTACATAGACTTTGATGATTCCCCGCAAGAGGAAAACGCATGCGGATTCACTCAAGAGGACAATCATACCCAAAATCATTTTTTAGGACTAACCACATTAAAAAGACATTTTCCATAATGCATATAGAAGACGACACAAACGAACTACCGTACATCCACGATCCCAAGACCAATTTAAAGATGCTGATTGACACTGGAAGCACGAGATCATTTATTAAAAAATCAATAGCTTTCCAATTTTTCAAAAACACTCTAAAACAAGAACCATTTGAAGTGAGTACAGCTCATGGAGTATCAAAAGAAAAATACAGTTGTATGCTACCACTTTTAGGAAAAGAAACAACCAAATTCTATTTATTTGATTTCCATAAAGATTTTGACTTACTCCTTGGATTAGATAACATAAAAGAATTAAAAATTAATTTAAATTTTGTGAATGATAAATTAATATTTCCCAATAAGCAAATGCAGATTAAATATTTTAACACAGAAGAACAAAATAATAATAATAATAATAATAAATGTCAGGAGCAGAAAGCAAAAAAGGGAACAAGTTATGTTATACAAGCCCGCGCTAGCCAAACGATTAAATTTAGAATACAAAATATTCAAGATGGAGAAGGACTCTTACCATACAAAAACTTAAATGGATTAGAAATTCCGCAGTGTATAGTCTCAGTACACAAGGGAGAAGCCTACTGCCCTATAATAAACAACACAGAAGTAAATGTAGAATTAACAGTAAATGAACCATTGGAATTAAAATCTTTAGAAGAATACAATATCCTTAGACCTGATGCAATGCAAACAAACGCTAATTTCAATTTATTAGACTATAAACAAAAAAATTCGAGAAGGAAAAATTTAGATTTATCAAAATTTAGAATGGAACATATGAACTCGGAAGAAAAATCCGCTATAACAAGTTTAATAAAAGATTATGCAGATTTATTCCATATTGAGGGAAACGATTTAACTTTTACCAACCAAATAAAACATGTTATTAGGACTACTGATGAAATTCCCGTATACTCCAGAAATTATAGATATCCAGAGATATACAAGAACGAAATTAATAAACAAACTGAGGACATGCTCTAACAAGGAATTATTAGACCTTCAAATTCTCCATGGAACTCTCCTGTCTGGATTGTACCCAAAAAACAAGACGCTTCTGGCAAAAGAAAATTTCGATTAGTAATAGATTTTAGAGGATTAAACAAGAAAACAATTGACGATAAATTTCCCTTGCCAAACATTACCGACATATTAGATAAATTAGGACGATCTCAGTATTTTACAACTTTAGATTTAGCCTCAGGATTTCACCAAGTAGAAATGGATAAAAATAGCATAGAAAAAACAGCGTTTTCAACAGAAACGGGACACTATGAATTTTTAAGAATGCCATTTGGACTAAAGAATAGCCCCCCTACATTTCAAAGAATTATGAATAACATTCTGAGAGGAATCCAAAATGAAACATGTTTAGTTTATTTAGACGACATTATAATTTACTCCACTAGCCTCCAAGAACATATACAAAGACTTAAAGAAGTATTCGACAGATTACGCAAAGCCAACTTTAAAGTACAGCTGGATAAAACAGAATTTTTAAGAAAAGAAGTAGCGTATCTAGGGCATGTTGTTACACCGGAAGGCGTAAAACCTAACCCAGCAAAGATTTTGGCAATCAAAAACTATCCAATACCCAAAACCACCAAACAAATTAAAGGATTTTTAGGACTAATAGGCTATTATCGAAAATTTATTAAAAACTTCGCCAAGATAACAAAACCGTTTACTAACTGTTTAAAGAAAAATGCAAAAATAAATATAGAAAATCCAGACTTCATTGAATGTTTTGAAACATGTAAAAATATACTGACTAATGAGCCCCTTCTACAATACCCAGATTTTGAAAAGGAGTTTACTCTAACAACAGACGCTAGTAATTTTGCACTAGGAGCAATTTTAAGCCAGGACAAAAATGGAAAGGACCTTCCTATAGCGTATGCCAGCAGAACTTTAAATGACAGCGAAACTAATTACTCCGCGATTGAAAAGGAATTACTAGCAATCGTATGGGCCACTAAACACTTTAGGCCTTATTTATTTGGAAGAAAATTTAAAATTTATACAGACCATAAACCTTTACAATGGTTATTTTCGGTTAAAGAACCAAATTCCAAGCTTTTAAGATGGAGATTAAAATTAGAGGAATATGATTATGACATAAGATACAAAAAAGGCAAATTAAACCAAAACGCCGATGCTTTATCTAGAATACAATTGAACATTACTAATAAAAGGTCAACAAACACCCAACACACTGTAGAACCAGACCTTGATTTATCTCCAGCTGGATTAATCCAACGTTTCTTCCCGGAATTAAATGAAGATAACGAGTCTATGGTCGTACAACTCGACGCAACAGATAATGCCAACTTAGAGTACGATCAAGAAAGTGACAGTCAAACCGTGCATTCCAACTTCGAAGGGAACACCCAAATTGAAATACCAATTTCCGACGAGCCTGTAAACTTTGGGAGAAATCAAATATTTTTGTCATTGGTAAAGTATGAGCCAAAGAAAGTAAAAATTATAAAACTATTCGGAACTTCAAAAATTCGTTTAATGGTCGAAATATCAGAAAATAACTTTAAAGAAGACATAGTTAACTTTGTAAAATCATATTTGGTACCCAATATAAAATATAATCTATATTTTGAAGACGATTTTTACGAGAAATTTGCATCATGCGTAGCCAAAAATTTCAAACAAACTGAACTAAATTTGGTTAAGTGTAATAACAAACTCTTAGACCTAACTTCGGAAGAAGATACCTTAGAAACGATAAGTAATTATCATGTCAGCAAAACCAATCACCGAGGGATACAAGAAACATACGAACAAATTAAGCGAAGATATTATTGGCCTAATTTAAAATCACTAATCCAAAATTTCATAAATCAGTGTGACATATGTCAAAGAACCAAATATGACAGAATCCCCTTACAATTAGAGATGAACTTGACGCCTACAGCTGCAAGGCCTTTCCAGATAATTCACATCGACACTATCTCTTTAGAAAAGAATGCGTTTATCAGCATTGTCGACAGTTTCACAAAGTATGCTCAAGCTTATCGCTTGGGAAGCTCTCAAGCTACAGAGATTGCAGACAAGTTATTAGATTACTTTGCGCAGTTCTGCTTACCAACAGTTATTATCTCAGACAATGGAACGGAGTTTAATAACAGGATTGTGAAGGAGATATTAGACCTGCATAAAATCAAAATCCATTTTATCAGTACACAAAACCCCCAATAAAACGGATTATGTGAATGATTTCATTCCACCTTAATAGAACACATAAGGCTGTTAAACAATCAAATCGAATTTAAAAAAAACAGTATAATTAAGAAAGTCAAATATGCTATAATTGCCTATAACAATAGCATTCATTCAGTCACAAAATTAACGCCGTGCGAAGTCTTATTTGGACACATAAATTCAAACTCTTTATTAGATATAGATTTAGAAAAACAAATTGTAAATGACTACGTTTTAAACCATAAGGAAAAAACAAAAATACTTTACGAAAACATTAGGGATAGCAATCAAAGAATTAAAGAAAAAGTTTTAGAAAAAAGGAATGTAAACAAAGAACCACTTCCAGAAATACCATCTGAAGTTTATATAAAATCAGTTCAGAAGCAAAGCAAAACGAAAAACAGATATAGCAAGGAAGAAATAGCTTCGATAGATAAAGAAAGAAAAACTGGAAAAATAAAGCCTAGACATCATAACACAAAAGACAAAATACATTTGTCGAAAATTAAAAGGCCAAAGAAGATAAAAAATGTAATTAATGACCAAAATCCTTCTTGTTCATATTCCACACAATCAAATTAAAATCCCAACCATACCTTTGTCCATTAATTCTATGCAAGAAACTTTATTAAACCTTTAAACAACATTGTCTTATTAATTGTATGTGTTACAAACTGTTGTAATTTATTAAATGATATGTAACTAATTATGGTAATAAATATTGTTAATTATTTGAAATATGTTAATCACAAAAAGAAATGTAATTGAAGAAAATTAGAAACTATACTCTTAAAGAGATAACAAAACAAAAAAGAATTCTTATAAACTGACTAGAATCCTTATCAAATCTATAACAGGCAAGTTGAATGTAAATGATGGTAAAAATTATGAAAAATTATATAAAACTTTTATTGTAATCAATGTAAATTTTGTAGAACAAAAATTAGATTCTGATAACAATTGTATATGTTATAAACATTTTGTATCTATCCTATGATAGAAAAGACTCATTATAAATTGTATTAATCGATTCCAAATACTTTTGCTCAGTTGAATTATAATGAACAGAAAATTAGACTGTAAAATGCCCATCATCAAAAACAATAACGCCTACAAACTACGAGGATACTGCGTTGGAAATCTCAGACAACCCATTTAACTGGATCCTGGAAATCAACCTTTGCCTGGTGACTTTCTCCAGTGAAGAGGACTTCAACCCATGCCGAAAATTGCCCTTTATGGAGGCCTATTCAGCAGCTTATATACTTCGCCCTCATCAGGAGGAAGAAGAAGACTTCAACCAACGCCGAAACTTCGCCAACCCCCGAAGTTTTCTTTAGGGATGGAGGAGTTATATAAACATTTTATGTGAACATTTCATAATTAAATGCGTGCTAGGAAAATTCCTGCTTACGCAGCTTTAGTATTATATAGGTGTGAGAACAGAGCCCCGGCAGTGTGTAAGTCGCCTCTGTATCGCACAGACGTTTTCCACTCCGATTGAGTGCATATCAATTGTATTGTTTTATTAAGTAAAAATTTATGTAACAGTTTTCTAAATTAATTGTTTATTAAATTCAAAGGTTTGTTAAAAATAAAAATCATTTTTAAAAACCTTTCTTGCTTAATATAAAACGTAACTTTTATATATATATATATATATATATATATATATATATATATATATAAGTTATATAAACATTTTATGTGAACATTTCATAATTAAATGCGTGCTAGGAAGATTCCTGCTTACGCAGCTTTAGTATTATATAGGTGTGAGAACAGAGCCCCGGCAGTGTGTAAGTCGCCTCTGTATCGCACAGACGTTTTCCACTCCGATTGAGTGCATATCAATTGTATTGTTTTATTAAGTAAAAATTTATGTAACAGTTTTCTAAATTAATTGTTTAATAAATTCAAAGGTTTGTTAAAAATAAAAATCATTTTTAAAAACCTTTCTTGCTTAATATAAAACGTAACTGGCGCAGTCGGTAGGACATCTCGGGAAGATTAATGAACATAATTTTTTTTTCGATTTTAATCGTTAACCCCGAGATACTGCAAACACGCGATTCGTTACAGAGCGCATATCTGTAACGGCATCAAGAAAACGGTAGGACACCTCAAGGAAGTTAACGAATATAACGTCCGTCGGTTTTAACCGTTAATTGAGGAAACTTTAAGTAGAGTGAATATCTACAACCACTTAATAGAGCGCATATCTATTAAGAACACGAGCGAATATCGTGTAGGTGAAAAGTGAAAAGTGAAAGTTGTTCAAATGAGCAAAGTATTTTGGATCAACTTGTAAGTAGATCTTAAGATATAGAATTAAGAAAAAGTAGAGTAAATACTTTTTAATTTTATATAATTGATTTTTAATTTTATTATTTTAAAGAAAATAATATTTTAAAATGGCAACGCCAACATTAAAGAAGGAATATCTAGACATGATTCCTGAGTATAGTGGAGAGCCCACTATGCTCCACAGATTTATTTCTATATGTGACAAAGTAGTAAATAAGTTTTATGTAAGCGAAAATCCAGAGGATTTTCAAAATGAATATTTATTTTCTTCTATACTAGCTAAACTAAAAGGCCAAGCATTGGAAATGGTTGTAAACTCAAATTCATATATTTGGTATGAGGTTAAAAAAGTATTATTAACCAGCTATTCAGACAAAAGAGATTGTTTTACCTTAAATGTAGAAATGGCTGAGTTAAAACAAGAGCATAACGAATCACCTTTTAAATTTTATGAAAGAATTCAAAAACTATTAAATTTACAAATTTCATTTTTTGTTAATAAAGAGCCACAAAGACAATTGGCCAAAGATGTTTTAATAGAATATGTTCAGAAACTAGCTTTAAGAGTTCTCCTTAGAGGTTTACATGAACCTGTAGGATCGCTAATGCGAACCAAAAATCCAGATTCTCTTAGCGAAGCACTTAATATGCTTACTAACGATTTTCAATTTAAAAATAACAAATTATTTCAAAATGTTAAACAGAACATTCCACCTAGGGCCCCACAATACCCGCCTATTCGCAAACCCCTTCCTAACAAACAAACCTTCCAAAATTATAGGCCCAACTACCAAAATAATCCTAACCAATTTACTAAACCTAACTCATACGTACAGCAAAATCAACAACCGAGACAGTCTAACAATTACACACCATTAAAAGTTCATCAAAAATTTGAACCAGAACCAATGAGCATTTCCACACGTCAAACAGGGAACACAATTAGACAAAATAGACTTTATCAGATGACAGGGAAACCAATAGAGGAGGAAAATTACGATCAAACTATGAATCGATTGACTGAACAAATGACTAACTCTTATCTGACCGAACAAACAGATTATGAACCGCAAGAGGACCCTGACAGCTACATAGACTTTGATGATTCCCCGCAAGAGGAAAACGCATGCGGATTCACTCAAGAGGACAATCATACCCAAAATCATTTTTTAGGACTAACCACATTAAAAAGACATTTTCCATAATGCATATAGAAGACGACACAAACGAACTACCTTACATCCACGATCCCAAGACCAATTTAAAGATGCTGATTGACACTGGAAGCACGAGATCATTTATTAAAAAATCAATAGCTTTCCAATTTTTCAAAAACACTCTAAAACAAGAACCATTTGAAGTGAGTACAGCTCATGGAGTATCAAAGGAAAAATACAGTTGTACGCTACCACTTTTAGGAAAGGAAACAACCAAATTCTATTTATTTGATTTCCATAAAGATTTTGACTTACTCCTTGGATTAGATAACATAAAAGAATTGAAAATTAATTTAAATTTTGTGAATGATAAATTAATATTTCGCAATAAGCAAATGCCGATCAAATATTTTAACACAGAAGAACAAAATAATAATAATAATAATATAAGCGAATGTCAGGAACAGAAAGCAAAAAAAGGAACAAGTTATGTTATACAAGCCCGCGCTAGCCAAACGATTAAATTTAGAATACAAAATATTCAAGATGGAGAAGGACTCTTACCATACAAAAACTTAAATGGATTAGAAATTCCGCAGTGTATAGTCTCAGTACACAAGGGAGAAGCCTACTGCCCTATAATAAACAACACAGAAGTAAATGTAGAATTAACAGTAAATGAACCATTAGAATTAAAATCTTTAGAAGAATACAATATCCTTAGACCTGATGCAATGCAAACGAACGCTAATTTCAATTTATTAGACTACAAAACAAAAAAATTCGAGAAGGAAAAATTTAGATTTATCAAAATTTAGAATGGAACATATGAACTCGGAAGAAAAATCCGCTATAACAAGTTTAATAAAAGATTATGCAGATTTATTCCATATTGAGGGAAACGATTTAACTTTTACCAACCAAATAAAACATGTTATTAGGACTACTGATGAAATTCCCGTATACTCCAGAAATTATAGATATCCAGAGATTTACAAGAACGAAATTAATAAACAAACTGAGGACATGCTTGAACAAGGAATTATTAGACCTTCAAATTCTCCATGGAACTCTCCTGTCTGGATTGTACCCAAAAAACAAGACGCTTCTGGCAAAAGAAAATTTCGATTAGTAATAGATTTTAGAGGATTAAACAAGAAAACAATTGACGATAAATTTCCCTTGCCAAACATTACCGACATATTAGATAAATTAGGACGATCTCAGTATTTTACAACTTTAGATTTAGCCTCAGGATTTCACCAAGTAGAAATGGATAAAAATAGCATAGAAAAAACAGCGTTTTCAACAGAAACGGGACACTATGAATTTTTAAGAATGCCATTTGGACTAAAGAATAGCCCCCCTACATTTCAAAGAATTATGAATAACATTCTGAGAGGAATCCAAAATGAAACATGTTTAGTTTATTTAGACGACATTATAATTTACTCCACTAGCCTCCAAGAACATATACAAAGACTTAAAGAAGTATTCGACAGATTACGCAAAGCCAACTTTAAAGTACAGCTGGATAAAACAGAATTTTTAAGAAAAGAAGTAGCGTATCTAGGGCATGTTGTTACACCGGAAGGCGTAAAACCTAACCCAGCAAAGATTTTGGCAATCAAAAACTATCCAATACCCAAAACCACTAAACAAATTAAAGGATTTTTAGGACTAATAGGCTATTATCGAAAATTTATTAAAAACTTCGCCAAGATAACAAAACCGTTTACTAACTGTTTAAAGAAAAATGCAAAAATAAATATAGAAAATCCAGACTTCATTGAATGTTTTGAAACATGTAAAAATATACTGACTAATGAGCCCCTTCTACAATACCCAGATTTTGAAAAGGAGTTTACTCTAACAACAGACGCTAGTAATTTTGCACTAGGAGCAATTTTAAGCCAGGACAAAAATGGAAAGGACCTTCCTATAGCGTATGCCAGCAGAACTTTAAATGACAGCGAAACTAATTACTCCGCGATTGAAAAGGAATTATTAGCAATCGTATGGTCTACCAAACACTTCAGGCCTTATTTATTTGGAAGAAAATTTAAAATTTATAAAGACCATAAACCTTTACAATGGTTATTTTCAGTTAAAGAACCAAATTCCAAGCTTTTAAGATGGAGATTAAAACTAGAAGAATATGATTATGACATAAGATACAAAAAAGGCAAATTAAACCAAAACGCCGATGCTTTATCTAGAATACTATTGAACGTTACTGATAAAAGGTCAACAAACACCCAACACACTGTAGAACCAGACCTTGAATTATCTCCAGCGAACTTTCTGAGTCGTTACTTCCCGGAATTAAATGAAGATAATGAGTCTATGGTCGTACAACTCGACGCAACAGATAATGCCAACTTAGAGTACGATCAAGAAAGTGACAGTCAAACCGTGCATTCCAACTTCGAAGGGAACACCCAAATTGAAATACCAATTTCCGACGAACCTGTAAACTTTGGGAGAAATCAAATATTTTTGTCATTAGTAAAATACGAACCAAAGAAAGTAAAAATTATTAAACTATTCGGAACTTCAAAAATTCGTTTAATGGTCGAAATATCAGAAAATAACTTTAAAGAAGACATAGTTAACTTTGTAAAATCATATTTGGTACCCAAAATAAAATATAATCTATATTTTGAAGACGATTTTTACGAGAAATTTGCGTCATGCGTAGCCAAAAATTTCAAACAAACTGAACTAAATTTGGTTAAGTGTAATAACAAACTCTTAGACCTAACTTCGGAAGAAGATACCTTAGAAACGATAAGTAATTATCATGTCAGCAAAACCAATCACCGAGGGATACAAGAAACATACGAACAAATTAAGCGAAGATATTATTGGCCGAATTTAAAATCACTAATCCAAAATTTCATAAATCAGTGTGACATATGTCAAAGAACCAAATATGACAGAATCCCCTTACAATTAGAGATGAACTTGACGCCTACAGCTGCAAGGCCTTTCCAGATAAATCACATCGACACTATCTCTTTAGAAAAGAATGCGTTTATCAGCATTGTCGACAGTTTCACAAAGTATGCTCAAGCTTATCGCTTGGGAAGCTCTCAAGCTACAGAGATTGCAGACAAGTTATTAGATTACTTTGCGCAGTTCTGCTTACCAACAGTTATTATCTCAGACAATGGAACGGAGTTTAATAACAGGATTGTGAAGGAGATATTAGACCTGCATAAAATCAAAATCCATTTTATCAGTACACAAAACCCCCAATCAAACGGATTATGTGAAAGATTTCATTCCACCTTAATAGAACACATAAGGCTGTTAAACAATCAAATCGAATTTAAAAAAGACAGTATAATTAAGAAAGTCAAATATGCTATAATTGCCTATAACAATAGCATTCATTCAGTCACAAAATTAACGCCGTGCGAAGTCTTATTTGGACACATAAATTCAAACTCTTTATTAGATATAGATTTAGAAAAACAAATTGTAAATGACTACGTTTTAAACCATAAGGAAAAAACAAAAATACTTTACGAAAACATTAGGGATAGCAATCAAAGAATTAAAGAAAAAGTTTTAGAAAAAAGGAATGTAAACAAAGAACCACTTCCAGAAATACCATCTGAAGTTTATATAAAGTCAGTTCAGAAGCAAAGCAAAACGAAAAACAGATATAGCAAGGAAGAGATAGCTTCAATAAACAAGGAAAGAAAAACTGGTAAAATAAAGCCTAGACATCATAACACAAAAGACAAGATACATTTGTCAAAAATTAAAAGGCCTAAGAAGATTAAAAATGTAATTAAAGCTCAAAATAATTTTCCAGGTCCCTCCTGTTCGTCATTGGCACAGCCACCGACTCAGCAGAGATCAGAGAAGTCAACAACAACCTCGGAATAATCCCAATAGACCTTGGGCCGGCCAAATTAGAATCTTCCTACCATACCTTTGTCCACTATTTTGATGTAAGAAACTTAGTAGCTCATCTAAATAACATTGATGCTTATTATTATGACGTATTGCAAAATTTTGAAACTAGTTGCTATAATTGTAACGGTAGCTTATTAAACAATGAATATGTAACCGATAACAGTAATAGAATAAGAGATATTGTTAATTATTTTAAATATGTTAATCACAGTAAAAATGTAATAGAAGAAAAATTAGAAATTACACTCTTAAGAGAGAATGGTAACAAAAGAACAAAAAGAGGTCTTATAGATGGACTAGGGTCCGTTATCAAATCTTTAACAGGCAATTTAGATGCATATGATGGTAAAAAATATGACATAAATAATTAAAGATATTGAAAATGAGCAAATTAAAATTAATTATCAAATTGAATCTCAATACTCCTTTAGTAATAATATTATGAAGGAATTAAATAAAACTTTTATTGTAATTGATGAAAATTTTGTAGAATTAAAAAATAAGTTAAGTATTGTGAATCGTAATGTAAATGACTTTGTTGAACTAGAAAAATTTAGAAGTATTCTAAACCAATTGAACATTTTATATGACATGATGTTACAGGTAATCATAGATTTAGAAAATTCTCTTACATTTTGTAAACTAGGTGTTGTACACCCTAGTGTTATTTCAACCCAAGAATTATATGAAGAATTAAACAAAATTTATAAATATTATAATGAGAGGTGACCTTTAGAACCTAAAATGGAAAATATGTGGGAATTAGAGAATCTAATTAAAGTTAATTGTAAACTAAATTCTGAAAGGATTGTTTATTTTATAAATTTACCCATTGTAGAAAAAACTCAATTTAAATTGTATAAATTACACTCTATACCCACAAAATATGAAACAGATTATGTAACAATTATACCAAAAGTAAGGTACATATTAGTGTCTAACTCTGTAATATTAGGTTTAGACAATGAATGTAACTGTAAAACCGATTCCATATACTTTTGCTCATTCGACATTCTAACACACCATAAATTAGACTGTGAAGTGTCCATTATCAGGAACAACGATGCCAGCAACTGTGAATATACTGCATTGGAAGTTACAGACAACTTAATTAACTGGATCCCAGAAATCAACTTTTACCTAGCGACCTTCCCCAACAAGCAGACTCTGGAAATTACCAATCGCAAGGCAACTACCACCGTCACCCTTCAAGGCATATATTTGATAAAAACTAATAATGATTCAATCTTTTTCAACAACATGAAACTGAGCCATACATCAACAACTTCGGGAGGCCATCCTATTTTCATGGACACGTCCAAACTACAATTTTCAATGAGTAAAATGCCAGAATTCTCAGTAAACGTTAAACGCCTAGAGTTGGACAATAATAAACACAGAAACCATCTCAAGAATTGACCCAACTATGGAAATAACCCACCACATCAGTATCTGGACTATTGCCCTTTACGGAGGCGTATTCAGCAGCCTTATATACTTCGCCCTCATCAGGAAGAAGAAGAAGACTTCAACCAACGCCGAAACTTCGCCAACCCCCGAAGTTCTCTTTAGGGATGGAGGAGTTATATAAACATTTTATGTGAACATTTCATAATTAAATGCGTGCTAGGAAGATTCCTGCTTACGCAGCTTTAGTATTATATAGGTGTGAGAACAGAGCCCCGGCAGTGTGTAAGTCGCCTCTGTATCGCACAGACGTTTTCCACTCCGATTGAGTGCATATCAATTGTATTGTTTTATTAAGTAAAAATTTATGTAACAGTTTTCTAAATTAATTGTTTATTAAATTCAAAGGTTTGTTAAAAATAAAAATCATTTTTAAAAACCTTTCTTGCTTAATATAAAACGTAACTTATATATATATATATATATATATACTTCTTTATTCCTAAAACGAACTAGATTTCTGTTGTAAATACTGCTTACTTAAGTTTTAGTATTTAAACCAGGGACTATTAATAAAGATTAAGCAATTTCAACAACTGTCAGTTTCATAAAAATTCTTCCGGCGTGTCTGGCAAGTCTATATGGTAATTCCATGGAAACCCATTCAAGTTGCACATAGCTAATCACAGAATGAAAGAAAGGTTGAACGCCAGTGTTGGATGATAAAACCCCTGGATCGAAACATAATGCCTAATAAATAATATCGGTTCTGGGATTCGAAGAATTATGCTAGTGTTCTTTTATCTATGAGCCTGATAACTTCTAGCATAAGTCTTAAGCTGTAATTGGCAGAAATGGTAAAATGATATGAAAAACTCGCCGTCTGTGCTCAGTTAGTTTACTGCGAACAGAACAAAAGTGACTCAGACATGCGACGCTAGAAGAATAAGAAGCAAAATAAGATGCAGAGGCCGATACTGTAAGGAAACAAAAGACGATCCCACAAGAAAAGTCGTGTATAGGTTTTATAATTTGAAGAACCATAGCAATTTTATAATTCTTTTAAAAACATTCTTTTGCTCCAATTAAAAAAAAATCAGAACTCAGATTCAGTTTAGACCATTTAGGCTGTCATTTGTAATCATTATATATTACAGAATTCTAAGTAAATTAAATTGAATTTAGGTTTTACAATTTTATAATCTAGTTTTACTGATAGTGTCTAAGAACTGAATAACAATAGCACATATTGCAATTTTGCAAAAACTCAAAGCCTATATGTCATTTATAGTAATATTTATTTTTAAATTTTTAAGATATTATTTGTTTAGAAACAAATTATTTGTATGTACACATTTGTAAATATATATATAATATGTATATTTTATAAAATACAAAATTTTAAATAAAATCCAATCTTTTTATACCTAATATAGTATATAAAACAAAACCATATGAGATCGTCGAGTTCGAAATGAAAATATTGAATAAAAGTACAAATTTTAATTTTATAATTCAATTATACTTAAAAAATATATTATATATACAATTACAAAAATTTTTTAAATCTTGTTCATTATGACAAAAAATACACTTATTTAACTCAAAAGAGTTATAGAAAATGTAAGTCAATTTGACTAAAATACTGTATTATATATTTTATAATTTGTTTAATAGGTTTTTCCACTAATTACTAACATTTTACCGCTATATAGCTTTTATTACATTACTCGACGGCTCAATATACTACGATATTCTCTTCAGAACATAGTATACATGAAATATAAAGAATGGAAATATCTCGGAAACAAACAATTTAATAAATTAATAATTACATTAAAAAACGCAACCACATATTTTAACATTTTAATCCAGAAACACATGCATTAGTATGTTCGAATAACTGACATGTGAAAAAAGTAATGGTACACCTGATGTAGTTTTGCATTTAAATATTTTTATTTATTAAATATATCGTTATATTTTATCTACAATTAGTTTAATTGTGTATTTTACAATTTGTTTAAAATTATATATGTGTGTGTGTGTGTGTGTGTTGCAACGTCCCACCCTACTTTTTGTTTGTTGTATATTGTTTGATATCCCATCTCGCAGAATACCAAAAATCGTTGTTTAAAAAACCTATTTATAAACAAACCAAACATCTGCCAATCACCCCGCTTGTTAAACCGTGCTAAAATCCCTGAGTTACGTGTATATTTCCCGCTCATAGGGCCATGCCCAAAACAAGCCTATTCCCGCTGACTACTATTTAAAATAAGTATAAACTCCCCAAAATTGGTTTATCATTTATGTATGGTCTAGATATAGTCACACATGTCATTTCAATAGTCAGCTGGAAAGAAACACATTTATAATAATACACAAAATATTCACACCAAAATATTCAGTCTTACCACCTGATGATGATCTGCAGAGACAGCAAGGGAACGTGCAAAATATGATCGTGTTTAAATTACCTATTTTAAAAGGCTCCTGTGTCCTTTTAAACACAATCTGCCAGTAGATAAATCTCTGGACTTTTATACAAAAAACCAACTAATCTTTGGGCTAGCTCATGAAGTTAGTTGAGAGAAACTCTTTAAAAACATTAGGTTTTATATATTATCATTTAGTGAAATTTAATTAAGCTTGTTTACTGATTAAATAATCATTTTCATATTAGTTGGAAAAAGCTAAACAGTTTTTATTGATTATTCGACACAGGATGAAATGCCAATACTGTTGATTTTTATAACATATTTAATTTTATTTATTTAAATAAAAAAGAAAATTTATACTTTCAAATACAACACAATTATATTAACAAAACAATTCACTAAATAACTTGTTGTTTTTTGTACTTTAAAATCTTATAATTTCCATTTATATCAATTACATTTACAAAACATAAAATTATTTTCCAAATTACACATAATAAAAATTTATCTTCTATATTGATTTGGTAAATTCGTATTTATGACACTTAATTTTTAAATTTATAATATTCTAAATATTCTTATGTCCTTGAAAATAAATGGCTTATGGCCAAAAACCCTTTGTAAGTTTAGTATTTATCATTTGAAATATTCTGATCACATAAATTCATTTTATTAAGCATGAAATTTATTTAAATTTAATAAAGAGTGAAGTCATTGTTTAAGCTTGATTATTTGTTTGAATTTATTAAAATTAACTGACTAACTTTGACGTAATTGGTATCGAATAGAGAAAATGACTTGCCAAAGATGTTCCTGCCGGTCCTAGAGTCCCTCGTCTGGATTCCCTGGTCCTTGGACATCGGAAGTCGCCATCACTGGTTCGTCGGAGGTGGTTTTCTCCATTCCCGCGTCCTGGAGGCTGAGTCTGGAGCCTTCATTCCTTGGTAGTCCTAGACGTCGGAAGCGTTGAGGTTTGGTCCATCTGGCCTGAGGGCGGTCCTACTCGCGGTCCAGCATAGCGTTCCGCGGCACCTCGTATTAAAAATTTATTTCAGACTGTCTCTAAAGTCCTAGAGACCTAGTATATATAACGGTGAATTTAACCTACCTCACACCGCCTGCAATACTTGCTATCTTTGGATTTATTCCTTGTACATGCAAGTCGGGCAACGAATTTGTTTTAGCTTGCAGAGTTTGATTATCATTTTTAGAACACTGAAAAATGTCTATTTTATTCAAACTGCTGTAACGTTTTTGTTTTTTAGGTTTTTCAAATTTTCTTTTCACTAATGTTTATTCTGTCTTATTCTGGTTCTTTTAAAATGTCAATGAAAGTTCTACGTGGTTTGGTTCTTAAGATAGCCTTTTTAAGCACTTAGACAATTTTCGCCTCACTCCCGATGGTCAAATTTAGCTAGTTATTACAAATTTATTCTTTAATACTTTTTAATTTGGCTTAATTATTCTATTTAACGTTTTATTTAATTTTTCACTCTTTATTATTTGTATAACTCCAAACTTGATTAATTTAAAAATCAACTTTATTCCTTAAAACCAGGAAATTATTTATTTCCTATTTGTCACGGAATGTCACACCGTTACAGTGTGTGTGTGTGTGTGTGTGTGTGTGTGTGTGTGTGTGTGTGTGTGTGTGTGTGTGTGTGTGAGTGTGTGTGTGTTTGTGTGTGTGTGTGTGTGTGTGTGTGTGTGCGTGTGTGTGTGTGTGTGTGTGTGTGTTTGTGTGCGTGCGTGCGTTTGTATTTATGGCTTCTCACTTCAATACTGTACCGAAACATCAAATATCATAATAAAATAAATATGACGTTAACATGAAAATTATTAAACGTAAAAACGTAATATATATATGGTTAGCTTAAAAAATTATAAATAACCTATTTATCTATATACACTTGTATTAATAGTAACTTGTTCGAACATTTAAATTTATTTCAAGACCTGAAGATCATAATAACTGACTCGGATCTAATTTATTTATTCATTTACTCTAATTAGTTAAGCATGGATATATCATTGCAAAAACACATTAAAAGTTATGCGAGTTATCGATTATTATTTATAGAAGAAAACCTAGTTTTTTAATCAAGCTCAATTCCTAATTTTGAATAGACGAAGATTGTTTATAACTGCCTGTACAGTACAATTCACTTGCAGTATAACAAATACTTGAACTATCAATCGTTAACTATAAACCCACTAATGACCGTTAGCTTCCTCCATAATAATGTTATTTTTCTTATCTAATATTGCTAAGCAAATTGAATATTTTAAATCAAATTGTAGCATTATATACTGCTTACAGATCATCATTCCTGATACCAGTAGCGATGAACACCTCTATAGCTCTTATCTTCCGCTACACAACTGCAGCTCTAACCACCGAACGTTACATAGCCGTATGCCATCCCCTGAAATCCCTATTCTTGTGCGATACGTACCGAACAGTGAAAGTCATACTTGCCATTTGGGTATTTTCAATAACAATAAGTTTACTTGTAAGTATTTAAGTATTTTAAGAGAAAAACCTATTTAAAAATTTTATGTTTAGTTTAATTAGAGTTTTTGGTTCTAGATAATCTATGGATATGAATTTCCAAGGTTAGATGGAGGTGTGGATATTGTAAATAGCACCAAAGACGGAGTGGAATATGGGTATTATCTTAGACAAGAAAGTCGTTTAGGCGTTTGCTTGTACTTTATGCTATCTTTCATTACTATAGTTCCCTCTGTACCTATTATTTTATTACAAATACTAATGGGTCTGCAAATTTGGAGAACAAGCCGTCTTGATTATGGTATTTGTAATATTGCAACACGTAGACGAGCATTAGCCAACAAATCCCTGGGAATCACAGGTATTTATAGGAATATTACTATAACAGACATAATTCCACTTTCCTAGTATATCTCTAATGTAATAAATTCATGGAAACTAAATTATGTACATGAATATAAATGTCTATAATTTAGAATAATAATATAATTATAACGTTTATATAGTTGAAACAAAAATTTTAAAAAGTAAGAAGGAAATCCTAATGCCTAGATAAAACCTGTAATTTGTAGATAAAATTAGATCAAATCATTGTCTAAATAGTATTCATAATTTTTCTGAAAAAATGTTATTAGGAGAAATTGATAAGCGCTTAAAAATTGTTATTTTTATGTAACTAGGGTGTTTAAAAAAAATGCATAAGTGAATAAGTGGGAATAAATTAAAAATTACAATATTCTAGCCGTGGATTTCTTGAAAAAAAAGTTCAAAGGGGAAAGTTCTGCCTGGAAAATAGGATATCCATAATTAATTCATCATGTATTTTTCAAAATTCATTTGGAAGTTCGCGATGAATTTTCGATGTAGATGTAGTATAGTAGAATTCTCACACCAGATACCGTACTGATGGATCTGAACCAAAACGATTATACAAAACCGGTTTCAGTCACTCCAGCAGTGTATGAATACATTTGATACTACTGGAAGCAATGCTATTGGATGATAGGAAGTTTTTCCATTCGTTGGTTTTCCTGTCTTTGCAAATATTAGCATTTCGTTTACATTCCACTCCGTCGAAACGAATTTTAGCCGTAAGCACGCATTAATCAGGTGTAAACGTTTCATGATAGCCTTGTTTGGAAATTCCAGTAGTATCTGTGCAGTAAATAATTTATACCCGGTGTCTTTCTTGGTTGGAGTCTTTGCTAGCTCTTCCTGAAATTCTTTGAATGTGAAGTGCCTAATTATCAGATTATCAGTCCTTCTCATTGTGTTTATGATATTTTTATTTTAAGTTTGGTGTATGGGAAAGATATCTCCAATGTAGTCTGCCGAAATTTATGTTGTTTTCTTCATCATTTATCTTTATCATTTTTTTATGTTTCACTACCAGCTCTGAAGCGTGGGATTTGTGTTCTTGGCCTCTTTATTGATTTTTTGGCTCAACATATAGATTAGTCGTTTCCCTCATCTGCCGACTCTTTGCAGATAGTTGCCAACAGTATCATTCTTGATTTGGTACAGTAGGTCTCGCAACTCGTTAATGAGTCTACTCAGCGTGGCATTGTCTGAGGGTTCATGACTCAGATACCAACGCCGCACCATCGAGATTTACAATCTCAAGCGACCTTCACAAGCAACCGAACTAACAAAAGGTGAAGAAATAAATAAATATATAATAAATATAAAACCTTATAATACTTATTTCGTCATTTTAAATATAGAAAATATTAATATTGCAAGTTTAATTCATTAGAAAAGAATAACATAATAATAAAGAGGAAAATAGTAATTTCAGAATTCAAAGCTTTTTCACTAAAGTAAAAGAAAATAAATTAAAATTGTTATCTAATTAACGGAAAAACTGTTTCATTTTTTGGTGTATAAAAATAATAAAATATATCGAAATAATAAGTAAATAATAACTATTTTTTCGGATTTTTTTTACTATCATTAACGGTAAATTTACTATCATATTGAACGTAAATTTACATTCTACATTTAGTACCACAAACAATTTTCTATTGTGAAACAAGTGTTACCAAATATATTTAAAGAATATTACACACAAAACAGCTATAAATATTTGAATATTTCTTTAGCTTTCTACTCAATGTTTTCCTATATTACCACTTATTTCAGCGAATAAATATGTCGTTATTAACGAAAATATAAAAGTGCATTTTGCATGGTTATTGTATATATAATACTGTGATGGGTTGGTTCCGTACAAGAGATCCATTTTTGAAGATCTATGTTTTTCTGTGTTTAGCTGCGGTGGTAGTGCAGTATCTGCTTTTTTTCTTTGTGGAGGATGTCTACAATGTGTACAGCGATTTTCGTGTGTTGCTAGAAATGATAACGCCAGGACCAGTGGAAAGCTTTTATATGGAAGTGACAATTGCTGACACTTCTAGTATCGTGGCTCTCTTTGTATCCATTATCGATCCATTGCTTTATTGCATTGTTTCGTCCAAGTTCAGAAAAACATTCAAGGTATGTAATAAAGTTTTAAGTACCAGGTAATTCCCCTGATCGAGGAATATAATCATAACAATTTTTCAAACTAACTGTAATGTGAGCTGAAATATTGTATTAAAATCTAGAATTAAAATTATATACACATCATGAAATTTCCCTCAATAAATTACATAACCTCAACTCCATAATTACTTTTGAAGATTTAAATAATAGAAGAATTTGAAAATAATGAATAATAGAAAATAGTAGAATATGTCAAATACTAAAATATTAAGATATATTTAGTCAACAATTATAAAACATCTAAATGTTGATAAAAGTAATCCGATCATATCCATGTATATACTAATACGTTCAAAAAGTAAGTTCGCGAATAGTTTCAATTATATAACTATTTATTAACTTGTTATTCCTAGAAGGCTAGGACACTATTTATTTGTAATACGTAAACAAATAGCCACTGAACTACAATTAAAGAGGTAAATATCATTCAACACCTTAGCCTAAGATAAAGGGAAGGTAAAACCGTTTCAAAAAGCAATGTGTAAATCTAAAGTTTTATTTCAAAATAATAATCGTAGACATGAACCTCAGACAAACAATAATAAATTTGATGTTACAAATTCAGCCATACAAACATAATTAGTAAAATTTATTTATGACATAAAACATTATTCGAAACATAATCTTATTAAACTTTTTTTTATTTTCAGTTTATTCTCGTTCTTGTTCTTTTGTTTATTTAGTTAAAAATTTCGTGCGTATTTAAAAACTTTCAAATGAATAAAATTTTAGTTGATTTTTGTCTTCCGTTTGAAGTCGAACTGCTTTACACTGACAGTTTTTACTTAAGGGCAAGAGGGCGGGTTTACACACATAACCGGAACTTGTAAAGGGATTTATCGGTAATTTTTGTCTTTGAAACGTTTTTGCCCTTTGATAGAGGAGAACTGTTAACATTCAACTTGGGCATAGCTTATGTAATTGTTAATTAAGAACTTTAAGCGATATCGTATTTATAAACTATTGCTTACTGTACTATAAACATTATTTAAGGCCATGCAGGGATAACGCTATCTATGATAGGCCTATATATATGAAAATAACACAAAAGAGTACTACGTAAGCAAAAAAATATAAAAATGATATCTAGACAAATTCTGTACATATTATATAAATACATTGCATACCCGAGTAAATATATACACTACCTACTACCTACCTAATGTGTATAATAAAATGATAGACTACTAGTGTACATGGATCACCATGGATAAGTTCTACAAATATACATGATTAGTGTCATCATCACGTTTTATACATAATATTATTTCTTTCAAACATATACAAAATTACTTGAACGTTTTCTGTCCAGGAATTGCTGTCCCTGTGCTGTACACAATGAGGTTGGAGCACAAGATGTTTCACGTCAAGATAACAGAGTGTTTCCTATCAACCTATGATATACTCATAAATTCTACCAGGACTTCGCTCTCTATCTCATTAATGTTGAATTTGCTATTGAATTTAGTTTACTAGTAATTCGAACATTATATTTTAAAAAATTTTTAATTTTTCGGTAAAATAACTAAATATAATTTGTTTACGTACACAATGAATATACCATATATGTTTATGCTACAAATTAAAAAAAAAATAACGTATATTTAATAAGGAATATATTTATATAAAATAAATAATAAGAAATATCTTAAGGAATGTATACGAAATTCACAAAATAAAGTTCTAAATTTAACGTTGAATGTAGGCCTATAATGTAAGAAATTAAAAATTAATAAATAGGCAATGTAATAAAATTATGGAAAAATTTGTAGTTCTTAATTAAATAACTATGTTTAATTTATTTAAAATAAAATTTTACATTGTGTAATTTCTCTATGGTAAATGAGTTTAACGGTAAATGAGTCGTTTCAAACGACTCAAAGTGGTTATAGTCCAGTTCATTAAAATATTTATGCACATGATTACACAATATTTAGGAATGTTTCCCTCACGCGCTGTCTACAAGATATTAGTTTTTAGATTCTCTAGGGAGTGTAGTAATAGCAATATGTACAGCTTGTCATAATCCTCATCCATGGTTTGAGATGCGCCGTTTCTCTTGCTACAGTTTATGAGTTTCATTGAAATCCTATATCACTGTATCTGATAATACTACGTTCGACACGAATTATGCAAGTCAAGGGGCTTAAGTATTGCAATCCATTTCTAGCTCTGATCACGACCCTCTACAATGTCAACTCCGTACTGCTACGTTTATTAATGTCTCTTTTCAGGAAATTTAAGAGTATATTAAAAATCGTTCTCCACAACCAAGAATCTCGTTCCTTTTATTGGTTTTTAATATAAATAAAGTCTATGAAATACATATCCTTGAATTTTGGTATAGCATTAACACAGCTTTAATTTTACTATTCAAAGTATTATTTAATTTTACAAAAATAAACCGTAATGTCTCATTATTAAGACTTGTTCTTTTGATAATAAATTTAAAAACTATTAATTTTATTATTATTAGGGCTTTTGAATGATAAATAACTAAAATTACACATACTATAAATAGTTTTATTCGATTTCTCCTACTGATAATTTAGTTTTCATAACCGGTAATCTTCAAAGAATACTGTATTTTATGTTCCAGTCATGTCAACGAGGCTGACATAGTTATGGTGAATTTCAGTGAGCCTTCCTAATAATACGTTCACGGCTTTGTCTATTGCAAACAGGATCCTTATTTAACGCTACATATTTGCATATATATTGCAAAGGATCTACTCGTGTCGAAGGTCTTACATACGTGTCGATAACGTTCTGTTATCATGAGATGCAACCTGAAACCAAATTTTATCCTAAAAATAAAAACCTATACAATAGTTATAATACATCAACGTAAGAATGCTTTCGTAAAATTTTCAATATCTTACATTTTTTAAATTTTACCATGTGTATCTATGAATTTATGATTTTGTAAACAAACGTTTTTAGAGATTAGATATTTAATTGAAATGATCCTAAAAATTGTAATCAATTGTTTTCCAAATGAATTAATAGGAGACATGTGGAAGACATAAGTAATATTATTTGTTTACTCACAAAGGTAGTAGTTTGAATAATATATTCCCCGGGAATAAAATATAAATAAATACATTAGGAATAACTAAGAATAACAAATTTACAAACTTCATTAAAGCTTTTCAATACAGTAAATTATCATATGCCATTTGTTATCTAATTTCACGCAATAAATATACTCGTACATATTTTAGTAGATAGAGACTACATTAATACTGGAAATGTGTTTAGAAAATGATAAAAAATTATATCAAACCAAGCGGGCCAAAAAAGTAGAAAATGTAGGAGATTATTATTTAGAATAAACACTTAATTTAAATTAAAAATGACGAAATAGAAAATTGACTAAAATGGTTTTCAAGTGACCATCAACTCGAAAAAATAATTCCGTTTGTTAAAATTTAGTTTCAAACCAATCTATGCGAATTAAAATATCGTTAAATAAGATAAGGGGGCGTTAGATTTTTAATAATCTTAGGAGCGTTTTTCTAATCTAAAAATACGTTTTTCCATCAGAATTACTTTAACCTCACTGGTTATAAAGAAGATTTATTTGTTATCATTTGCAAAAAACATTCCTTAGCCGCCACCCAGCCAGAAGGCATTGGTATCAGTTAATTTAAAATTAATATAAAATAATAAAAGAATTATTTACGTATGTTGAGAAACAGAACTTTAAATGTATGTCTTATAGTAGATACCAAATTATTATCTACTTGTTCGTTTTATATTTCAAATTTTAAACAAATTGAACACAAGTTTCCCATCCGATTTTAATCCCGTATGATAACTGAGTACTGAATATGCAATTAATGATTTTATGTTCCTAGTTTTACTTATATTCGTATCTATTTCAATGCATTACAGGTGTCTCCAAAAACTATGAGATCAATCCAGTTAGTTCTGCAGCAGTAAACCCTTTCCTACATTGTTTCCTAAATAATGTACCTTGTAATACAGAGGTTCAGATTATATCTAACAATACGCTCGAATCTCTACCATTATATAAAAATCTAATGTTGTCTTGTGTGCGTGTGTGTGTTACTCAATCACGTAAAAACTACTTTACCAATTGAGCTGTTATTTTACATGGATATTATTAAGGTCTCTGGTTAACACATAGGCTTACTTTTATTTAGAAATTCCATTTGGGCTGCGCTCCACTACATCATTAACACTCAATTATCTAAACTCCTATATATACTTGGTTTAATCAGCTAATAGTAAATGTGTAATCACCTTTAAACACAATTAAACAGGTTATAGTAAATGTTTGACTTTTATTCATCCATCAAGTTTGAATATTGAACGAACATCATGTTTCAAACAGATGATTTTCCTTCTCTTGTTTTTTTAAGACAATTACCGGTAAGTATTATTGTACAAAAATACAAATACTAATTAAATCAATAAAATTGTACGTCAATCAAATACAAAGGAATGGTACTCTGTTAGTAGGTAATATATATATATATATATATATATATATATATATATATATATATATATATTAAAACAACACAGGTTATTCAAATACAAGAATATTTATTATTTTATATCCATAAAATAATAAATATTCTTGTATTTGAATAACCTGTGTTGTTTTAAATTATTAAACAAGAAAACGTATTTTATATTTATATATATAAATATATATATATATATATATATATATATATATATATATTTATTTATTTATTTATATATAAAGGCATTTTGTTTCATAATTAAAATATGTTGAAACACTCACACTCACACTTGACTCCACTAAACACCGAAAGTAAAACACGATTGCACTAAACTTTTCACACAACTTTCCTACATCACCTGCTGCATTTCCCAACTGAGATTCAAATCTCAGTGAAAAGCTTTAACTGCAAACGTAGGTGTAACTTTCGTACAGACAAACATTATTTCAAATAAAAATGTTAATATCTACTTCATCAATAAAAAAAAATTACTTTAAAGCGTAAATCATAAAACTAAAATGTTATGCTCTACAAATATTATTTAAACAAAAATATTTCGTTGTTTTAATAATATATATTTATATCCAAAGTCGTAGTTCCAAAGCTAATAAATAATTATAGAAGCGAAGACGTTGACAATATGAAGTTATTATATTTTACGGGTTTATACAATAGTTACACATTTTTTTTCTTGACTTGGGAGCGGGTTTAAAACTGCCCAAAGCACTGCTACCTTAAAATATATTGTACTTACCTCCCTGATCTAGTCAAATAGCCCCTTCCCTCTTACCAGGTTTAGGAGTTTTCTGACTAGTTTTTTACCTTCAGCACCCTCTTCCAGAGCTGTGCTATCTCCAAAGAGGTTGAAGCGCCTCTCGGCAAGTGCTTCACATCAATAAATGATGTGTGTGGCGGTCTCCAGTTCTTGCCCGCATAATCTGCACACTGGTTTATCTTTGTAGATACCCATTTTATGCAGATGTTTCCTTAGTCCACCGTGTCCCGTGAGTAGACCTGTGGCTATCCTCAGTTCCTGCCTAGACAGATGGATGAGACTCTTCTGCAGCCCCAAGGAAGGTTTCCTAAGGGTTAGCTTACTGTGTCTCATCCCTTCAGCCCTGATCCAGTGCTCACAGTGTCTTTCAGCCATCCACCTTCGCACTGCCATCTAGACCATGGATTTGGAAATATCTACCGCAGGCTCCGGTCCAATCATGGGAGTCGAAGACCCCTCTCTGGCCAGCGCATCTGCGGCTTCATTTCCAAGTATTCCCCTATGCCCTGGCACCCAACCTATCTTGATTTGATTGTGCCTTGCCAGGGCTTGTAGGTTATTTAGGCACTCCCTGACTATGGCCGAGGTGACCACATGTCCGTTTAGTGCCTTAATTGCTGCCTGACTGTCGGAGAAAATAGCAATCCGGGTCCCGTGTGTTCCCCTTCTCGCTATCTCTCCCAGACAGGCATTTATAGCATATATTTCGGCCTGAAAGACAGAGGTATGCCTCCCCAAGGAAAAAACTAGTTTTACCCTTGGGTTTTTACAATACACCCCCGCTCCAGTGCCGAAGTCCATCTTGGAGCCATCTGTGTACCAGATCTGAGCTCCCGATGTTAATGTCCCTGACCATTCCATCATAGTATGGTGGGCCTGGTCAGGTGCAAAC
The DNA here is from genome assembly GCA_036971475.1 of Prosapia bicincta. Taxonomy (NCBI): domain Eukaryota; kingdom Metazoa; phylum Arthropoda; class Insecta; order Hemiptera; family Cercopidae; genus Prosapia; species Prosapia bicincta. Next base: position 57,703,410 of record JBAIZL010000002.1, read on the forward strand.
GTTCGAGTAATGTGGTCGCTGCCCATTTCCAAGACGGGTTCTTTGAACACGCACTCGATACTCATATGTCCCGAAACATCTGGGAGGTTTAGCCCAGTTGTTCGAGTTGCGCAATCTCCATGCCGCCAGCCTCGCCTCTCCCCTAAGGACAAGCTCAAGGGGGGGGGGAGGTTTAGCATCACTTCCATTGCTGCACCAGGTGTAGTTGACATCGCTCCCAGTGTGTACAGACAAGCCAATCTCTGGATAGAGCTCTTGACTGTGCCTGGTTGGCCTTTGTCCACCACATCAGAGCACCATAGGTAATCATAGGTTTTATTACCCTCAGATACATCCAGTGCATCATTGATGGATTCAGTCCTCATTTCTTACCCACCATTCTTCTCACTGTCATCAGTGCCCATTTGGCCCTGTTAACTGTCCTCTCAAGATGTGGGTTCGAGGTGAGTTTACTGTCCAGAGTAACTCCCAGGTACTTCACCTCCCCCACAAACTCAAGGTATTCACCAAACAAGCGAGGCATCCTGGTCGTCAGATCTTTTCGCTGTCCGGTGAAGTTAATAAGATTTACCCTAAGGTTCTCCTTAATACACCACTCTTCAATCAGTCGTAGAGGATTTCTGATTACCTCAAAGACTGTATCAGGGAATCTGCCCAGGATCAGAACACATTAGTTACACATTAGCTCAAAAAAGTAATGTTTTCTTGCTTTGTGAGTTTAACTATGTAAAATATTTCTCGCGGATAGGAACTTTTACCACAATTATTTGTGAGAATAACATAACAATACAATCTATCGTATTTAATATTTTATTTCATTTTTCAATGCATTTTTTGTGTAAAATGCTTTTGTTGAACAAACACAATCAAAACTTTCCCCCACTTGTTCAGTCTATGTAATACAATTCTTTGGTACACGATATTTATTTGTTTCAAAATAGGGTCTAACTCAACTATACTAAACAAATTATGTAAATAACAATTATATACTTAACAAATTAATTTTGTTAATCTAAACAAAAACGTTGCGATACCAACAATAACTAAAATTCTCCAAGAGAATTTATTGCAATATGTTATACGGAAAAACATTTTGACCGCTTATCAAAATTTTACCAAATTAAGAATATTATTTAGTTGTAAGAAAAAACATATAGTTATGTGTGATCAGATGTTAAGCACTTTTATACCAATCAGAGTACTGTTTTGGGATGAAAGAATATATAAGTTTTTTGTATTTATATCCCCTTCTCCTCAACAATATAATAGATTTAAAAAAAAAATCAACATGCATTATTGAAGAAATGTTTAATAAGATTATATATTATATCTCTGATTGCAGTAAGGAAGTGAGATTTCATAAGAAGCACACATAAGTTTGTTTTAGATATAATTCGAAAGAACCGGCTGCGAAATGTCTTCAAAGGTAAATTTTCCTTTACATTCATTTCTTCCATGAGCTGGAATTAATTAGTGATAAACAACTTATTAACTAATCTTATTAGATTCTCTCATAAATCATATCCAAACCAGATCATGCCATTCTCAAAAGTTTACTTTAATCCACTATCTAGGGAGCTATTACTTGAATCAACTGTTGTTTTTAAATATGTACTCAATTTAATTGTATACTTAACATATCGTATGTAATCGTATTTTTGATAGGCTCATAAAAAATAGTTCACAACCAAATTCGTTTTTCATCCATCTATTATTATGTTGCCCCTATTTTAGGAATAGATAATGTTATGGCCGTTATGTATGGTCTGAGTACAAAATGTATACTCCAACACAAAATATCCACTGTATAACACTTTGTAACTTTATAACACACTAGTATAACTTTATTACACATAACCTATTACGAGTACAAATTATGTACCTTATGATATCTTTACAATAATATTTAATGTATCTACAAAATATAATCCTATCCCTAATCTTTTAACAACTCAAGTACAAAAAAAGGAAAGCATTATATAATTAAGGTCATCTTAATCAATTTTATTTTTTAATATAGGTAATAAACTTTTACAAATAAATAAACCGAATTCTAACCAGGTTGTGCCAATTGAAAATGTGATATGCTTGTGTTACTTGTTTTAATTCTCAATACCCTCTACATATATTTAGCCATCAGAGTTACTAACTATAATACTCCATTGGTTAAAGAAGTTTTTATATTGTTTACTAGCGGAGGCAAACCAGTTATGCATGAAGTGAATGATATATCCTCATCGTGGGTGAAATTACGTTCATATATCGAAATTATAAGGATAGAACTGAATTTATTTAATTTTAGGATTAATACGTTTAAATATAAAGGAACACATTACAAAAAGTAAGACAAGAGTAAACTAGTAGAATTTAAAGACTCTCTATCTTTCTCTCTGTAGTCTGAAGTGAATTTATCTTCAGTTGCAGCACGTACGTCTACGCGATTACGTGAACGTCTTAAAATCCCTGAATAACTTGCAAATGAACGTATAACATTTAGGGATACCATTTTGCGTAAATATTGAGTTAATTGTATTCACTTGAGCCTGATATGGTTTTTTTTAATATATTTTTTGTTGTGAACAATAATGTTAATTTGAAATTTATAAAATGTATGTTTTTTTGTTACCTATCAATCCTGTTCTGCTCTAAAGTTCTTACAATTACTTTCAAATTTGTAATTTGAGGAGGCAAACTTTCACCCTCTACACTTTGATTTACAGTTAGTTAAGGAACTAGTTGCCGAAACTTTAATTAAATAAATAAATATGGTTGACTAGATTATCAAATGTATTATCAATAAATAAACATAAATAGCTATCTAAGCTTTTATTTAGATCATTACCAAAATATTATAAAATCGGTAATTAAGTGGTGATTAGATATTCAAATTTTATAGTTCCAGGAGAGAAAAACCGTTCATATCGTTCAGTCTGTGCTAAATATGAAATACTTTTCAAGTTATTGATGTTTAAAAAATCATAACTTGTGCTACAATTCAACCATACATTTATTGATATTTATACGTTTATGTAATTTTCGTCATGATATCAAGGACCTAGTAAATAGTTTAGGATTTAGATTTTACTTGAATTTGTTTAGTAATATATTTGTCTTTCACTTTAAGTTTATAAATGTTTAATGATTCATATATATTCAATTTTAACCCTTCGTTTATTTTTTTAATTAATTTCAATATTCCTATTTCAGGAAATTTATGTCCATTATCGATATAATGAGTAGCCATATTTGATTTATATTTGTTTGGTCTAATATAAGCGTTTAGGTGTTCTTTGCAACTTTCTTTTAATCTATTCTTTGTTGTCCTGCATATATTTTATACCAATCGACATTTTATTTTACATGAACCATTTCTTTCATGAATATTATTCTGATTATTGTTATTGTTTGTTTTTTTCATTTTAAATTCAAATTTTCATATCAAAACAATCGACCTCATACTCGAGTTAACTATGACTGACGAATAATGCCTCAATAAATAATAGTCAAACAATATTACGTCTATTTGTATGCATTATAATAATTTTCGTAGTATAAAATCCCAGGTTTTACTGTATATGCTCTTTTATAAAAGATATATATTTATATATTTGCATCTATTGGGATAAGCAATCAGAACCGGTAATCATGACCTACCTACCATTTATTTCATTACACAGAAAATCCTGAATCTGTTAAGTCAAAGAATATAATAAATAAGCTGAAATAAATTTCTTTATACACCTTTTTATTAAAATTAAATTATTTAGAATATCATGATACTATAATCGTGTGCTTTGATATTCCCGAGTATGTAGAGGAGAGGTCACTCTAACCGACCATAACATTAGTCATACCTGCTACTTATCATTAGCAGTAGGATAATAGGGCATTACTGTTAGAGGATTACCCGAGAGAAAGCGAGAGCTTCAGAGAGCCTGACCTTCCGTCAGAGGAATGAGTTTTTGCAAACAATACCTATAGTTTCCCTTGTAAATATTTGCTAAGAGAAAATTCTAGTTCACAAACATCCATGCATGTGAGATAAAATTATATGTTATTTAATAGTTACTATGGTTATTTACTAATTGCAGCTACATCCTATAGATGGCATTGCATTAGGTAAGTATTAGTACTCCCTCAATAATTCCCTCTCTTTGGGAAAACTCGCGGTCAGTTTACGTTAACTTACATGTGGGCTTCTTACTTGTGTGCGGATTTCTTTATTTAAATATTAATGTTTTGGTTTTACAGTGTCAAAGTTATTGTAACATTTTTTGTGTTATTATTGTGGTTTTAAAATTATAAATTGTGTATATAGTTGTTATTAATACTGGATTGCTGGAGAGGGTACCATAGTGGTATAAGATAATCGATTATATCTGGGTCTATCAATATGTAATTGAAGTTAACATATATCTAGAATTAGTCGATTAACCGATTTAATTAAACTATGCATTTCTAAATAAATCATTATCTATTGAAATAAAATAAACCTTCCCCCTGCATTACAGTTTCCTATAATTTCTTCTTTTGCTTGCCCAATATTTTGTGGACTATTCAATATCAAACTCTTTCCATCATAACCATTTCTTAAAGGCATTCATATTTCATACCAACTCTGTAATATCAAATCATTTTGAGATATCTGAAAATGAGGTCGACCATATATCAATGTCACATTATCTTAATAACTGTAAACATTTAATTACGCTTTGCCTATATTTACGTAACTTTTTCATGCTATTTGGATCTCATTCCTAGTTCTCATCATGCCTAAATTCGGAAATCAATTGGACAAAACATATCTCAAAAGTCACCTTTAAGAACTGGTCGCAGAAAAACCAGGATAAAAAGATCTTCTACTCTCCAGTACGACAAAAACATCATACAGGACATCAACCTACAGCACACGAGCCTTGACATCTTTTAAGAACCCAGGTTCCCGGTCAAACCACCCTCCTTTGTGAATATAAACTTGAATCTCCTCGAACCCGGCTCCAAAAAAGATCCTCAAGAAACAATCAAGAGGAAAGGAATGGAAACTATTGCCAAGATTTTAAAACCACACCTGATCGCTGCTTACACCGACGGCTCTTCGAATTCTGACTGCGATAGAGGTGGACCCGGAATCTTTATAATCTACCCTGATGGCTCATCTTCCAGACACAAAATTGCAGCAGGCAAACTTCACAAGCGAACTCGTCGCAATCAAAGAAGCTCTGAGTATTTACCTCACTTGGACAACACTCAACCCCTCTGATGGCATAGTAATCTTCACGGACTGCAGATCTGTTCTTCAGGCCCTCCAAAAAAGAAATACAAACCTCGCCCAAAAGACCAATACCCTCCTGTTCTTAATTGAGGTAAAGAAGAAGCTTTGTACGCTTCAATGGATCCTGGGACACGTCGACATCAAAGGGGACGAAGAGGCCGATTTTCTGGACAAGGAAGCGAGGACCATCGAACCAGCCCCCGTGATTACAACATTTCCCGACGTAAATGCCTTTGCAAAACAGAAGCTCTGCCATAACACCAAAGAAAATCATCACTTCCCGAGCTTAACTTCGACAGGGAAATAACAAAAACAATTGCCAGACTGAGGACATTGCACCTCAAAGACATGAAAATCTTGCCTGATGAATCAAGAACATACACTGAATGTAGGCACTGCCCAGGGATACAGCTTGATCCCGATCATCTCTTCAACTGCCCGTCCATCATTGCAGTACTATTTAAAGTTCACTTAAACTGTTCTAGGGAGACCATTTAAACTTAAACTGTTCTAGGAAGACCCTTTATACGGACAGATGTGGCCAGTGCAGTGCTTCACGCCTTTGGACCCGTGTAACTGTGCTCTCTCTACCTTTCTCTGAACACTTTTTTTTCTTTTTTTTATTGTTTTTATTGCACTTGTAACACGACAACAACAACATTATCTTAATAACTGTAAACATTTAATTACGCTTTGTCTATATTTACGTAACTTTTACATGCTATTTGGATCTCATTCCTAGTTCTCATCATGACTAAATTCGGAAATCAATTGGACAATTGATCTACTAGGTATATTCTAAAATAATGTAGAATTATATACATACATATATATATATATATATATATATATATATATATATATATATATATATATATATAGGTCCCTATTTATGAGACTATTATCAAATAAATGTGAATTAGAAAATGACTCAAACACCACTGATAAATATTACACCTTTCTAACCTTCTGCGACATCTACAAGTAATCGATGTTATTCTTAGAGTCTCCAGACCTCACATTACCTATATAACTCTTTATATCCCTCTTTAAACATTCTGTAAGTGTTGGTTTTTCTAAAACCAAATAGTAAAAAATTTTACAATTTAGATAGTTAATTTTATTATACCTTAATGCAAGGTATATTTATAATTATATTAGTTGTTTTACTAAATAATATAATATTATAATTTTAATAAACTGAGTCTCACATTATGAAAATATTGTACAAATTTATATAATAATACCTAACATTTTACTAATAATATTTTTAAATATTTGATAAAATAATGACTCATTATTGAATTCAAAATAGCTTTTGTTGTTTTTTTTTATTAAGGATGAAAAACACGTTATACTGTAAATTAAATAAAAGGAATTTAAGGAACGTTTTACATGGGTAAATGACCTAATGAAATTTACAGCCTTCAAGTTTAGTAAAAAGACACTTTATTATTAGTGATGAAATTGATTCGATTTTAAAAGCCATGTAAATGTGTAAACTATATAAAATAATAATTGTCGTAAAGGCTTTAATAAATTATTAGGGACTACATACCTTTTTAATTACTTTATAGTTAAAAATATATTGGTATATATATTTAAATTTATGTATTTTACTAAAAAACTGATTTTTAAAGGTGTAACTACAAGGAATTTATGAAAGATATTTAAAATGTATTCTAATTTTTTTTTTTTTTTGCTACAGCAATGGATTTTTGTATATATTTAAGGACAAATTTCTACCTGTTCTAATATTACAGTATTGTCTTCTGATGGCGTGTTTCGGGGATGGACAAATTACAGAAACAAAAATAAAATAAGGATTCAAATAACGAAATGGTCAAATCATTGAAGATCATTTTAAACCAAAACCAATATAGGATTAACAATGACTTACATAGAAATGAAAGACCTAGGGATGGGTAACACATTGTCTGCAATATTTAGCGAGCTTTTCATACAAGAATTAGAAGAAAGAACAATAGCAAAAATATTAGAGATATTCAATTGTTTAGAATATATGAAGTATGCGTATGATTCGCGTTCTAATAGTTAAAGACCCTGAAAGAAATGAAGGTGGTATATTAAAAGAAATCAACACTATACATAACTATTTAATGTTTACGATGGAAAGATTATGGAAAATAGTAAGATGGAAAGAGTAATAGTAGTTTAAATTTCCTAGTTTGAAAACTAAAAGAGAAAGTTGAAAAATAGAATTAGGAATATTCAGAAAATGTACATACATTGATCATGTTATTAACGCAAAACGGAACCAACAACTAGAGTATCAACTAGCGGCATTTGGACATTTTTTAAACAGGATAATAAATATACCACCAAAAAATAAAATTATAAAAATTAAAAAATTACAGCACGTTTTATGTTTTGTAAGTGGAGTCACTCCATATCACGTCAACAAAGGAATATACTGTTGAAAATATAGGCCTCATATTAGCCTGAATATAATTAGCCAATACATATCCTATATTAGTACCCTGTCATAACCCTTTAGTATAGCCTTTATATAGATTGTAGTAGTAGTCGATATTTATCCTATAGTATGAGCCTATATTACTACTCTAGTAGTAGACAATATTAGGTTTGTATTATGTTGTATATTTAGTCTGTAGTAAAGTGATACGTTTAGGTTTTAGTATTACCTTATATTTAGCCTGAATATAATTAGCCAATACTCATCCTATATTAGTAGCCTGTAGGACTAAATAGATTGTACTAGTAGCAGTTACTTATCCTGTAGTATGAGCCTACATTGAGCCTATATTTAGTATATAGGTATAGCCAATTTTAGTTCATGGTAGTACCCTATATAATTCCTGTGCTAGTAGGCTATCTATTTAGCCTATAGTAGTATATCTGGCACTTTTTTCACACTACATAAACTATTGGTTAATCCATAGATAAAATTCTCCTCGCTTTGCAAGGAGTAGGGTTAGCCAATTAAGATTGTAGTAAAACTTAAGACAAATAAATATTACCAAAATTCACTGTAACCCTGAAAATTGCATTTACTACTTACATTTTATTTAAAATTTATACTTTTAAAAGGCAGACTATACAGAAAATAAATTGAAAGTGTTAGTTAAAGTGTATTTGTATTTCAATCTTATCACCATAGTATTTCTCCATTACGCATTAGTTATTGGTAAGGCAAGCTTTGTGATTGAAAGGAATACATTATGACCAATTTTCATTTCTATCGAGACGAATATAGTTTTGTTATGAGTTATATCATATGCGGTATATTTACTTTGTACAACATTTTTAGATTGCGCTATATGTCAAGAATATAATATTAAAAGTAATGTTCGTATACAGATCTTCTATGTAATATCAGCTCAATAGCTTTTATAAGCCAATGTTAATTTTATTCAATATTTGTTAAATATTAAATCAAATTAAATAATAATAATAATTATCAAAATTATTAAGTCTCACAGGTGAGGTATTTATATGAAGTAATAAAAGAGGAACAAGCGTTCTTCGGAATACAAATTTACTTTTCTGTGTGTATGAGTGTGTGTGTGTGTGTGTGTGTGTGTGTGTGTGTGTTTGTGTGTGTTTGTGTGTGTGTGTGTGTGTGTGTGTGTGTGTGTGTGTGTGTGTGTGTACAAAACTATAAACCTTGGCAATTTTTAACAATCCTCGTGCAATTACCAATTTCCCCTTGTTATTATTTAGCAAATGAAATTACTTTGAAAATAAAATTATCCAATTTAAGACTTGGTAGATCTTATAAATTGTTACTTTCCACCTATATAAAAGCAGAAGTTTGTAGTGGCAGAACAATTTAGTTATTTATTTTTGTCCTAGCAAAAGACCTAAGCTTTCTCTATGTATCTTATTAGGTGTCTGTTTACCTAATGTGTGCTCAAATTAGGGGTGTAAATGTGTTCCAAACTGTTTTACCTAGTAAACTGTAATCTATATAAAAATATTTAAGTAAAGTTAATTGCTTAAGTGCGAACAGTTTATGGACATCCAAGGTAACAAATTAGGCAACTTGTTTATCATAAACTTTTAATAGCAAACGGACTTTTCGATCAATATTGCAGTTTGGCTGAAGACTAACTAGAAATTATACTTTCATGAGAAACATACAAAGCAGTTCTTTTAGGGATTTCCTTCTCCATCCAAACAGAGGAAAACCAATTCTCTTTATATGCAAATATAGTGTTTATAAGGCAAATGTTTTATAGGTTATCACCTAAAACTATAATATTTTATTTTACTTTTTCTCACAGAAAATAGAATTCCTGCATTTTTATTAGTTTCGCGTGTTTTATATCTAAGACATTGGAAGTGATTTGATTATATTTATTTCTAAATAAACTTTATCCTTATATATAAACTTTGATATTGCATACAGATTTATTATACATGATTCTTAAGTATATGTTTATTGATGGTAAATATATTAGAAATATTGTTTTTTGCTTACTGTCCTAAAAATATACGACACACACACTCACAGTCACACACAAGTGCATATATATAGTTTGTTACATAATATATATTATACAATACATATTATGCAGTGCATAGTGTATAGGTTCATTATTTTGTACATTGAATATAGTGTGTCCTGTATAGTTAATAATTTATATACTTTTTTTTTAGCCAAGTCTGCTCCTTCAAAACTCACACAACCCTCGTGTAGCCAGATTCTTGTGAGCCTTCTGCATTTCATAACCGCTCATGCTGATAGTATCCATGAAGGAAACAGAATTTATTCCCCTAGTGTCAAGTTATTTGGCTCTTTCAATGGATCAGAAACGTATGAATAACAACAGTGCATTGAGTGTCGCATTAATAGTGGAATCAAATCACGTGTCACGTGAAAGACGTTGTCAGGGTAACACCCCGATAGATCGTGCAGGAGGACCGACTTAGATAGCGAAGGTCTTGAAAAGATTTGCCTATAAGTCTTGGAATGTAATTTATTATAATTATTAACTAAATTTATTTAACGCCTGTATAATATTATTTACTTGTATTATTATTATGTAGAAACTCATTTTACGTTTTAAAATGAAATCATTCATATGGTCACTGCAGTCACTAAATAAAGGCGAGAACAATTTGTTTGTATTGTAAACCGAGATCGTAAGGTAAAATTAATGTTGCTCCCAGTTAAGTCGAACGATAAAACTGAACTGGAGGTATAACTTTAAGAGATAATTAAAACTTGTAATTGGGTTTGGAAAGTTTGTAGAATTTTTACCGAAAACATAAGTCCAAGAAAGTCTTGCTTTTTTTTTAAATTCATCTCAAGGTTTAACGAACTAAAGCTTAGAAAAGCCTTTATGATTTTTTTATTAATAACGTAAATATATTTATATAATCCGAATCAATTGAATATCTTACTTTCAACTTACAAAATGCCTTAATGACATTAGCTTTATATATGCATGTATAGCAATCTAGATATTTTCCTTAGTGTTTTTGTTTTATAAAAAAAAACTGAAATAAAAGATAAATATGAAACATCTTGTAAGGTCGGAGTGCGATGGTAGACAGAATTGCAGGAATAGAATATAGAAAATCACTAAACTACATATAAAGTATTCATAAAACCTGATTTTTCTCCAAGTAGGTCTAAACGGAAACGCTCCATCCTTTGCTTAATATATATTTTACGTTTTTAGTTTTACAAACACATACATTTAAAAAGAAGAAGGGAATCAGTTAGACTCAATTAAAACCATGTTCTACATGACCTTCGTTCATTTTGAGGCAAAATTCTTTACATTTTTTAAGGGTTTGCTTATTTTAGTGAAGAGTGGTTCTTTCATGCTCGTTATATAGCCTACATGGTTATTTCTTCTTGTGGTTGGACGATGGTTGTTTGCGTGTCATCACGGAAAATCGTCCTCATCATTCCTCACCCCTGGCCGTCAGGTGGTGTAAGATGGGAGGGGGCTGGATAAGAATATTTTGTTTTAAGGGATATGAGGAGGGTGTCAAAAGTTTCTTGAAGGACAACAATAATGTTGTCTGAAGTAGTGTGGCATTTTGTGCAATATTGCTGGAGTCTTTGTGAAGAAAATGTATGTCTGCTATTAAAAGATAAAGAATGACCTTACATTGGTTTACAGTAAGATGATTTCCATTCTACTCATCAACAAAAACTAATTTCAAATGAAATACGTCAACACAATGAATCAAGACGTACTACGTCGGCAGAGCTAATAAAAAATGCAACTACAGCTGATTCAGTTTCATTACAGTTTATTTTTCGCATACGTTATTTATAATGTTAAAATGTTATTGTAAACATTAACTCCCTTGGATATCATATGGATATTATAATTAAATAAAGCTGATATGACATCCACTGCAGAAAGTAATGAATTATTAACAAAACTATCTAAAATAACAAAATATTTTGCTATATATTTGCATTGTTATAATAATCACAAAAATACTTAATTTCATCCTACATGTTCCAAAAACATTCAAGGAAATGTATTGCAGGAGGACAAATAAAAGTGTCTATAGAGGCTTTCTTTGGTTTATCATATACATAGAACTTCTTTCCGACCAAAATATGGCAAGAAGTGGACAATATGCTCAACGAATTATCTTTACTATGATGAAACCTCTATATATTATGAAGAAGAAATGACAAGGTGTAAAACATTCAATAGTATGATGTGCATAGTATAAGGTTTAAACGTTAGTTGTTACCACAAAACTCTTTATATAACTCTGCTGTTATGACATAACACATTGTGTTAGTACTACCTATATAGGCCTACTATTACTAAATATTCTTTAAATAGCCTTGGTTACAATCTAAATAATATTTTATAGACAAATGTAATTATGTTAACTCATGTCTATGTTGACATTAGTTTTATTTTTTTTGAACCCAGATAGTAAGCTATGATAGTTTAATATACACTCATGTTTTCAGGATTAAGTACAGTTTTTCAACACTTCTCCTCAGGTAAGATCTATATATATTTTACTATTGTTCGTATTACCAAATTTAATTATGTTAACTCATGTATATGTTGACATTAGTTTTATTTATTTTGAACCCAGATAGTAAGCGATGATAGTTTAATAGATAAACTCATGTTTTCAGGATTAAGTACAGTTTTTCAACACTTCACTTCAGGTAAGATCTATAGATATTTTACTATTTTTCGTATTACTAAATTTAATTCAAATAATGTTTTGCAAATGCAGAGTTTCTGTGTGAGTTTATTGATAGTAGCTAAATAATAATCTAATTGGCAATATTTTCTTGAAAATCACATTTCAATCAGTATTTGGCTTTGTAGAAAACATGATTATTTACAACCAATGTATTTGTATGTACGGAAGATACTATACATTAATGAACTCCATATTCTCCCTCTTTGAATGAACGATGTCAATGTGTAGCCAAAGGGGTGAGCAGTAATTGTAATTACCCCATGTAATTTTTAACACCACTGCTACCATAAGACTTCTCCTTAGCCGATGCAGGCTTAACGGATTCATAATTTTGTTATGTTTAGAAGAGGAGTAATCAGACAACGAGTGTGATTTAAGAGAAGAATTTTTGTTGTCTCATATTAAATATACCTACACTATATATTTTGGTACCCGGGAGAAGAGTTGTTTACATCAAACTGTAAATATTTTATTAATAAACTACTCAAACTTAACAAGATTTAACAAAAGCTCGTATTAATTTCTCGTGGTTAAAATATCTATAAGAACTTTCATTTTTCATCCTACATGGCAAAAAATATTTTTTAAATTGGAATTTGTACAGGTACAGAGACACATTTATTACTACCAAATCAATCTCTCAATTATATAGCATCATAATACAGTTGTTATCAAATGTAAATAAACATAATTCAATTAGGTACACAACATAAGATGAACGATATTTATGGTTTTTGAAACTCAAATTACTCCATTTCATATTTAGGTGTAATATATTGCTTTAGAGACCTCTTATTTCTTCATATTTACAGGGATTTCCTCACGTCCTCCGACGTTCGGAAGAGCACGTATTTCCATAAAAGGTAATTTGGCCCCAGCATGCATGATACGTGCAAGTATTACACCTATCCCAACCACTCCAATATTATAGTGATATCGTGAGTTATTTGTGAAAGAAATTCGTGAGAATCGTTTATGAAATAATTAAATTAACCTCGGAATATCAATTTTATTTGATTAATAACTAAGACAGTATATAGCCAATTGATCGTAATATTATATGGTATAATGATAATAATAATAGTAATACTGCAAAATGGATTACAGGAAGCAATCAATTCTATTTGCAATCACGTCCTTATTATCTATTACAATACCAATTTCTGTTTTTAATCTTTTATAGTCAACCAGTATTATAAACAAATCCATTTTTTGTGAAATATGCAATAGTTATTGTTCCAAATTCGCCTTTTGTAAGTTGAGAGTATATATTAAATGAAACTGTGTATATATAATGAAGTTGTACTTCCCCTTTTGTAGTCCAGGATCATGTGACGATGGAAAGGTTTAGTTAGATTTAATTAAAAGTTATTTGTATTTAAAGTGGTTTTATTTATTTAAGTAAAATTACGACACGGATGATTCAAGTCGCTATTCCAATTAGACTTTATATTTGAATTAAAATTCCGATATTCATTCTAGTATTCCTGTCTGTCTTAATTTTTTGTTTTAGGAATGACACAAATATGCAGGTATTGAGTGAGAATTACCTCAAACTATAGTCTAAAACGGATAGCACCTAATTATCAAACACAGGGAGACTAACTTAAGGTAGTTATTTGGAAGTAGTAGAACAATATCAAATGTGATAAAAAAACAATAAAAGTGAGACTGATTTTATACACTTTGAAGATGACGGTCTGAAAAAAAGAAAGTAGAAATTGAAAAATAACATAAGAAATTGAGGACAATAGGTACCAAATCTCTAACAACATAAAATAATAATTTCAGGAGAAAACATTGATGTATACATAGTCATAGAGTGTACGGGAAAGAAAGACAATTTCAAGGAATGATAAGGAGTTCATAAACGAAAACATTATTGGATAGAGTATCTAATAACAAGTATGCAGAAAAAAAATTAAATCTGCAGTGCGGGGAAACGAAAAAACACAACTGCAAACAAGGAAATATCGATATGGCGTGCAGAGAGAATGTAAAGACAGTGAGGAAAATTAGAATGAGTGAGCAACAGGGAATAACATATCAAAAATGAGTAATAAAATTCAATATGCACAGAGCTGAAGCTATGTGGAAAAATGATAAAAAGAGACAGGAGATAATTTAGATGCTAGCCCGAAATGAGGGTGTTCGGGTACTTGCTTAATATCGTCAGGCATTTACTGCAATCTTAGACCCATTATTTCATTGATAATTGTTTACCTAAATCTAAAATAACCTAAATATAATCATGTTTTCCCAAGCTATAACTTATTAGAATTATTGTGTATATAGTAGCAAGAGTCAAGCAACAAATATTTTATATTGTATTTAATTTTTCGAAATATCTTTTAGTATATTTAGGGAATAAATATGTCCCAAAATATGTTGTATACAACAAAAATACAACTTTTCACATTTTTACCGAAAACTAACGAAATTCCATTCTAAAAGGACGTTTATAATCTCAGGAATGAGATTTAAATAACTTTATAAGAAACAATTTGTGTAATTTAAAACGTTATGAAAATTTTTTATATATGAATTAAATATTAAGAATTTATCTTTTCACAGGTCAATAACAAGAAATAATTGGAAAATCAGGAGAGTGAATGAAAAGAGAGAAAACGTTATACAAATGAAGTTATATACCTGAAATATATTCAGATGGTAGGTATTTAAATTTTCATAGTTTTAACTAACACAATTATTGTAAATTTAGTAAATTTTAATTTTCTTCTCAACAGTAGAATTAAAAAATTGTATTTACCCTTCTAATTAAATTATGGAAGTGGCAAAAATTATATTTAATGAAATTGATTATCCATATGTGTAGAGACTTATATGTATTTATAAAGTATATGGAATTACAGTACGTGGCTAAAATTACACATACACCTATCTATAATTTCACAGTGGGATATTTTTATAATATTACAAATAATATAAATAACTTAATGCCCAACATCATAATATCAATGCAAGAAGATATGTAAATAATACATAATCAAGGAAGCTACATATATAACACATTTATGTACATTTCGATGTTCACGTTATCATCATCCTAAGGTATAAGTAGTCGTATGTTAAAGGCCCAAAACAAACATCAATTAGTTTAATATTTTCCTAAAATCTTGTTTTGTAACACTAGGTGCCTATATTTTTATTTGTAGGAATAACCAAATGTGGTAAACCGTGATAAGGCCGCTATAAGTTCTAACTGTTGCACAATATAAGCTCCAAAATGTATTTATGTATTGAGTTTTAAAGGTGAAACCCGTATTTAAATAATCATATACTATTAGCGTACGACATATGTTTCCATTACTCATGAGGTAATTAGTCTTTACACGACTCTCCTGTAATACATTTTACTAGAGTTTTAAAACTAAATGGTTACCATAGCAGAGTGGGGAAATGGCAAAAAAATCAGATTGCGTATATGAAAATATAACAGAAATTATTTTCATGATGAGGTGAACATTCACAAAAGTTTGTTAAATAAAAACACGGTTAATCCGCGAGTGAAAGAAAACCGCTTTATTAAGAATCTGGCAACGTTTCGACGACTAAATTGTCGTCCTCATTCAGGACTGATCTCCTCCTTTGTGCTATTTTCAAACCTACTAGAAGACAACATCCATTCTACATATTTAATTTATTCAACCATAGAACCTTTGTTTAAGTGTCTAGTGCTCTAGCTTAATAAATCATGATTCTTTGACTCACGAATCGACCGGGTCTTTATTTAATTTAGAGAAATTATATTCGTTTTAGAAGTTGTGGTTAAATATACAAATAATACATTTTATATAGCATGTTTAATATATATTTTTTAAGTTAATTTGATTTGTGTATATTCACTTAGGATGACGACAAATTAGTCGTTGAAACGCGTATGAAATTTTATAAAAATTTTATATTTGTGAGTTGTACCATATTTTTATTCTTTAAATAATAAATTGTTTGATGATTGTTAAATTATAAGGAGATATAACAAAAGAATTGCTGTTTAGGTATAAATAATATATTTTAAATTAAATAATGAAAAATAATATATTATTAATGTTTTAGTTCATAGATAATTTAGTTTTTGTACATTTCCACCCCATAGTGGTAATTAATAAGCCCTGAAACGTTGGTCATATTATGTTAGTCACGAATTTATTCACAGTTTAAATTCATAAAAACATTTTAATTTATATTATTATAAAGTAAGTGGCAGGTATGAAAAGTATATAATATTATAAACAGTAAATTATTGAATTTATTATTAAATAATAACAACTTCTCTGTAAGAAAATACTATAATATAATATTTTTAATGAAGCTAAATTTATTTCACTGCTGCACTTTCCGCCTTGTTATTCCTTGTCGTTTTATAGGCTTTTTGTCTTATTTAATTTATATCAATGTATTAACTGCGTTTGCTCTACTTCGAATATTTTATAGCTATTACAACGTACTCGTATATCTGAATGTCCTTTAATAAACTAGAAAGATTTACGACCTATATATAGCTTTCAATCCAATCGGATCATAGTAGTTTATTAAATATGTTCTATATCTTTAATACGTCTCTCTGTATAAAAAGGTATATTCCTTTAAATTTTACTTTTAAATAACCATAGATAAGGGGTGAAAATTATATTTTAGGAAATTGAAAATACTTTATATTTTGTTCGCATTTCACACAGTACTGTTTTAAAACATATATTCGTTGACCTATTTAGCGTTACCATGCTATCCTTAAGAAAATGGTTACGTTAGCTTCATGTCGACTTGTTTTTTACCAAATGTAGAAATATTTCTAAAAACTGACAAAGTAATAGTGGGATACCTTCTACAGCAACACTATTTTGCTAAAATATTAACTCTCTGTATTAAAGAGGTTCCTTATACGTGTCAACCACAGTAATATCTTGAATAGTACATGATTCTAATAAATTTTGTTGCTTGCTTAGACGGTTCCCCAAGTTGTCAGGCCCAGGTATTTATGAAGCGTCTACAACACATAAAATATATAAGTAATTTTAAAGGTGTTTTACAAAGTCAGAATATTATACCATTTTACAGGTATCGAAACAGATTAACCCGTCTTAGTAGTAATTCTACGAAGCACCGGAGTAAAACATTTGAAACATGTTATGAAAAATATTTTTTTTTTAAATAGGCAAAAGAAACAAACTCTGACAAACTTTGACTTAATAATATTCATATAGCAACAGATATCAAAATACAAAACTAAAATATCTGGACTAGATATTGCATTAGATAAGTTATTGTCAAAATGTCGGTGAAAAATGGTTATATTTTTATTGATGACTTTTGCTACTTTTATTGATTTACTGAACTAATTTATTTGAATTTTTAAACGTGCTCTTCAATAAAAAAAAATAGCTTTATGAGAACTCCTGATTTTCAATAAAATATTTTTCCTAACACTAAATGGCTGAACTAATAGTTTATGTGTGTGTGGGTGTGTGTGTGTGTGTGTGTGTGTGTCGGTGTGTGTGGGTGTGTGTGTGTGTGTGTGTGTGTGTGTGCGCGTGTGTGTGTGTGTGTGAATGTGTGAATGTGTGTGTGTGTGTGTGTGTGTGTGTGTGCGTGTGTGTGTGTGTGTGTGTGTGTGTATGTATGTGTGTGTGTGGGTATGTGTGTGTGTGTGTGTGTGTGTGTGTGTGTGTGTATGTATGTGTGTGTGGGTATGTGTGTGTGTGTGTGTGTGTGTGTGTGTGTGTGTGTGTGTGTGTGTGTGTGTGTGTGTGTGTGTGTGTGCGTGTGTGTGTGTGTGAATGTGTGAATGTGTGTGTGTGTGTTTGTGTGTGTGTATGTGTGTGTGCCTGTGTCGTTTATTAACAAGCTAGATATTTCACTATCTAAGGATATGTAATATTCACTAGTTATCAACCTTACAGTTTATTTCCATAATTTAAAATGAATCTATAACGTTTGGATTAGGAAATGTATTAGAATATATATATTATGTTAATATATAATAAATATTAAAGAGCGTATAAGAGAGTATAAAGCTTTTGGGCTAGTCTGATTTTGCTAAACTTGTACACGGATTATTATTATTAAAATTACCTAATTGTTGACACATACTTTTTACCCAACATTTAAATGTTGTTTCTATATCTGGTAATAAAGTTTTTTTACGCCAAATAATGCGCAGCGTAAGGGGATAAGCATTTCCCAGACGAGTCGTAAACCGTATTATTACCTATGCTTATTACCAAACGTTATTGCTTGATGCGAAAGTGTACCAACATCAGTGTAGCCTGAACTGTTTAAACGCTATCGTAATAATGTAGTTTGATGCAACATTTACAAGGTTATGCATTACTTTTGGTAGATTTCGAAAACCATGTGTTTTTCACAAAGCTTGAAATACGTTTACGTCTTATAAACTTCACTGTCTAGCATTCATTTTTATTTAATGTCATATTATGGTTACTTAATCATTTCTTATACATATTTTTGACACACTCTTTGAAATAACATTATAGATTTTAAGCATTTCTTGAGTAATAATAAAGAGAGTTGGCGAAAGAGAAAGATTGTCAGTCAGGCTAAACATATACAAGCTGCCATATAGAGCCATACAGTTATAAAAAAACCGAAAGGGAAATCACAATTCAATAAAACGTATACAAGTAACAGCCATATATATTTTAAAAATGTATATTTCACCAATATTTTAGTTTAAAAATGTTTGTTTCTATGAAAAAAAAATATTTCTGCAAACGTTTTTGAAATTTTGCTGCAAACAAATTTAGAATCACAGTTAATTCTATCCTCTTGTTTTAGGCAATTCGAAACATTTTCAGGCTGAAAACTGACACGCATAATGGCTCAAAATGGGGCAAGTAAAACAAACAACCTAATGTATTTTCAACAGTTCACACTTTTTTATTTATTTAGAAACGTGTGACTATTCTTTCACACAAAATAAACTCAAATGTCCTTTGTAACACAGCCTAAATGATTCTATAACTGACTAAGAATAAAAATAATTAAAGTGTGTATTCAATATATTCATAATTTGACAGTTTAAAATTATTTTGTTTACATTAAAAAATTCGATTTCAAAAACTAAACGTTTATATAAATATTTTAATGTATTATATTTTGTTTATTTACATAACTTTACATAATTACTTACATAATTATTTACACAATTTTATATTTATAGTAATTTTTTAATCGTTTTTTAAAACAAAACTATCAAAACATATTCCATTGTTTAAAGATCTTATCAAAATATCTTCTTTTTAACCATGATATTTCACCACTATTCGATATGTAAAATAGAGAGTTTTTTGTGGGGTAAATTAAACATAATACACCCTTCACTTTAGTTTTGGCCATTTTTTTCTTTGATAAACATAAGGCACTTAATTTACCTTTTTTCTTTTAATATACTGAATATGTTTGAATTTATTTTATGTGTAAATAAATTACCTACAGATTATTTGTAAGTCTTCCAACCTTCTGCGCAAGAAGATCATGCACAGAATAAGGCGCAAACAGACATATATATACATGTATGTGTGTGTCTTTTATTTTCTATTCGTGTGTGCTCTTAAAGACTTGTGTAAGAATCTATACAGACAAAAAGGCTAGATATCGAATGCTTTGAAGAGTCAATTGTTTTTTAGTGTTAGTCTTAACTTTAAATGAGGTTTAGTGGGTAAAAGGAAGTTTTCCTCTTACTAACAACAAAGATTTGTGGAACTTTAGCATTGTTGTCTTTTAAAGGCGAAATATTTGGTTTCACTGTGGTGAAGTCATGGAAACACTTCTTTTATTTTTTATTTTATCAAATTTGCTAATCAAACCCATTTTTAAAATGAGATTGTTTTATTTATAATTTTAACAAATAGTTTTTAATTATAATTTGTTAATAAATTCAAAATACAATTTATTTTACCACAAAACGTGTTATGAACCAATTATTTACCAATGTATTTTATAATTATAATGTATTTAGTGTAATTACTAATATGATTTATTATTCTAAACAGTAATCTCTATATGCGTCTTTATAAATAATCACAACGGGTATAGTGACCCAATCTTCATCATTGACTCAATCACAATCTTTACAACCATCTTTAGGTAGTAAATTCAGTTGCTAAAAATGATTATAACTTTTATAGTATTATTCTTTTTTATGTAATGTGAAGTATTATAATAATAGTGATTTTATTCACAGTTATTTTGCAACAAACGACATAATATTGAAAATAATTTTGTAAACAGGTTATTTATTCATTTACAATGCATATTTAAACTTATTTGTTTTCACAATTGACCCTTAAAAGTATATTTTAGAGTGGTATTATTGACACTTACCACTTGGGATTGGTATATTAAAATATAAAACTTCCCATTTGTTAATAAAGTAGTATGATTGTGATTTAGTGTTGTTTGGGTATTTTTCAAAAAAAATATATATTTGGTACTTATATGGATCATTACTACTCTCAAAACTATATTATTATAATGGCTTATAATTACAAAATAAGACAAGGTTGTAGACTGTAAATTGCATCCTGTTTACAGAAATCGCAAATATAAAAGTCATTCTCTGCACCAATCCTCACTTAATTTACAATGAACCCATAGTTCTCTCATTCTAACTATCGAAAATGAACTACCACAAAACATGCACAGAGCGTGTTCTTCGGCGGGTTTGCCTTGACCAATTAAAACCTTGAAATTTGAATGTCCCCAAGAATTGGTTCCTAGAGGCGATTCGTCATCCAACTGCAGGTGTTTTGCCATAAAAAGAAGGGGTTTTTGACCATTTCCCACTCTTCTTTGTGGCTGAAGGGTGCTTATTTTTTCATCCCTTAGGTATAGTGTTGAATATTGGCTCTTAAAGTTGTGTTTTGTGCAGAGACGATGTAAAAACAGCGCTAGAACTTGGCTTACGGCATCTGTTGAAGGTTTTCCTCCTTTATTAGGGAGTATTGGAATTATTTATTTTGGAAACATAAGCACTTTTAAGTGAGTGACAGGAGATCCTGAAAAAGGAGAGGCCATAGTCTTGCTCGTCTCTAATTGCAGGTACTGAAGGACGAAAGTCGACGTCACTGATAACATTTCCTTTACATGGGAATATTCCAGTCTGAGAGAATCCTTTGGCTGCAATAGAGCTCGTCTGGCCTTGTAAATAGGTCTCCACAAATACCTCGGCTTTGTCACATGGTCCTTAATGCAGGTTGCTGTGACGTAATTGTTGATGAACGTACTTGCTGTAAAATAATTTAAGAGTGTCCACAAACATCTTATCTAGTGGCTCACTCGGTGCGAGGTATGAGGAGAGACGCTCACAATAGTGACATGATTAATCCTTGGATTTTCGATGACATCAGGTTTTTTTAGATGGCTATTATACCAATGTAAGATAAGCAAAACAGGTGACCGTCGGCTGCGCCTTAGTAAAGAAGTGTTCAGATCATTCACTCAAAATGTCACTTTGAGCCCAACCTAAAGGATGCCATTTTCTAATTGCTCCTGGTGACGCTTTTCTCATTAGCGTATCTGTCCAAATCTTCGGAAGCTACCAACTGCACTCATGCATCACATTACAGTCACTAGGGACCCAAGTTCAGCAGATGTTATTGCCGCCACTTGACGTTCACCTTTAAGCCCTACTACATGCATTAAGTTGCTCTGAACTACAGTGAGCCGGGTCACGTTGTACACACGACCAGCAGTATTATTGTGCTTATGATACTAAAATTCCTGCATGTCAATTATTAGGTACAGCTTCCTTGTGTAAGCAATTAACACTCGATAATAAGGTCTTTATAGGCTTGTGGATTTTTATTTTGTTTTCGTGTCGTCTAATCAAAATGTTAAACCAAGACCTTGTATTTAAGGTAAATGGATGCTTCATACAACCTTTTTCGAGTAATTTGACATGCCAGTTCCTTTATATTTAATCTCGTAAAGCCATAAAAATCATTTTCCATTTCAAAAAAAAAAATGTCAGCAGCTCTTCTTCCATATGACTAAGTAAAATAGGTCGAACAGCTTTCTTGGCATATAAAACCAAAGCCCATTGTTGGTATATCTATTGGCGGTAATGTGAAAACGTTTCAACATTGTCCTAGTATGCGTTTCTGAATTACCAGCACTGTCGCTATATAGAATACTACGATTCAAGTCAACATGACTTTATGTTTAATTGAAATACATCAATCCCTTTCTCTGTCTACCCTTCTCCAATACACTAATAGGAATCACCTCATGTTTGTTGTAAGTTAGACGCATTAGCACTAAATCTTGCCTCCTGAAAACTTCACGGAATCCACGATACAAGTGACGAAGCAGCAACATTAACAACAATACTCAACTGACTCCTAAATGTTTGGACTGCCATAAATAGTTACTAGATAAACAATTTCAGGGGATTGCTACTAGAGTGAAGCTCGAGAAGTCAAGATTCTTGCCGTTTCCAAATTACCCTCATATTCTCCCCTTTCTCTTTCTGTATATTATAGTCCACTTCAGAGAATTTCATCTTCTGCAAATAATTTTCACCAAGCCGACATAAATTATCTTTGGAACTATAGAAACCACCTTTATCCTACTTTTAATAGTTTTACAAGTGACGTAATATATTTGAAAATATTTTCCTAATACAATTCCTATATTTATATATGTTAGTTAAACAGAATTTTTAAATAGTTATTATCACCAGGTGATACAAAAAATGTAGGTTGCATTAGTTATTTTTAGATTGCACATATGAAGCTAGGTATGTAAAATGTATTAAATAAACTTGTTGATCACATTCTCATTCCGTTTAATAAACAGAATAACATATTTTGTTCATTTTAAAGAATGTTAGTGTTTTAGTATTAGCAACACAACAATATATATTGTATAAATGTGGCATAAATATATTTAATAAAAACCATAGAAGGTATTTGTTCTAGGTCAACAATTAACCCATTACCTGTCAAATTTTAAAACGATTTTTTTTAATTTTAAACACTTACTAAAACATTTGGCCTACAGTCATCTGGAGTAGTTATTTATTCGTCAAAGTATAGTAATTCTAGTAAATGTGGTGCACTCTTCTTTAAATATTACAAAATATATAAACTATTGTTGTTAAAGAATACAATAAATACCTACTTCTTTATTTCAAATTCAATAATATAACAATGGTATTCAATTTATTTTGTTAGAGTGTAAACAGCTCCCGAGCTATTGGCATAAAACTGATCTTTGCGCAGAGAGCTTTTATAATATAGGTCACAGAAGAAGTATTATTCCTTTGTTATTTGGTTCGATCTTCAACTGTAGTTAGTTTTATACTCTTATTCACTTTAACATATATTGTTACAGTTGCTTGTTGTAGAACTTAGTTTTTGTTTAAATGGAGACGGCTGTTTCGCAAGAAGTGCTTCATTGTTAACTGTAACCTGTGATTTATATATATAGAAATGCAATCTTAAATCAGATGTATAGTAATGTTTACAATGCTGGTTTGTCTAATAATATTGTTAGGCTAATACTTACTGCTGACGTATCTACACTGATAAGCTTCTTTTACAAAGCGATATTGCTAAAAGTTAATATAAGATCGATTTGATTAAAATTTGGCTTTAAATTAGTATTTTTTTAAATATATTTAAAGTTTTTTTTATTTAATAAGGTTTAACTAGGTAATTGTTCAACGTCGATAAATGTTTATGTTAGTTACGTTGATATTATGTGAGGTGTGGCAATTTTTACACCTTAATTTTAAAGAAATATGAATTATAACCCGGCCCTAATTTTACTGAGATAATAAATCTCAACATATTCCCAAGCAATCAAAACGTATTCTTTCAGCACAAGATAATAATAGGGGGTCGTCGGCGTCGTCATCGTCGGCTTCGTCGTCGTCGTCGTCGTCTTCGGCTTACATTATTTTATAAACCTTAAGACCGGTTTAGCTTTTGTTTTTATGAAAAATATTAAATTTCGTCAGACATAATAATAAAATTTGGAATTTTTTCTGTGATAGTAAATTTATTTTAATCAATTCTATATAAGTAGGTATGAAGAAGTTGGAGCTATTTCACTTTGAATGTTCGTAACATAGAATGACTTTGTAGAAAACCTGCACTTAATTTCTCAGTTTAAACAAATATATTAAAAATTTTATTCAAGTTTAACAGGTGAAAAAGTTCAATATAGAGATGATTCACAATTATGTCAAATGTTTTTTAGGTTTGTAACGTTACAACCCAACAACTGTAATATCTATAATAATTTTGTTCTCCAATTAGGTATTGACTTTATAAAGCTGTACATATTTAGTGAATACGTCAATGATAACCAAAATATATTTTGCACCACTTTCTCCCTTTGGTAAAGGACCACAGTAATCCATAGATAACAATTCTCCTTTGTCTTTGGTATGATACAATCCATTTCTCCAACCCTATGTCGTATGTCATGTTTGCATTTCTAGCATATTTCACATGCTTTGATTATTTGTTCGATGTCCTTACCTAGATGATCCGCTGCGAAATCTTCTTTAAATGTTTGAAAACTCTTGTTAATACCTAAATAACCAAAGTGAGTATGTATTTCCGTGGTTAGATTCCTTTTGATATTTTCTGGTATGCATAACTTGAAATGACCTTTATCTCGACGATATAACTTGCCTTCCCATAATTTGTAATGGTGGTGTAATTTGTCCGATGAATTCTTTAATTTATTAACTATAAGTTTTGTTTTATGGGCTTTGTCTTGAATGGTTTGTATATGTTTCAACATATCCAAAACTTTGTGGTCAATTTTATTACGTATTGTTGCAATTTCAATGATATTACTGTCTTGATGTGTTTCTATGTTGTCTTCATCCGGGTGTCTGCTTAATGCGTCGGCTACAATATTATCTTTTCCGTTGCAATGTTTTATTTCAAAGTTATACTCCTGTATAAGTAACATCCAGGTCATATAACATCCAGCTTTAGACTTCTGACCCAACGCTCCCAAAACTCTTATGTTTGACATTCTCCAATCTGACGAATCCTCTAACAGCTCCTTGTTCTTACTATAAAAATTTTCTGACATTACAATAAACTGACTTCCCGAATCTATCAAAGCAACAGTTTTGATATCCCCTAATCGGATTTCAAGTTCAGGGCAATTTTCTAATTCTAATGATGGTTCAACACAAACTTCGTCTTCATTTAAAATGTCTCGTATTTCTGCAATAAGTGACCTACAGTTGGTTATTTTACTAGAGTTAGGTACCTGGCTGGGGTCAGCGTCCTCTTTTCATGCACTTGTAGAGGGCTTAGGGTGGTAATTTATGACATCACCCTTATGTTGTCTACCCTTGTCCAGCTGTTTACTCCGATAGTCGTTCTGACAATACCCTGTTTCCCGGCTATATTCGTTATTCCTGAGGTCAGGTCGTTGCTCTCTTGACAATTTCCTGTCCCTACAGCCGTTCGTTTGTCTTTGTAGGTGGAGATAATGAAACTCTGTTACTAGGTCGACAAATTCGCCACTAGTTTTAATTCCCCTCGTCACCAGTACAATCGCCACGTTAGGATCAAAATGTTTGACTAGCTTACGTATAATAAGATCATCTGGAAGTCTCGGTTCGAGTCCTTTAAACCACAATAAATTTCTTTCTACATATTCTACCATGTTTAGCTGCCCCCTGTAATTATATTTTCCAAACTCCAACTCATCCCGAAAACGCCCCTGTATTAATTCACTTCAGAATTTTTGTTTAAATGCAAAGATAAAATCCCCGAACTGTTTAAAGCTTTCTGAATGTAATCTAAACCAATTGCCAGCTGGCCCGCGTAGATGTTGCATTATCCATTCTAAACCTGTTCTCTGGTAATACTTTTCATGTAACCCCATAAGCTAGTTACGAATTGCCATAGGTATTCTTTCATCTCCCGAAAACATTATATTCGTGTTTATTGGTGTTATAAGATTATTATCTCTTCGGTTTTCTGTCGAATTTATTTGTTTTTTATCTGTTCAATATTTTCGTCTAATTTTCTAAATTTTGGCTCAAATTCTCCGCTATTATCTGTTATTCTCTTGTCAATTGTCGTTTTCAAAGTCTCTAGTTAACCCGTTTGTCTGTTATATTGTTCTGCCCATGTTTCTTCAATCGTCACGATCTTTCCCTGCGTATTTTGAATTTCACGGTTTATGTTGTCTAGTCGGCTATCAATTTTTTGTGCATATTCTTGGTGTAATCCTTGTGTATTTTGGCCTGATACTAATATTTTTTGTCTAGTGTTTCTAGCAAATTTTTTATCGGTTACCATTAACTTGTTATTAAGTGTTGCAATATCGCCCCTCCGGTCTTCATCCAGTTTCCTTAATTTGTTGTCAAAATTCTCCCCAATTTTTGTGATTTCCTTATTCAAGTCTTCCCTATTCTTTTTTAAATTGTCATTTATTTCTATTAATTTATTATCCATGTCTCTTTTATTTTGGTCAATATTTTCATTTGTCTTTGTTATATTGTCATTTGCTTTAGTCATGTTATCATCAAGATTCTTTACCTTTTTAATATTTCCCTCAAAATATCATTGTCTCCTAGTGTTCCTACTGTGATCTCATTATTAGTCCCCATGCCTGTTGTGCTCTCTGTCCCCAAAACCCTTATCTCTTCATTCACATTTCCTGTTACTCTCACCCCTTCTACGTCTCCGAACCCGTCTTCCGTACGTCTCATCTGTCCTACTTGTGTTTCTTGTGTATTTTGATGTTCCATTTTGAAATTTTTGTCGCGTATTCTTATACTGCGTCTAAGCGTGTAGCTATCTATTTGCCCTCTTACAATATTTCCCTTACTCATTAATTAATATAACAACTTACGCTAGACAATTCTTATTAATACAATAATACACTACTAGGTCTGCTGGTCAATACATTTAAATTTTGATGCAATTTCCAAATAGCCCCACGTTCAGTAGCCAATTTATAACATATTTTCCCTTGGGCTTTATCTATGTTATTTCAAATTTGTTAATTTAATTGTTGCTGATTAATTAATTGTTTTAAAGTGTTGGGCGCCAGTTTACCTATTGTTCGACTGAAAATTCTAATTAAACATTTTGCATATATTGTATAATTTTAAATTATACTTCTTATCACTAAGACTTACCTTTATTTTTATTATTTTGATTCACTTCTTCTTTATAAGATGGCAACCAAATTACTTAACTAGAGTAGGCCTTACAAAGAAATACAAAAATTTTTAGTTATAACAATTTCTTTGATATTCCAGAACATTATTAATTACCAGTTAAATACAAAGTAAAAAAACGTTAAATCTACATTTAATTACACAATTATTTCAGACTATATTGTCGAATCAAAATCTTATAAGGTAAGTAACCTGTTATTTATTTCATTCATTTTATTTATTATTATTTAAATTTGACCAGCTAATAAATTGTAAGATTTTGGGGCGTGTTTAGGTTCTTGCCTTATGAAATTACTTTTTTTTGAAATT
This sequence comes from Prosapia bicincta, assembly GCA_036971475.1. NCBI lineage: Eukaryota > Metazoa > Arthropoda > Insecta > Hemiptera > Cercopidae > Prosapia > Prosapia bicincta. The sequence goes on from JBAIZL010000002.1 coordinate 57,731,393, forward strand.
TATAGTTACTTGTATATTAGGAATATTTGTTTTATTGACCAGAAATTTATTTTTTTAAATTAGTTTTTAATCAAAATGTTTACCCAAGTGCAGTTACGTTCTTTCCCTTTTTGTGTTCCGTTAATCCTTGGCATTAGTTCGACGATTTTTGTAACACTTCACTTCACCACATTTATCGACAATTAAAATACTTATATTTTTTTTAACAATTTCACACACTTTCATTAGGCAACATCCACACACGTCCATCTACGTTTTTGGTCGCAAGAAGACTGCCCCTATTTTTCTGCACCTGAATCTGTTTACCGCGTATTTCCCCTTCTCGTTCATTTTCTACCCAATGAAAAACAACGATTTTGGCTTCCAACAATCAAATTTGAAATTCGTACGTTACTTTTTTTTTAACTATCCGTTATTTTTGAAAGTTTGCAATAAAACTGTCCTATAAATTATTTTTTTTTTTTTAATTGTACGTGACACATCCATCGTTCTCTCCCGTCCGATCCAACTTTCTAAATCCTAACAAAAAACTCTACCCTAGTTCTCTAAGGGTTTTACAAATTGTTTATTTAATTACTACTTTTTTTATTTCAATTTTTTTTGTTTTTGTTCAATGTATTTCTTTGTCGGCTTTTACTAAGTCAACCTTAGCAAGTATTGCTTACTGTTAATGGTTTAGTTTTTAATATTATTATTATGTTTTAATAATATTTATAAATTTGACATTATATATATATATATATATATATAATCGTTATTATCAAATTGTTGTATATTTTAAGAAGTACAGGTTCCTAGAATTACATGGGATCAAGCAAGAGTCAGCGTGGAGGTACTATGCAAAAACCTAGCAGTTCCTAGCTAGACAATTAATAGGTACCCTGACAATTAATAGGTACGATGCCTTCTGATTGTGTTGGTATAGCCCTAAGACTCTCCGTTTTAAAGCACGGGATATGTGCCATTCTCCAGGACTAAAAGGAGTAACTTAAAACATCTTTTGCCTTTTATGTAAAAGTATAATTTACGTCATACGCGAATATAATGCTTAACGTTTTGTACTCAATCGGAGTATGACCAAATCGTAGATAGGTTTCCTAGTGTTTCACTTGTTTTTATGTCAACATATCCTTCAAAGACTTTTAATTTAATAAGAATACAATGACACCTTGGTTAGGTTGAGGTTTATTAAAAAGATTTTAGCTAAAATTGTTATAAGACAATGAAATCTTTGGTATCTGATTTGGAAATTTCCAAGTTTTTCAAATTTTAGATTCTCTCATATGTTGCAAAATGTTGGCATTTAAGTGACTATTCTTACAAAAACGACATTAATCTTCAGGAAGAGCAACCAGTTTAGAACATTGTACAAGATTTTAAGGAGCCATGTTGTTCAAAGAAGGTATCGCAAGCAGAAACTCTACCTGGAAGAGAGAACCACCGGTCATGACAGTCTATGAAGATATCTTTGCATTACCATAGGCTTGTCACACCAAGTAAGTGGAAATTTAATAAAGTTTGTTTGGGCGAATAGCAACAGTTTTTAGGAAAAGGTTTTTGCTGTTCCACTTGGTGACGGAGTCCAGCTAAGAGTGACATATGAAGCTTTGCTAGAAAACCTATTACACCTGCGGGGTCTTCTTCTTCAGTTGGGGATCAAGAAGTTTTCATTGCCTTACCTCTCAATGTTATGCTTTGGATACAAAGGATGCTACTGGAAAATCATGTGTGGCACTATAGAAGAGATATTCAAAGAATCTGATGTTTACAAAACCACTACCGTATAGATTTTGTTAAATTGGTTTTACTCAGAATATCTCGTAGTTTCATCTTACCGAAAGAACCACATTCCTATTGATATAAATAATTATAAAATAACAAACCAACTCCTCGAAAACAATTATTTGTAAGGAAAATGTAGATAAGTGTCCTCTATACAATTAAAACGTATACATAAATCTCATGTATTTATTTGTATATAACGTTAATGTTTTATGTTTTGAATATTCAGACCAAAAAAGATATAGGTACAACTTTTTCTTTTATCCATGTTTAATATAAAGGCTAGGTTCATATTAAGTAATGCAGCTGAACGCTTTCAATTCCAAGATATTATATATTCGATTCTGTTGAGCTATGTTGTCTTACGGTTGACCTGTTTTTTTTCAAAATTGATGGGTTATCAAGTAGAAAATAATATCCGATTTCCGCGTTGTCACAGCTGAAAAATATTCAGTATAACACTGTACGTTGCCCCGGATTTGTCAGAAAATAGAAAAATATTCGCGATAGTTTTTATATTATCCAACAATAGAATTTATGGCAAGATATTGCAAATAAATGCAATTGATAATTTACTGTTATTCGGTAATAAAACATTGTTTTTTCCTCTTGATATTTTAAAGTTTATTCAACATAGGAAAAACCAAAGGCGGCGAATTTTCTTAAAACCAACTTTACTGAATTATATACAAAAAGAAACAAATGTTAACCAGTTAAAAGTAAGAAGGAAATATGTAAACCTCAATATTAAAATAACGTATCCTGGAAATATCACAATGCGATCAAAACTTACGTTATTGTCAAGAATATATTTTTATATGGTATTACATAGTTAATACATAGTCATACAATTTTAGTGTTAGCGAAATGTCTAAATTATAGAAAATGAAATTTGGTTAAATTTAAAAATTTTACTGAATCAATTTTCTCAATATATATTTATTGTACAGTGTCCACCATGTTCGCTTTTGAAGGCTTGTAATTTTAGAAAAAACCACCTTTGCCTCACATTTTTTACTATTTTACCCGAATAACTCTTTAACTATGCAGTAAATAACTAAATAAACTACAGAGGGATGTAGAACATTAAATTACTGTACTACTTTACTTATTTTCCTTCAAATGTTAAAAAAAACTTTAGTATTGATGGTAAAGTCTGAAGTTTTGCGACAACTGTTGACTAGTGGATCTTTCAAGCGCTAACCATTCCCAATCAACATATTAGCTAAAATATCAAAAGCTGAAACATCATGTACACAAAAGGGAGTACTGAACTTCTAAGTAGGACAGACACTTATTTTAGAATATATATATACGCATGGGCGCCCATACACACGGGCAGGGAGGGGCCGTGCCCCCCCCCCTAGCTCCCAGAAATACAAATTAAAATTATCAAGACTTTCGTACAAATATCTCTTTTTTATTTTCAGCTGATGTGGAAGAACTATATTTTAATTATAATAAATTTTCACAGTAACAATATAAATAGTATATTTATGCGATTCTGCTATATTAACACCTTGACTGAACGAAGTAGGTTTTAAGTCAGAAATTATGGAATATCCATATTATGTGATTATGTCAATGTGGACCAGTTAATGGTTGCGTCAATTAAAGGAAAACAGCTAAACAGGACACGACTAATATCCTAGACGCTGACACAGCGAGCCAGCTATCCCAATGATAAGGAAAACGTGACATGAAGGCCAACCTAGGCCCTTCCGACTGACGCTGCATTTCTTCTCTGTTGCATGTCATCTGCGTTCGACATTGTAGTACTGTATTGGTTAACTTAATGTTAACAGTTTATTATATGTTATAGCCTGTGTTACATTATCTTTAATTGAATTGTAGAAATTGACGTTTTAATTTGATTTATCTTTATTATTAGTCCAGGAAACGAAGCTTAAAATAGGAAAAACTTCGCAAATTTTTCGGAAAAGACCGATTTGCATACAAATTTGGGATTAAGCTCAACTTACCCTCTACTTCAAAATCTATATAGTGCCGACGGGCGCTTTTTATTTTTTAAGCGTAAAAACTACCCCTTATTGTCAAAATCTATAAAAAAGCGTAAAAAGAGTGAAATTTGGTTCAGATGAATTAAAAATAATGATTGTCTGATGCTCTAATTGTAATTGTTAAATATTTCGACCATCTAAAAATTCATTTTCATGGTTGAAAACTACCCCTAATTGCTCAAATTAGTAGAAAAAGCCTAAGGAGGATAAAATTTGAATCTGCTTACTTAAGTAGGGCCTATACATTTATTGATTTATATCACAGGGGTAACTGAATTGCAGGTGAAATCTTTCGCTAGTCGTAACTAACGAAGCATTTTTTCTCATTTTTAGCGTTATATGAGCAGTTCCTTCTGAAACGCGCAAACACCCTGAACCTAATGAGATATTTCAATAAAATCAGATACTCGACTGTCATGCCTCGGTTAAAATTTTAAAAAAAAGCCACTTATAAAACTGAAATAATAGCCTATATTTAAAAAACTTCCAACCTCAAACTAATTTGTCGGTTACTATCCTATCCTATAATAAATGAAATGACGCAAGAAAAAAAAGCTTTTTATTACATTTTTTAGTATTTTAAGGAATAAAGATTCACTCATTCTATAAAAAAATAAATTAATCGATACAAAAAAGCCTGTAAAAATTAGAAGTTTTGAATTTTCTAAAGTGCCTTAAAACTCACCATTTTAACCCTAATTTTTCAAAATTTCCCCAGACCCTCCTTTTCATGGAGGGAATCCCATCCCCCCAGGTATCAGATTTGGCCCCCCCCTATAAAATTATACATGGGCGCCCATGTATATACGTATACTTGTGGGCCCGGTGACCTGGTTCCTCTCAAGTTATTAAATATGATCTAGACTATGTTAATGGGAAAATATGTTGGTGTGGTCATGCTTTCGCATATTAGATAACTGTCGTATTGGTACCAGTTATTTAGGGTAGCCCCCTCTACGTTATAGTTTTGCTTAATATGTCTTCCAGATCACAATTCGGTCTTTCTATGTCTACATAACTCTGTCTACTCTTTCGTAGTCTATTATTTATTAGTCTGTAGTTTATATAGTCCAAATTTAATTAATATTAGACACTTTGGCTTAGTTCCACTAACTATATTTTTACTAATTAATTTTTTTTACTAATTACTTTGTAATCGAAAAGTACATAAGGTTAAATGAAAATTGTTGTTTTAATTAATATAAAAATTTACGCCACAGTTGCTTCAAGCTGTTACACTTTTACTGTTTAATTTAAACCGCTCGATTAGGCTTTGGCCTATTTGGAGTTATGTTTATAATATATTTTAACAATCACAGTTTGTATTATTAATGCTACGTAATTCTGTTTACTTTGTTCCCTATATTTACCATTTTGTATATCAATAATTTCAAAATAATTTTATTATTATGCAATTTGGCCTAGTTACATGTTCTGTACTATTACCATATTTTTTTCATTGATCATTTCGACCGTTGCAAGCTGCAAACTCACTGTGCACTGGGACCAGGCTCTTTATTTCAATCTCAGACCGATACGTCTGAGGAGGCAGTTCATATCTCACATGTAGCTGAACTTGGTAGAATGTTTTAAAGCGTCGGGCGTAATGGTGTTTTAAAGCTCCCTCGGTGGGTGGAAGACAAGAGATATCAGACTCTATGGTGGCTACGTATTCAAGATTGACTTTTGGGGAGACCTCTTTTGCGGGAGCCCCTTCACCTATCTTTTGTACTTGGGTGGTATTTTTGTATACTTTTGTTATATCTTTGTTTTGTTCATCACCAAGACGTATCATCAAGTCACGTAAAGAGGTCGAGATTATGTCCCGGGCTGTCAATGCATAGTCAGCGCTCAAGTGTGTGGGAAAGGGTTTCAACATTTGAGGTATAATATATACAATAGATATATAATCCATATTATGAAAGAAATTGTAAGTTTCTACAACCCCCTGGTAGTCATATATTTATTTGTTTGGTGCATCGTTGAAGAGTTACTTGGCCAAAAAGAGTAAAAAAGTAAGCATTTTTTTAAAATTACAGACTTGTGAGATCTGATAACGCAAACACTATACAAGATGTTGAGAAAAGTGACAGTAAAACTTGTATCAAATTCAATCAACTTTCCATTTGTATGAAAACGTTATTTCGCTAGGACGCATAGTTACCGTGATTTAAACGAAAAACCTAAGAGTGGAACCTACAAACCATCCTTATATATTATATATATTAATATATTTATATAATATATATATATATATATATATATATATATATATATATATATATATATATATATACTCAGTGTCCCAAGAAGATATGCAGAAGCTTCGGGGGCGCATTCTACATGTAAAAATAATGGACAAAATTACTGTCAACATGGGTTCGGAAATGCTTCGTCAGATACAGATTTCGCCTGGACTTAAGCTCAACATGCAAAACGATGACTTCCTGTTATTATGGTAAGGTAGATTAGAGACGAATTCAATAGTCTCTTAAAGTATTTGACCTGATAAATTGAATAAAATTGGAAGGTCAATAAAATTTTTCTCACGTAGTTTTTGAGAAAAAACGCGTCAAATGCAAAAAATGGATTGAAAAACATATTGTGTCTTATTTGTACAAGAATAATTTTGATATTTCACTTAGAAACAGTTGAAAATTTTCAGTAAAACTTGTAGAAAATTTTATTCTGAACAAAACTGTGTAAATAAAGAACACATAAAACGAATATATGTTGTACTAAAGGTTTTGCTAAATTTATTTTTATTCATAACAGCACAAAGTAAAATTACCCGGAGTAATTATACATTAATCTAAATCTATTCAAATAAATTTTCAAAAGTGTCTACTGCGACTTCAATGCATATTTCTGCTCGTTTAAGGATAGGTCTTGTCGTTATCCGTAGTTCAACAGGGATTTCTTTTAACTGCGTCGAAGCTTCATTAATACGTTGAAGTAGCGCCTCCCGGGAATTAATGTTGACCTTGTAAACCTTCTCCTTATAACAACATGTATGCAAATATCCAACGGAGTATGGTCTGTTGACCTGGGTGGTTACCTTCGGCTGTCATGTAATTATACATACTTTACAGGAATCTTATGTAAAAAAATGTTTTCATTGTTGTTGGAAATAACTAGTTTCAATACTTATTGAAATTACAGTTACTTTAAAAATGTTTTTACCCTTTGAAATTATTGTTAAAAAATCAGGAAAGTTTCGCAAACAGACAATAAACGTTGAGCCTGAATACGGTGTTTTTAAACATGTAAAGTCTAGCACCCAGTACTTTCTGCCGGATAAAACCTGACAGTGACTGACGTAAATGAAGGAGATCTAGAACATGTACATGACCGTGACAGACAGTTTTAGGATTTACGTTTTTTGTTTTAAAACTAAAAACACCTTTGTTTATTGGATTCCGCAAAATAATTCGTTGTGAAAGGCAAATCTTGGAAATTCTCCATTTAATTTTTGTACTTCTAATTTATCTAGCTAAGTGGTGCATAGGAAATATCAACTAATTATTTTGATTCAAGAAGTGAAGAATTAAACTCACTAACACAAACACACTCACACACACACACACACGCTCATTAGAGACATTTATGCTGTCTTTTATTTTACTAATAGCTATTATTATGTACAACGATATTGACTAATATTTGTGTGCGTAATTACTTATTCTCAACAACTGTAAAATGTATATGAAAATATAATAAAAACAAAGAGCTAATTAAATAAATAATTACGAAATATAATGTAAATTTCGGTTGGCAGCTAGCCAACGTCTAAAGTGCGGAAAGTATAGGCTATACCATTAACTTTAAAAGCGGTTGCTTAGTAACCGAAAATTAGGCTATATACATTATTGAATTATACTTGATAAATGCATTTTGTTGTGGTACTTTGGTGCTATTGTGTTTAATTAAATCAAATTTTAAAAATTATCGAAAACTTATATTTCATGTAACAAGTTTTAATGTTCTGTATTAGTTCATGACTCTACAGGGAATGTATTAACTTTTTTTATTTAATGTATTTTTATCGTCAACGATTTGGTCATTATTTTATAGCCATTTACAAGACATCAAACATTAGACACATATCTGTTTATAGTCAGTTTTATAACTTAGAGAATAGGTACACTGTCAGAAACCATTTATGTTTAGTTTTTCTACTATAAATGTTCATTGGCTATCCATCTTTGGAAAATACCGTTGCTGTTGCAGTATATTGAAGGTGTAATCGCGCTTAAAAACAATACAAAACATATTATAAACAACAAAAAAAATTCGTAAGATTGTTTACTTTGTATTAACCACAAAACTCTTGTCCTAATATCAGCAATATGGGAAATACGTGGGTACTTTAGGAATAACGCTACAATCCTAAGTTGTAAACCTGTCTGTCTTATAATCTATTAATTTGCTTAATCTTGAATTAAACACGTGTTTATATTGAAAAATGGATGAACAAGTTACACACCTATTATGGTTGTTCATTTAATTTGATTTCTGGATAAAATTTGTTTTTTTATAAATATTAGCCATTTCTTTAAGAATTCTAGTGGCATAATTTTCTGTATTAGATATATTTCATAGTGTGAAAAAACATATTAAAATACCATTTGAGATTTGAAAACAAAACACAGTAGAAATATATACGTTTTCCCTTTATTTCCCTTACAGCTAATTCTGCTTTATTTCACAAAGGAACTAAAATCCTTAGCCTGTTCCGGTTATTAGTTTGATCCTATTCGATATACGAGTATCACTTGTTGTTAAATACAATCGAGCTTAAGACCTTTTTATGACATTTAACTATATTTCCGTTTTCGTAAAAATGAGGATATTCTTTATCTTCTTCATTCTTTGGGTATTAATAGTAATATTTCATATTAATTTGTACATTCAGAATTATTTGTTCTATCAGATTGTTTATAATGATATTAAATACCTAATTTTGATATGTTATTTCCCTCTTGCTTTCTCATTTTTAGTTTCCCCTTTCCTTTTATATTTTCTGCACTACCTATCAATGCTTTCTTTTTCTGTTTAAAGTTTTCCCATGCTGAAGATATAGTTTTCTTCAGTATGCAAGTAGATACACTGTTTATAATTATTGTTTATGTCCTCCCTATCACATCCTGACATTTTGCTTCTTTTTAGCCTAATTTATGCCTATATGTAGATCAAGGTTTTCTCCTACATATCATGGTATATAATGTTAGAGATCTAATAATCCTTGCCCTCAATTTCCTTATCATATCTTTCTTTTCAATTTACACTTCCCCCTTGTTCCACCATTGATCTTCAAACTGTATTATTATGTGTTTAAGACATAGACCTGGATCATGTGCTACTTTTAATTTATAATCTTCAAGTGGCTGAAGGTTATGAGTCCCTGTTTCAGTACTCAAACACTTCCCTTTTCATCTACCTTTTGATAACAATGGTGACGAATCTAGTTGAATGAGGTTCAGAACCGGGACATTAGATTTCTCAGGGGGTATAAAATTTGTCTCATTGGTACTGTTTGTTAACAATCATTATCTATTGTTCTACTATGCCCATATTATTTTTTGATAGACTTTCTGTGTTTGATAACTAGATTATATCTGATATGTTCTAAAATAGATTTTACTATATCTCAAACAATAACAGTCTAAACGTGTCCTTCCAAAAACAAAAACAAAAAACAAATAAGACAGGATATTTGGAATAATTACTAAAAGTCTAATTAAAATATAATATCTAGCTAAAGTATCAACATGAATCAGATGCGGCGTAATGTTTAGTTAAATAAATAAAATCACTTCAACTACAAATAAACTTTTTAATTAAATCTAACAGAAATGTTCCACCGTTACTTAATCCTAGACAACAACAGCGGAAGTAAATGTTGTATTACTTTACAGAGTAAGTAGTTTCAGTTTATATTACATTCTAAACTCAAACAGTTTTTTGTATTTTAATTATTGCCAACTTCACAACAATGAATGTTTTTTTTAGAATTGGTTTACAATCGACAATAAAAATATCTAGACTTGTATTGTAATAGATATATTATGCATTCATGGTCTGATTTGTATAAGAAATGTTTTCCTTCCCGTACACAATTTTGCAGTATTTCTACAATTATTACTACCTCTATTACACACGCTATTATATCCAATTGCTATTCATTATATATCAAATTAAATGGGTTTTCTGAGTTAACTTTTACGACTCCATGAATGATTCTCACGAATTGCTTGCACAAATAACTCACGATATCACGGTAATATTGGAGTGTTTAGGATAGGTGTAATACTTGCACGTACCATGCATGCTGGGGCCAAATTACCTTTTGTGGAAATACGTGCCCTTTCATGCGTTGAAGGACGTGAAATCTCTGCAAATATGTAGAAATAAATAGGTTCTAAAGCAATATATTATACTTGAATATGAAACGCTGTCATCCCTTACCTTGACTGGTAAAATTGTAAACTTATAGTGATGTTTCACTTTATATATTTTTAATAGATTTTAAATATATAGTGATAGTTTATTGATTATTAATAATATATTAAAATTAAGCAATGCTTGTGCGGTAATTATTTTGTCTCACCTATGCATTATTAAATTGAAGAACTAATTTATTTGCCATCTAGAATGATGAATGAAAGTTCTTTGTGACAGTTTCATCATGAAAAATTCACGCGTTTGTGGAATGTTATTATGTTATTTATTCATAAATGATTTACAGTATGCTATATACAACTCTTCCACTGAGGGAGTAACTGCTCCAAAAATATTGATTTAATTTTTTTTTAAAATTTTTTCTTGGAAGGGAAAGATAGTTGTAAGTTCTACATTTTTATTTCTTCTTTCCATAGACTTGTTTCCATCATATTTAGCGATTTTACATTTCAAAGACGGTAAATAATGGCTTCTGTTTTCTTGTATATGATGTTCAACTTTACAGTGACAATTTCATATTTCAAGATTGAGTAAATATATGGTTTTCATCTAAATATTAGTGCAAGTATATTGCTGTATATGTATATTAATATTGAAAAATATGTAGCGCAACTATATATGGTATGAGACACAAAACATTCATTGTAAACTTTAATCAAATTAACCCACTAATTACACCTCGTTCAAACAGTGAACATGAATGTACTCTTTAGTTTTTTTTACTTTAGTGAAATACTTTAGTTTCTAATGACTACGGAGATGGATTTTGGTGCCACTAATAATATCCATTACATACATTAATACTATGCAGCCTGTTGGATAAACGTTTTACATAGGTATCTCAAGGAGTTAGTAATTGGATACGATATAATGTATAGTGTCTGCCATACATACACATACATTGGTCGAATACATACCTTGGAAGAATTATATTTTCTTCAAAGCAGATACTTATTTAAATGTCATTTTCAGAATATATTATTATTTAGGTTATTTGTTTGCCCTTATTAATGGCAATCCTTAAGTAGGTCTGTAATTTAAAATAATGATTTAAATTGAAATTAATTACGAATAATAATGCAATAGAAAAAGGAGACAGAAAAAGAAAATATGCATGAATATGAAAATATATTTTTTCAAACAAGTTAACAATTTGTATTCAATGTCCTTAGATCCTTAGATCTTATTTAAGAAGAAAGTTTAGAAAACCTCCCGTTACTTATGTATGCATGAGTGTATATTAAATTATAACGTAAATTAAATATACAATCAACACTTAAATATACATTAATATAGCGTATAAATAAATGTAAACATAGTCATGTGTTTTCCACTTAGAAAGGTGTCTAGATGTAATAGTTGTAACGTAGGTTACTTAGTACTAGTATTAGTATATACATAGTACTCACGCATAGCAGAAAAGTAATATAAAGCATTTGTGGTATTAACTAATGTTTAAACTTTGCTACGCACAAAACCTTATTGATTTCTCTACACCGTGTTTTTCTTCTTGCTTATATACAGACAATTCGTTGAAAATCTTGGCCATTTCTTAGCTATATTAATCTCCACAAGATGTTCTATTTTTTATGTTGAGCCAAAGAAAGCGTCTTAAGGCATTTATCTTTATCGATTCGGAATATAGTTTCATGAGAATGTTTGTAACATGTAAAAGAAAAAACTGTATTATAGTGATGTTTATAACAATTCAAAAATATAACAATAAATTAGTAGGATATTGTAACAAAATTTGTTTATAGTAGCTAATATTCTGATTTAACTATTTTAGTGCATTGGATGTCATATCCCATTCAACTAATAGGTATATACATATGTTTAATAACATATTATCTTTTTAATTGAAACGTAAAAGGTATGTTAACGTAAAGACAGGGATGTCTGGGTTTAGCAATACTTGGGAAAAACCACGTTTCGTGTATAATTTACGTGTAGGTTGAAGACGTTAAGGAGAGATAGATTTTATTCCTGCAACTTCGTCTACCTTCGTACACCGACCATTAAAATGTATCATATTTTATCTCTTTATTTTATATTTTGTTTTTAATAAACTAACTATAAAAAAAGCAACAACGTAAAATACATTATATTCATATATTTAAAATAATATCAAAGTACGTTCGTGTGTTTTAAATAAGAAATTCCAATGACCAAGGTTATTTGAATATTTTAACATATGATTATAAAAATTATTTTAGCTGTTCTAAGTCAAAGATTATCAAATCTGAGTTGAAGTTAAAAAAAAAAAAAAAATGGTTTACTTGAACCTTTCCTTTCGGTAAAAATTCTACAAACTTTCCAAACCTAATTACGAGTTTTAATTAACCCTCAAAGTTATACCTTCAATTCAGTTTAACGTTCGCCTTAACTGGGAACAACATTTATTATATCGTTCCATCTCGGTTTACAATACAAACAAATTGTTCTCACTTTTTATTTAGTAACTACAGGGACTATATGAGTGATTTCGTTTTTAAATTTCAAATTATTTTCTGCATAGTGATGATATTGTTACATAATATTATAGTAGTTGTATGCATATATTTTATATACGCTTTATAAATATATACATAAACAGGGATAATAGAATGTTTATCAAGAGTTTTAAAGTATTACTCTTGAATACATAAAAATAAAAAACTTTCAACAAAAATCTATGATTCGTTAATTGCTTCAAGGACTATTGAAAATGAGCATTTAGCTCCTTTTTTCGTAATATATATATATATTTACTAGATCTAATACCTTTACTAATATATATATATATATATATATATATATATATATATATATATATATATATAGAGAGAGAGAGAGAGAGAGAGAGAGATTTCCAAGTAGAATGAATTTAAAAGAATACATTTAGTTCGCGAAGTTTAAAAAAAAATGCCATTGAAGTATAAAATGCCGGAAATATATAAAAATAACTTCCGGGATGAAATTGTGTTGTATAATATGAAGACGATGATTTATAAATCTACAATACTTTTACTTACATATTCAATATAATCTTGAAATTAATTAGTTTTCTACGAAAATTTACACTTTATGTATAACGACACAATTAAAAGAAGTTTATTTTACACTGCATGTTTTTTTTTAATTTTTGTAAAACATTTTAATTTAATCCCGTTTATTCTAAAGTGTTGTCTTATATTCTCTTTGTTGCATGTCGCTATTACAAAATATAATTATGTTTAGTTAATTCTTGTTTAGATCTCTAGAAGTTCTTTTATTTATTTCTCAAGTTGGACTAGCTCAAAAGATTTTCCATGATTACACCAAAGTCTTAGACTCTACGTTGTGTACATAAATGTTTGCAGCCTAATTCAGGAATATATGTTTAAAATTCAATTCAGTTGTGTAGATTCTAAGGAACGAACAGTGTCGTATTTAACATCCCGTTAACATTCACAAATTTCTATTAATTTATTACTATCATAAATGTTTATAAATTATTTAGTTTTATAATTTAAAAAAATAATTCAATTTGTTTACTTCCAAAATAAGTTATTTCAATAAAAGCCTCATACAGCGGAATATGTATAAGGTCTAAATTATAATATAATATAAAAAAAATATATATAAAAAAGGAATATCATGCATATAAAACGTAAAATATGAAATATAGACAGAAAGTAATACAATGTTTACACTTAGTAAGCTAGAGTGAATATTGACAGATGGTCGACCTCGTTTTCAGATATCTCAAATTAATGATAGTATGGCGTTGATATGAAATACAAAAATGCCTTGGAAATGGTTATGAGTAAGAAATTTTTGACATTATATAATCGTCGAAGTATTGGGCGAGTTCCGATACCACTATGATTTCTCTTATAAGAAGCAAGTATTAATAAAAACAATGTTATAAATGTTAACAATTTATTATATATATATATATATTTAGATATACATATAATACACACCATAGTTTTATAGTTATAGAAATAGCAGTAAACATATTTGACTAAATTACTATTGTGTTATATGTTATATTTGATACCACTTCATGAAAAAGTAAATAGACAAAATTGCATTAATTATATTGATTTCACTGGAATAGATAGAACTTTGTTCAGTAAATGAGTTTTGAGATATTTCAATTATTTAATGGAATCCCGACTGTTATTTGACCAATGTTCAACCTAAAGTATGTTTTAGTCCTGATTTTGTTTTACCATGATGTGGTTTGATGTTTGAAAAGGTTCTTAAGGTGTTACATGAATCTTACAGGTATTGTTAACATTTAACAAGACAGATAATGATCTCATTTTTACAAACAGAAGAAAACCTATTTAAATTCTGGAGTAATTTTTCTAAGGACGATTTTAATTTCCTTCTCATATTATCTAATTATAGGCTTTGATTGTAAAAGTATAACTTCTTTTAAATTATAAAATAAAGTTCCTTAAAATTTTAATTAACTTGTATAAAATCTATACTAAACTAACCCTAAGACCAAGTTAAACTTTTCCACAGTGCAGTGAATACGAAAATAGAATCGTACCGGTATACCATATAACAACGGAAATCCCACACATCTGGTAATTTACAAGAAGCTCTTATTCTAAGTTGTAAGAACGATACGTTAAGTCCTCGAATCGGATATTTACCAAGTAAGAGTTTTGTTCAAGTATATTTTATGGTGTAAGTGATGTATATATCGATTTGAACAAATATTGTCTCCTGAAACTGTAACATTTTAATACCTTATTATTACCGGTGTATATATCCGATGTTATAATATATATTTAATGTAGATAAAACCTTTGAGGGCAATTAAACCATATTTAAGCACTCCAATATAGTATTAAATAAATGAGAATACGGATGATAAACAAATCAAAGTTATTTATTCCAATATTGCAACGTTTCGCTACCTAAGTATAGACCAAAGGAAGTTGTTGGTGAAATGTAATCGTTGATAGTTTGTCTCCTCACATTAAACCCAAAAAGCTTAAAACGTTTAATGAACTAGATGCCAAAGTTTTAAGCTGTTAGAATTAATAACTTTGGCTTGATTATTAACCGTAATCTAATTTATTTCAAAGTTCTGATATATTATACGTAATTATTCTCTATCATTTTCCTTGACATATAAACACGTTTAAACTTTTATTAACGTTTCAAATTAAAATACTATTTAAAACAATAAACGTCTTAAAAAAATACATTCTTTTAGAATAATAAAGTGACTACATTGACAATATACTGTACCTCTATGTAATACGTTCCATTTGCATGTTATTTATTTCCGATTTTATCACGCCACTTAATTCGCAGTGGTACGTGTCGCAATGAAATTTACTCGTAATTTCACGACAGACTGCAGAGGAAGCCTTTAAATCTTACTAGTTTTACTCTTCATATATATATATATATATATAGGTATGTATATAACTCACCATGTAAAAAAAATTATTAATTTTAATGTTTAAACGTAATTGTCCTAAAATGTCGGCTTTGTTAAATATACTCGGTTTTATTTTGTAATATAAATATACGAACATCATTTCGCACAAAGATGGATACATCATCCACTTCACGCAATAACTGGGTTTCTTGCATTCTTAAAATTTATTAGAAAACACTACCCAAAACGGATAGTGTATTTATTAACCCTGATCAGCCACTATATCTAGAAGATATTAACGTAGATTCAGTTCATATAAACCTGTCACATTATTTAAGTTGTAAGAACCTGGATACATTCTCCGGGTTCTCCTTTATTATTTCTAAGAGTTTATTATCTTTGGTTTGGCTTTCTAATTTAAATTTTACAAGAATTTGAAATTAAAACAATTAATAATTAAGGATTAACTTGTACTTGAATATGCGTTAATCCTGAAAGTTCATCAGGACTGCTAAGAAATATAGCAATATAAATAGTGAGAAAAGTTTTCATTGCATATTTTTTTTATTTAGACGTTTTTTAGTTAAAGTATATTATTTTGTCCACATGATTGCTAACATTTCATGTGCAGATGCATTACAGTTCCAATCATTGTCGGTTTGCATTATCTTATTTACAAGTTGTAATTCAAATGCAATCCTTTTCCTATGCGAAGTATATTTACAATCCCAGTGTGTATTGCTTTTGTAGTGACCTACTTCTAACCACATCTCTGAATGTCGGTTTTATGTTAGGGAATATCTAGAAGCTGTTCCCCTTAAACTTCCCAACCAAAACTTCGTTTACTTTAAATTGTTTGCGGTATATACAGAGGTATTAAATTCATTTTTTCATAATTGCGCTTTTTGTTTCCTTAAAAAATCTAGTTAGTTAATTATATTTAAGTCATTATAATTTTACGAAATAAGATTAAATATACTCTTGCTGAAGTAACTGATTTAAAAATAAAAATCCGATTTTAGTAAAGTAAACTAAAAATAGTATCAATTAATAAGTATAAAAATAAGCTGTTGAATTACAAATTTGATCTTCATTTAATTTCAATAGAAAAAATTTCTGTTTTTTATATTAGATAGGAAATGTAAAAGTTAAAAAACCATTATATCCTTTAATAAATTCCTTCTGTTAGCTTACACTCTCCTGATAATATATTGTAAAAATTTTTAATCGGTTATAATTCGGTTATAACGTTTTTATTCATCCAGTCATGCTCAAATAGTTTTTTGTAAAACCTATAGTGGGTGACAATTGATGTTAAAAACGTTGACAATTGATGTTGATAAAGTTTTTTCAATTATTTATTCAAGCAATAAAAATATAAAAATTTGAGGGCTCTATCCGGATTTGAACATAGAACCTTCATTTTCGAAGCTAGCTCGCTTTAGCACTGCCCCGACTTTGCAATACCTAGAAATTTTATTTTCGAAGATTTATATTAGTTCGCCCCCCTATCTGGTGGTCTTCAATGCCTCCATTGTACAACCTTAAACGGTTGCCAAGGTTTTCATCATAAATAGTAGTCTTGCCCTAAAACTGAATGAAAAGAATAAAATAAAGAAAAACAGTGGAAATAAACAAACAATGATAAAGTTTTTCTTTGTTGAACTTACTACGAATTTACTTGCAAAATAAATTACTTGTTTTTAATACCAAAGCAGTGATAAAATATTCCTGTGTTCTCTAGTAAACATAATAGTTTTATACAAGATTTTATGATTATAATTTTTAAAATAGGCTGTGTAAGTATCAACTGAATATAAATGTTTGCTTCATCTAAAACTTATTATAAAAATCAACAAAATTAAAATTTAATTAGATTTTGGTTTACATTGTAAATGCAATGCGCTGGCTTTTATGTAATCACTGTCCAAGGACATCTTATTTATGTAGCCTCGATTTGTTCCGCCTCTGTTCATTTTGCACTTTTGTTTACGCTGTAGAAAACTATTGGAGTTGTAAACAGTCGAAGAGGTAAATAGAGTTCCATGATGCAATACCTTGATAAGAAAGAATTAGAAGGTTGGAGATGTATAAGAAGGTTTAATAGAAAAACATATTGTGGAACGTTTTTCCTAAAATAATTTCAATCGGTGTCAAAGTGTAGTGTATTCAAAAATATGTAAGGGATAGGTTCATTTTAAAATTATGTATTTATATACTATATTTCATATATATTATATAGTAAATATTTATTTTAAAAAGTAATTCAAATAATTACGCTTTTGGTTGATCTTGAGGTCAACATTAGCAAAAACTGTCTTATCATATTTTACTGCTTCTATATTTTAACTGGGCAAAATATAGTTAGGCTATACTGTGCTTATTTCGGCAATAATCATTTTAAATAGTGGTAATTGGTCAAAAGAGTAAATTATATATATATATATATATATATATATATATATATATATATATATTAAAACAACATAGGTTATTCAACTACAAGAATATTTATTGTAATTTTCATTCCTGATGATGTTGGTACTGTTTGAAAACGAAAAGTTTGGATATAAGTTATTAAATATTCTTGTATTTTAATAACCTATGTTGTTTTAAATTATTAAACAAGAAAATGTATTTTATATAATCATTTATATATATATATATATATATATATATATATATATATATATATATATATATATTTAAGTATTTTTATTAAAATAAGTGAGAAAATATTTCCTTCTAAGAAATAATATCAACAATTCTATTGGGGTGTGTTTGTACATTGGTATGAATATAGTCCCCACTATACGTTTACGGTACAAGACAGTTTACCTTTTTTAGTCTAACATGGAAGTCTAACATTGCTTTTCTGCGTTTATGTTTCTCTATTGCTTCCTTCCTCTTTTCGCTAAAGTTTCTAACCAATGAAGAACAGATAATTTGGATTCTACCTATCAAATTTGAAAATTGTGAGTTAGCATTTTCTAACTAGGCGTTATTTTGTGAAAGTTAGAAGTAATTGGCCTTATAAATTATTGCTTTTTTTAAAGAGAACGTAGAACATCTGACGATTTTTCCTGTCACTTTTTTATTTTGCAAGTCATAACAAAAACCTATAACCTAGTCTCTCACGTGACCTTTACAAAACTTTTTATTGCCGTAACTAATTGCTGATTTCTGCTTCTTTTATATTTTATTTTTTTGGTGGTTTATTCAAAATACATAAACTTTTGCCTGGCTTGGTTATACTAATGTTATTTACAATAGCATTATAAAATTTATAACATTATAGAAGAAATTGATTCTCTTAAATGTATAACATAATAATTAAAACGTTGAGTTATATTAGTTTTGTTGACAAAATTACATAAATCTTTGATTTTTGTTAACCATTCCTTTTATTTAAAATTTAAAATTTTAAAAACCTAAATATTTAAAATACCCTTATATATTTCCAAATCGTAACATTATTCGACATTGCTTCTACATACAATTGAAATATATTTGATATTATCACAAAAAGTCTTAAATAGCAAATGAATATACAGTTATAATGAACAGATTGCTATGAATATAGATAATAAGTCTCCTGACAAAATTTTAGAAACATCATATTTATTGTAACATTTTGAACACAGGAGGATGATAATATTGGTAAACGTCACAAAACGTTAAGTTTGTAAACTAGAATATTGTATTGTTTTTTGGTCAAGTAACTTTGTATTGTGAAATCAGAGTTTTAAATGTGTAGAAGACTACTAATACTATTGTACTGACGGAATTCATTCATCCGTACTGCCACAGCCAAAATGACCGTTGCAAATGTTGGTAATTGTCAAGAAAGAGATATTAGACGAAATTGGTAATATTATATGAATTAAGTACGAAATAAATTACGATAGTTAAAAGAATATCGTAGTCAAAGAATAAGAGTAGATTTAAATTCACGTTGCCTACCACCTGAGATAAAAGTATACAATTGTTCAAAAACATGTCCTAAGACCATATCCTCAAGTATTTTTTTTCACAATGTTATTTTTATCAAATATAAATTCAGTAAAAAATGCAGTGTGAAATAGTAGCAAGTACTACGCCCGCGTATCATCGGCGTGCCGGTAGTATGTATACGTATATTTAAATAAACCTATAAAATATCCAGTTAGGATAGATTTGATTGTATTTTTATACATTACTATATAACTATAATAAATAATAAATCCTTATTCCTGCAAGAGAGGCATGGGCGGAGTATAGACCCAGACATGGTGAAATCTGGTTCACCGATGGGTCCAAGATGAAGGAAGGAGTGGGAGCAGGATTTAGTGGACCGAGACACCAAGACAGATTTTGTCATCGCCTGGAGGACTACAACTCTGTCTTCCAGGGGGAGGTGCTCGCGATCAAACTATGTGCTGAGGAAATAATAGGGTCTGGCAGGAGGTGCAAGACCATCTGGATTTGCTCGGACAGTCAGGCAGCTCTGAAGGCTTTAGGTAAGGCTAGTACCAGCTCTAGGTTGGTGGCTGAGACTATGGCTTCTTTAGCAGAGCTGAGTAAGCATAATTCACTCAACCTAACCTGGATTCCAGGACATTCTGGCTGGATAGGGAATGAGAGAGCTGACGCCTTAGCAAAACAAGGGTGTATAACCCAAGGACCGTTGCTGAGGGCAGTGGGCATGCCGCCTCGGGAGGGGCGCAAGAGGATCATGGCACATATAGACAGGTTGTGCAGGGAAGAATGGAATGTAACCTTGGGGTGTAACAAATCCAAGGTACTGTGGGGTAACTCAGGAGATGTGTGGGGCAAAGAACTACTCTCCTTAAGTAGACATCAACTCAGAGCTACTGTAGAGCTGGTTACAGGCCATGGGAATCTGAGGGGGTTCCAATACAAAATTGGAAAATCTAGGTCCCCTGTATGCAAGAGATGCGACGAGGATCAAGAGGAAAGCCCTGTGGAAGCCCTGTCTTGGGAGCTGCAAGGCGAAAGTGGTTTGGTTGCAGGTATGTACACCAGAGGATATCAGAAGATCTAGCATCAGGTGGGTACTTGATTTCTGCAAAGAGGTAGGTATCCACTAAGCTAGTCCTGTAGTAGGGATGGGAAGAGAGTACAAAGGCTACAGCTAAGTGCTCTACACCGATAAGGTCCCTCCGAGTTTTAGTAATAATAAATAAAAATAATATAACTATAATAAAATATACTTATAAAGTGTCCATTCACGATAGATGTGGTTGCAATTTTATACATTACCTATGTAGACGTATACTTCTTAAAAGATCTTCTTAGACGTATACGTCTTTTGTCACGTGATCTATATTCTAACCTTACAAAAGCCTGTGTTCATTTGTTTGATTTAATGTATAAAATCACAATAAAACCTATCCTAACTGTATGATTTAGAGGCGTATTTCAGTATAGGTATATAAAACTATCATTTCGTGGCAATAACAAAAATAATAATTATCAATATCCAGAATATAGTTTTTGTACCATTAGATACTTTTTTCAGGTGGTGGATAATGTACATTTTTACCCAAAACTAGCCTAAAAAATGTAGATAAAGTATTATTATATTAGTTATCGGATTAAAATTTGATCAAAATAACCGTAGTTTATTAATAGGTAGCATTTTTTTTTTACTTCTTGATTGGTAAAGGGCTTTCAACGAGCTCCGTCGGTACTAATGAATGAATTTTCGCCATAAAACCGAATATTTTAGTTGGTCAAGAAGGTTAATAAATATTGATATTTAAGGTGGTATAACTCGAATGTCGCCCAGGACGAGAGAGTAGTAATCAGGTTGGAATAAACGTATAGGTGTTGAAGGTCTAAAGTTAGGCATATCTTATACTTGTGTAGTAAAAATGAAGAGTAAATTTTATTTAAATTTCAAATTACCCTTGTTTATTATAATTAGGTGCTTTTTATTTCTGTTTCTCGTAATCCCACTTTAGAAAGAATAGTTTAGGGTGAATGACTGAACAAGATGTTCAGAAGTATTTTTTTTCTTCTGAGAGAAAAAAATTATATCATTAATTTATTTTTAGTATTTTAAGAATAGCACACAATATCAAAATTAGCTCCTTGGTCTTAGAAGGGGTTATAAGGGGTATAAAGAAGTTTATTTTCATATTAGTTATTTTAATAACATGAGTAGTAAAGTTTACATACATGTATATATACTTGTGTGCGTTTTGTTTGTGTTAGTGTGTGTGTGTGTGTGTGTGTGTCAGTGACTTTTATATTGAGGATAACTTGTGGATTTCGGAGTTAAAATAATCGTTATAAATTGATAATTTTTTAAATTTTGTAATTCATGAAAACAAAGAGTAAAAGTAAAATGTAATGCGATAGGCAAACATAAGCAAACATTAAAATAATATAAGTGAGTAATAGACAAAACCATTTAAAATGAAAAGAGTGTGTTAAAGTTAATGAGTAGGGAACAAGTCAATGAAAAACCATGAGACCTTCGACATTCGATAAGAAACAAAGGGGAAAATCAGGAATAGGAAAATATCGAAAAATGTAAAATTAAAAAGTTATAGAGAAACTAAATGTTTCTCGAACGCACAAAATACCAAGTCCGGATAACACGAAGTAACATCGTCTTACATATTACACCATCTCGTAAAGCCTGTGTTATTAGTCGAATTCGCCATTGGTGTTGAGATGTGTAAAATTTGAACAAAAGGAAAAATATAAACGTGTCTTGACAATTCAAAGCGTAAGGACGTCGAATCCGATGCGCTTTATCCAAATTCGTTCGGAAAAGTGTACGAAAATGAAAATTCAGTGTGAAGAGAACACAGTGACTCCCTTAAAATGTAATATGGAGACTTTCTAAAATCCCTTTCGGAGAGGCAACTACCGTAAACCATTTTAAAAATACATCGCTCTCTGTTGCGTTCTTCCGGATAAAAAAGTTCCGAAAAAGAAAAGTGTAAGTGAGTGCAATATAAACTTTTGAAAGTTAATCCCTGTCCAAATTATAAATCAACAGCATTAAAATATATATGAAGTAAAACAGATTGATATATATATATATATATATATATATATATATATATATATATATATATATATATATATATATACATATACATATAGGCCTAACTGTAAGTTTGTAAGTTTGGACTAAACTACTAAACCACAACCGATGAGAAATGACTTGATTAGAAACAGTTTCATACTCAGTTCGGAGAATTCTTAGGGTCAGATGGTTGGAAAAGGGGTAATTTGGGAACTGAAGCAAAGAGAAATCTACGGATGCTAACTCAGCCCACCAACAGGGAGACGTGTAGGAGGAAAGGGCTGCCAACTAAGGTCTCTCCAAGGTTCAACTACGAGAAAAGATTGTGAGATCAAAATTAAACCTTAGAAACTAGATTTGCTCTCTTTGACATAAATTAAAATTGAATTTAAAAAAATTGAAATGTTGAAAATATTAAATATTTTAAAAATAAATTTTTAGAAATTGTAAATAGAAAATGTAATGGCTTTGTCCGATGTAGAACAGACTTTTGTGACGCCCTTTTGACTTCGTCGCCGAATCAAAATAGCGGACACAAATTAGAAAATAACCATAGTTTATGTATATTTGAAAATATATTTTGAGTAAATAAATAAAGAAATAGTTTAAAGTTTACTTAAATATGTTGTGGAAATTGCCGTCAATTTTATTTTTAAAATGCAAGAAATTAGAAACAAAAATGACATAATTTAAAATTATTTTTACTAGGGTTTATGGTTTTGAAACTTTTGAAGGCATGGTGTCTCTTTTAACTTAAAATTGATTGGTAAATATATCTATTAAAAAAATATGTTATATTTAAGATTTAAAATTTATTTATCAAATATGTGAGATGTAAATTTTGTTTATGTCAGAAAGTATGTTAGTATTTAAAAAAAAAAAAAAAAAAAAAAAAAAAATATATATATATATATATATATATATATATATAAGAGTTATTTCAATTGAATAAATGATAATACTTTTGGAAACAATAATTTATGCTTGTGTCTGATTACCAGTGTCAGTAAAGTGAAATATGTGATTTGCATTTTTGTTTTTAATTCGTAGTATACTCTAATAACATTTCTGTAAAGATACAAACAATAGCTCCATGCATCAAGCTGGCCCAACACTTTTATTGCAAATAGTTTTGTCAGAGGTATAGCCGTCACCATTAATCACCTGTCGCTGTTTGTCTCGTCCCAGGTTCTGTTTACTTGGAGCTCCACAGAGTATACGGAATGTAAAGAGAAGAGATTAAAAAACGAGTCTAATATTTATCAAATCATTATATTAAATATATATCTGAGTATGGAATTTTTGTTTACTATCTTTTTATTTATATATGAAATTCACACAGGTATAAGTTGATTCACACAAGTTATCAAAATTCTAATGACTGTATACATATAGAAAAAAGTTTAATAACTATATATATATACGCAACTAAAACAATTAAAGCTGCAAATACATATTTTTTAAATTAATTTCAGCAAAGGTGTGGTTTTACGGGTTACAAAATGTCAGTATATCAGTAAAATATATCATAAGCAATAAATAAATGTTTTGTGAATTGGTAATGTGCGAATTTTTATCAAAGGCATAATAAAGTTTTACTATCATTTTTGGCTTAAGGGGTGGATTCTAAAGGTTGAAAAATTTAAGGAAATCATAAATTATGCTTCAAAATACTATTGGATCATTATTCTAAAATATGTTAAATGTCAACTAAATAATATTTCCGCCGATAGAATGTTTAAATTACCATGTTTTTTTAATTTTTCGCAGAAGGGGTGGATTTCAGCCAATAAATGCAACAAGCGCAAGTAGGCTCAAGTCAGTTTAGGTGCCAAGGGTAAAATATGCTTTGTTGTATAGTTTCATGTAAACTAGTGAACGTTCAAAAAGTTCAAAGGAATATCCTATGTTTATCTTCATTGATTGCACCATATCGAAAGCTAACAGGGATGCACGGGAGTGACTGTACGGGAGCAGCAGAGAGGCAAAACTGTCAGAACTCATATAAAGCTAGAAAATGATTGCTTGGGAATTTTGTATTTTGGGTCTTTTTAAATTATACCGTCGTCAAAGCCTATCGCGGATGCACTGGTGTACCCCCACAATAGTAGCAAAAAGGTGAATTTGGATAAAAATGTCAGATGTCGAAAAACCGATTGAAAATGTTCACTCGGGGTTTTGTGACAGTCTGGAGTCCAATGCGATTATCGAAATTCAACATGGATGCCTGGGCGTGACTCTACGGGGGTTTTAAAGAGTTAAAATATTAGAAGCTGAAACAAGCTGGAAATGATAACTTGGGTTTCTTTTGGAATTCTGAGTCCAACACCGTAATCGAAAGCCAATTGGGAGCAACGTGCGTATGCCTATGGTCATAGCAAAGGGGTGTATTGCAGGAACATAATCACTCGGTGGTTTTGAGAGTGCTGATTCCAAAACCGACACCGAAACCCAAAAGTGATGAAGAAGTGTAATTCTACAGGTCTAGCTGAGCGGTGAATGGGTGGGAAAAAGTCAGAAACAGAAAAGGACTATAAATTTATCACTTGGTGTGTTTTAGAGGGTGGTGTCCTATGCCATTTAGAAACTGATTACTGGGGAGGGGGGTGAATGTTCTGAGTCCAGTACCGTGATCAAATGTCAACTGGGATGCAGTAAAAGTAAATAAAGTGCAGTAAAACTCCAGAAGCCAAAAACCGCTAGAAAATGATCGCTCAGGAGTTTTCTGTGGTTACAAGCTCAAAACCCTTATCAAAATTTACTGGAGATGTTTGGAAATAGGTCTGAGGGAGTGAATATATATCTAAAGTAGAATACTAGGTGTGTCAATTTTTGAGTACAAATTATAACATCAAAAATGGTTACACAGTAGGTTTTTGAGTCCAATACCGTCATAGATGTACCAGTGTAGCTCTACGAGGGTGGTAAAAGGATGGATTGGGGTAAAATATGCCAGAAGAAAAAACTAGCTAGGATATGGTCACTCTGGGGTTAAAAGGGTTTAATTGGGGTTTAATCTTGAGTAACTTGTATTATCAGCGATTTTTTATTGTGTTTGTGGTATTTGAGATTTTTCTAATATTTTCATTGTAATACCATTGAATTAAAGTGTAGCTTTATGGGCGAATTAGTAAATTAACTTACAAAAAATATCAAAACAGGTGACTCTAGGGATTGATACTATTTTAGTCCCGTCTCTAGGCCTGTTGGTTATTTCTTGTCTATGTAAAAATTCATTAAGTTATATATTTAGGACTAAAGCTAATCTTGTTCAAATTGGACATTTCTTTTGACTCACACCCTTAAATAGTATGTGTAGCAATTGATATTTATTGTTAACGGTCTGTCACTTTAAAAGGAGACTGTATTTTAACGTTTCACTTCTCTCATCTTGTATTTCTATGTGGTAAGTTTGTGTTATGATATTAGTTTTACAAACTCATTCTAAATAGCTGTGGACTCTGATGGTAAATATTGTAAACTGAGTTATACACTGTTACATACTACTAGGAAGAATCGAAGACCCAAAATGGTCAATCTTCGAAAAGTATCTTCTGCAAACCTTTGACACCACTCTTATCATAAATGTAAAAAAAGGTATAGACTGAAGTAAAAGACCTTAAACGATTCAAATTTTTATACACGTTCATAATACACAATGTTTGTTGGGCTGCTTTGGCTGTGCAACAGCAAATTATCTGGTAAATAGTTTGACCGTCATATACTCAAGTGGAGGTTGGGTTATATACCACACCGTATTCCACATTCATTGGACTCATCGTTTTCCCACTGGCTGAGATTATTCCATATACTGCTTTCTTTTTCTTTGTTATCGAAGAACTCAAGGTATTTAGGCATATTTCTTTCAAGGTGTTGAAAGAGGTAGTATAGAGTAGTGAGAAAATGCAAACTAATATTTTGTAAACTAAAATCATTCCCCTCTGACTCTTTGAATTTGTATAATATAAACCATTATATTTATAGATTCTCCGCAACATATTCAACCTATACTCATACAGCTATGATGCTTTCATATGTTTTAATCTGTTAGTTCATCACCTATACCTTATCACATTCGATAATTTCCTTGAAGGAGAAAATGATAAAATGAATTACTTATTTCTTAAGCTCCTGTCTTACAGATATATTGTGGAAATTCTTTCCGCTACTTAGTTCATTAAAGTTTGAGTATCGCTTTATTTCTTGGAGATTGCATTTAGTCAAACTGGTTTGTTCAAGATAAGTAAAACGGCCAAACATCGCGAGTTATTTTAGAAATAAATTCACTAATGTCCCCGCATGACCTATATTTATATAACGCAATGCTTTACCCGTCTCTTTGGTTACACCCTGAAGTGTTGCAGTTACATTGGTTAAACTGAAGCAGTTTACATCTTAAGAATGTTGGGTTTTACGAAGCACCAGTGAATCGTATAATTTTGTAGAAATGAATGCATCGAGCCACCAGACGTGCAAAAAAGCTAATGTGTGACATTATGTAATTCCAAAAGAACGCATTAAATGAAATGTGACATTTTAGTTTTTATATAATACTTTTAAAATAATATATTCTTTTAAAACCATTTTTAAAAGGTTGTAGGAATAATTATTTCAAATCTATTTTTAAAAAAATGTTAATTATTGATTATTTATACTTTTAGGGAAATTGCCTTATAATTAATATATATATATATATATATATATATATATATATATATATATATATATATATATATAGAATGAATGGTAAAGGTAAGAACTTCTAAGTAACAAGTCACATATAACACAATATTTCCACCTTTACACTTTACTAGTAATATATTTTCTTTCCATAGATTTTAAAGTAGCTAGCTGAAAAACTTCCAAACAAATATTTGGAGAGATTTTATATTTCTGTAATATATAAGTCACGTATTGAAAATGTTTAGAAAAATAGTTCCACTTTACTTTTGTTTAAATAAAAATTCCTTTTGGTCTTTATTTTATTTTAAAATGGGCGTTAAATAAAATACGTCCTTACAATCGAGTAAAGTCCACAACTAGTTGCTATAGTGATTAGTTATAAATACTTTAAGATAAATGCTTCATCTCACCATTTAGTTGAGTAAAATATCAAAATAATACTTGCTGTTACGTTTCTGAACTGTTCTTAACTTTGTTATTGTTAGAAATATGTTTTAACACTCTGTAGTACCGTTTATAGTTCTTTTGAAATATGCACTACTTATAGGGTGGGTAATATAACGAAGAACTATTGAAAAGAAACAGAAATATTTGGAGTTTGGAAATAAAATGTTACATTTTATATGATTTACATTCTGATTATTTTCATTCTTTAATAAACTCTTGGAAACTACTAAATGAAGAAATGTGAGAGTTTTCAATAATTACCGATGTTTGCATTGTGTTAAATACTCTTCGTAGTACAAACACATCCAACAATAAATACTAAACTTAAAAGCTAAACAGAGGAAAGAGACATCAGACTATTGTAAACTTTACATAATTAGTTTTTATCGATTTACATTTTATTTAAAATGATCTCCTTACCAATAAACATCACTAAAAACCATTTCGTTTATTTATTTCAAGAATATATTCAAACATTCTTATGTAACACTTGCAGGGTTCCTGTCACGGGATCAACATTGTCAACACAAAATATCTGAATAATATATGTTCAATAAGTTAGTTAAAATAATATATAATACACTAAAAAAAAATTAAGTTAAATACAAAGTTAATAATTCTTTACAGAGAAATTCATATCCGTTAGTTCGTAAAGTAATGTGCATAATGAGGTTGATTTCGTTATTTATATATAATTTTGCACGTAAACATTATTCAAAACAACTAATATCGCATAATGTAAAATTTCATTTCCATTTACTTGTTGTTTTATTGATTTCACAAATGGCTTTAATCACTCCTGTCTTGAAGTTTGGCTGTTTCTCAGTAACAAAGCCTAAACCGAAATGTTCTTTTAATTTAAATTTCTACGCCGCCACTCGAGGATATTTAAACAGATGTTGGAATTCTGTTAAAGTTAAGAACAATATTTTACAAGATTGAACTCCTACACAAGAGTCAAAAACAACCATTGTTTAATCAAGTTAATGAAAATATTTGTTCAAAACCTGTTTCGTATCCGTGAATTTCCATATTTAAACGCATTTATTTAAATACATTAAAACATTTTGTGTTGACTCATGAAAATATTATTTTAGCGCATGCGATGTTTTTAGGGATATTAGAATATAGGTAACGCCACATAACTTTGATACATAAACATTTTGAATAGGGGCATTGCCATTTTTGTAATTCGAAAAAGAAAAAAAATTGTTTTCAGAATGGTTTTTCTCGATTTAAAAGCTATTTGTTTAAAGTTATTAGAAATTACTCAAACATTACAAATACCTTCTAATAAAACCATCCATGTACTGTATTTTTATAAATAGTCGGAAAAGGAACGCCATTGTCTTAGACAAGTTCTTAGCTAGCAAAAATAAATTTGTGTCGGTTAATCTAAGTTATGTTATCCTAATATTTATGAATAATTTTAATAAACATGAAATAAAACCAATAAAAAAGTAATTTTAAAAGATTTTATTATTATTAGTGAAATAATAAAGTGGTTATATCAAATTGCCTTCAAACATAGGTAATAATAATAGAAACTAAGTATTGAAATATAATTCAAAAGTAAACTAAATACCTGTAATAAATGGCTATTTAATTTGAGGGATATGGGATTTATTTATTTCATGCGCCAAAAATATTTGTCAACCTATACAAGGTGTAGGATTGTTTGGAATGTACAAGGGAATATAAAGAGTGACTAACAATGACTAACAAAACTTCGAAGATCAAACATCTTTATTCTTAACAAAGTACAATTAATGCACAGTTTCATTGAGACACCCTCCCTTACATAAATATCAACATTATATGGAACTACATTTTTATAGGTATTACACAATATATACTTAGTAAACCTCATTAAAAAAGTAAGAGGTATGCGGAGATTTAACATTTGTGAGAAAACAAGTCAATTAGTTTTTATGAAAACGATGAATGCAGTATTAAAGTTCACGGATGCAATTATGCTTTCATACAAGTTACGTTTTATATTAAGCAAGAAAGGTTTTTAAAAATGATTTTTATTTTTAACAAACCTTTGAATTTATTAAACAATTAATTTAGAAAACTGTTACATTAATTTTACTTAATAAAACAATACAATTGATATGCACTCAATCGGAGTGGAAAACGTCTGTGCGATACAGAGGCGACTTACACACTGCCGGGGCTCTGTTCTCACACCTATATAATACTAAAGCTGCGTAAGCAGGAATCTTCCTAGCACGCATTTAATAATGAAATGTTCACATAAAATGTTTATATAACTCCTCCATCCCTAAAGAGAACTTCGGGGGTTGGCGAAGTTTCGGCGTTGGTTGAAGTCTTCTTCTTCTTCCTGATGAGGGCGAAGTATATAATCTGCTGAATAGGCCTCCGTAAAGGGCAATTTTCGGCATGGGTTGAAGTCCTCTTCACTGGAGAAAGTCACCAGGCAAAGATTGATTTCCAAGATCCAGTTAAATGGGTTGTCTGCGATTTCCAACGCAGTATCCTAGTAGTTTGTAGGCGTTATCGTTTTTGATGATGGGCATTTTACAGTCTAAATTTTCTGTTCATTATAATTCAACTGAGCAAAAGTATTTGGAATTGATTAATACAATTTATAATGAGTCTTTTCTATCATAGGATAGATACAAAATGTTTATAACATATACAATTGTTATCAGAATCTAATTTTTGTTCTACAAAATTTACATTGATTACAATAAAAGTTTTATATAATTTTTACCATCATTTACATTCAACTTGCCTGTTATAGATTTGATAAGGATTCTAGTTAGTTTATAAGAATTCTTTTTGTTTTGTTATCTCTTTAAGAGTATAGTTTCTAATTTTCTTCAATTACATTTCTTTTTGTGATTAACATATTTCAAATAATTAACAATATTTATTACCATAATTAGTTACATATCATTTAATTAATTACAAAAGTTTGTAACACATACAATTAATAAAAACAATGTTGTTTAAAAGTTTAATAAAGTTTCTTGCATAGAACTAGTGGACAAAGGTATGGTTGGGATTTTAATTTGATTGTGTTGAATATGAACAAGAAGGATTTTGGTCATTAATTACATTTTTTATCTTCTTAGGCCTTTTAATTTTCGACAAATGTATCTTGTCTTTTGTGTTATGATGTCTAGGCTTTATTTTTCCAGTTTTTCTTTCTTTATCTATCGAAGCTATTTCTTCCTTGCTATATCTGATTTTAGTTTTGCTTTGCTTCTGAACTGATTTTATATAAACTTCAGATGGTATTTCTGGAAGTGGTTCTTTGTTTACATTCCTTTTTTCTAAAACTTTTTCTTTAATTCTTTGATTGCTATCCCTAATGTTTTCGTAAAGTATTTTTGTTTTTTCCTTATGGTTTAAAACGTAGTCATTTACAATTTGTTTTTCTAAATCTATATCTAATAAAGAGTTTGAATTTATGTGTCCAAATAAGACTTCGCACGGCGTTAATTTTGTGACTGAATGAATGCTATTGTTATAGGCAATTATAGCATATTTGACTTTCTTAATTATACTGTCTTTTTTAAATTCGATTTGATTGTTTAACAGCCTTATGTGTTCTATTAAGGTGGAATGAAATCTTTCACATAATCAGTTTGATTGGGGGTTTTGTGTACTGATAAAATGGATTTTGATTTTATGCAGGTATAATATCTCCTTCACAATCCTGTTATTAAACTCCGTTCCATTGTCTGAGATAATAACTGTTGGTAAGCAGAACTGCGCAAAGTAATCTAATAACTTGTCTGCAATCTCTGTAGCTTGAGAGCTTCCCAAGCGATAAGCTTGAGCATACTTTGTGAAACTGTCGACAATGCTGATAAACGCATTCTTTTCTAAAGAGATAGTGTCGATGTGAATTATCTGGAAAGGCCTTGCAGCTGTAGGCGTCAAGTTCATCTCTAATTGTAAGGGGATTCTGTCATATTAGGTTCTTTGACATATGTCACACTGATTTATGAAATTTTGGATTAGTGATTTTAAATTAGGCCAATAATATCTTCGCTTAATTTGTTCGTATGTTTCTTGTATCCCTCGGTGATTGGTTTTGCTGACATGATAATTACTTATCGTTTCTAAGGTATCTTCTTCCGAAGTTAGGTCTAAGAGTTTGTTATTACACTTAACCAAATTTAGTTCAGTTTGTTTGAAATTTTTGGCTACGCATGATACAAATTTCTCGTAAAAATCGTCTTCAAAATATAGATTATATTTTATTTTGGGTACCAAATATGATTTTACAACGTTAACTATGTATTCTTTAAAGTTATTTTCTGATATTTCGACCATTAAACGAATTTTTGAAGTTCCGAATAGTTTTATAATTTTTACTTTCTTTGGTTCGTATTTTACTAATGACAAAAATATTTGATTTCTCCCAAAGTTTACAGGTTCGTCGGAAATTGGTATTTCAATTTGGGTGTTCCCTTCGAAGTTGGAATGCACGGTTTGACTGTCACTTTCTTGATCGTACTCTAAGTTGGCATTATCTGTTGCGTCGAGTTGTACGACCATAGACTCGTTATCTTCATTTAATTCCGGGAAGAAACGTTGGATTAATCCAGCTGGAGATAAATCAAGGTCTGGTTCTACAGTGTGTTGGGTGTTTGTTGACCTTTTATTAGTAATGTTCAATTGTATTCTAGATAAGGCATCGGCGTTTTGGTTTAATTTGCCTTTTTTGTATCTTATGTCATAATCATATTCCTCTAATTTTAATCTCCATCTTAAAAGCTTGGAATTTGGTTCTTTAACTGAAAATAACCATTGTAAAGGTTTATGGTCTGTATAAATTTTAAATTTTCTTCCAAATAAATAAGGCCTAAAGTGTTTAGTGGCCCATACGATTGCTAGTAATTCCTTTTCAATCGCGGAGTAATTAGTTTCGCTGTCGTTTAAAGTTCTGCTGGCATACGCTATAGGAAGGTCCTTTCCATTTTTGTCCTGGCTTAAAATTGCTCCTAGTGCAAAATTACTAGCGTCTGTTGTTAGAGTAAACTCCTTTTCAAAATCTGGGTATTGTAGAAGGGGCTCATTAGTCAGTATATTTTTACATGTTTCAAAACATTCAATGAAGTCTGGATTTTCTATATTTATTTTTGCATTTTTCTTTAAACAGTTAGTAAACGGTTTTGTTATCTTGGCGAAGTTTTTAATAAATTTTCGATAATAGCCTATTAGTCCTAAAAATCCTTTAATTTGTTTGGTGGTTTTGGGTATTGGATAGTTTTTGATTGCCAAAATCTTTGCTGGGTTAGGTTTTACGCCTTCCGGTGTAACAACATGCCCTAGATACGCTACTTCTTTTCTTAAAAATTCTGTTTTATCCAGCTGTACTTTAAAGTTGGCTTTGCGTAATCTGTCGAATACTTCTTTAAGTCTTTGTATATGTTCTTGGAGGCTAGTGGAGTAAATTATAATATCGCCTAATAAACTAAACATGTTTCATTTTGGATTCCTCTCAGAATGTTATTCATAATTCTTTGAAATGTAGGAGGGCTATTCTTTAGTCCAAATGGCATTCTTAAAAATTCATAGTGTCCCGTTTCTGTTGAAAACGCTGTTTTTTCTATGCTATTTTTATCCATTTCTACTTGGTGAAATCCTGAGGCTAAATCTAAAGTTGTAAAATACTGAGATCGTCCTAATTTATCTAATATGTCGGTAATGTTTGGCAAGGGAAATTTATCGTCAATTGTTTTCTTGTTTAATCCTCTAAAATCTATTACTAATCGAAATTTTCTTTTGCCAGAAGCGTCTTGTTTTTTGGGTACAATCCAGACAGGAGAGTTCCATGGAGAATTTGAAGGTCTAATAATTCCTTGTTTAAGCATGTCCTCAGTTTGTTTATTAATTTCGTTCTTGTAAATCTCTGGATATCTATAATTTCTGGAGTATACGGGAATTTCATCAGTAGTCCTAATAACATGTTTTATTTGGTTGGTAAAAGTTAAATCGTTTCCCTCAATATGGAATAAATCTGCATAATCTTTTATTAAACTTTTTATAGCGGATTTTTCTTCCGAGTTCATATGTTCCATTCTAAATTTTGATAAATCTAAATTTTTTCTTCTCGAATTTTTTTGTTTATAATCTAATAAATTGAAATTAGCGTTCATTTGCATTGCATCAGGTCTGAAAATATTATATTCCTCTAAAGATTTTACTTCTAATGGTTTACTTATTGTTAATTTTACATTTTCTTCCGTATTGTTTATAATAGGGCAATAGGCTTCACCCTTATGCACTGAAACTATACACTGCGGAATTTCTAATCCGTTCACTTGTTTGTGTGGTAAAATACCTTCTCCATTATGAATATTTTGTATTTTTAATTTAACTGTTTGGCTAGTGCGGGCTTGTATAACATAACTAAATTGTTCCTGCTTTATTGACGTGCTGTCTGTTTTATTACAACTTCCTTTTTCAGTGTTAAAATATTGAATAGGGATTTCCTCATCACAAAGTATTAATTTATTATTTATAAAGTCTAAGCTTATTCCTAAATCCTTTATATTGTCTAGCCCGAGTAATAGGTCGAAATTCTGATGAAAGTCAAATAAATAAAATTTAATTGCTTTTTTAGACAACAGAGGTATGGTGCAACAAAAATTTTCTTTTGAAGTGCCGTGTGCGGTGATTACTTCAAACGGCTCTTTTTTAATGCTTGTTTTAAAATTTTTCCAGCCTAAAGATTTTCGCATAAATGATCTAGTACTGCCCGTGTCAATTAATATTCTAGATTTGGTGTTTGCGTCGTATATAAATGGTAGCTCGTTATTTTCGCTTTGTAGATTCATTATTGAAAATCGATTCCGAGGCTTGTATGTCCTAAAAAATCGTCCTGATCGATTTTAGCGGTCTCTTCTTCGTAGTTGTCGGTTAAATTTTGGGATTCTTCGAAGTACTCTTCTTTCCCGAGATCTTCTTCAAAAGCGAATGATTCTTGTCCATTAGTCTGGTACATAGTGTAATCGTCTTTTTCGGCTCCTTGTCCGGTCATTTGATAAAAATTCGTTTGTCTAGAAGGCCTATCTGTCTGTCTGGTGGAAATACTCATAGGGGTAGGTTGATAACCCGTATTTCGCTGAGGATACTGAGGTTTAGTAGTGTTGTTGTTTGGTTGTCCCCTTTGAGGCTGACCCTGATTAGCAAAAGTTGGTGGTCTATAGGAAGGATTTGGGTGTTGATAAGGTTGTTTAGGTATTTGGTGGTATTTAAATTCAGTATGTATTGGTCTTCTTACGTTATGAGTTTGGCTTTTCTGAAAGACTGGTTGTTTGCTTGGCTGAGTAAACATTTTATTATTTTTAAATTGGAAGTCGTTTGTGAGCATATTAAGTGCTTCACTAAGAGTGTTAGGGTTCTTGGTACGCATTAGTGACCCGATGGGTTCATGCAAACCCCTAAGGAGAACTCTTAAAGCTAGTTTCTGAACGTATTCTATTAAAATGTCTTTAGCCATCTGCCTTTGAGGCTCTTTATTCATAAAAAATGAAATTTGTAAATTTAGTAACTTTTGAATTTTCTCATAGAATTGAAATGGTGATTCGTTACTTTCTTGTTTTAATTCTGACATCTCTAAGTTTAATGTGAAACAATCTCTTTTGTCTGAATAACTAATTAATAATACTTTTCTAGTTTCGTGCCAATTGTAAGAGTTAGAGTTTACAACCATTTCCAGTGCTTGGCCTTTTAATTTAGAAAGAATAGAGGAGAACAGATACTCATTTTGAAAATCCTCTGGATTTTCGCTTACATAAAACTTATTCACTATCTTATCACATATCGAGATAAATCTGTGGAGCATAGTGGGCTCTCCACTATACTCGGGTATCATGTCAAGATACTCCTTTTTTAATGTTGGCGTTGCCATTATTTAATATTATTTTTCAAAATAATAAAAATTAAAAATCAATTATATAAAATTAAAAAGTATTTACTCTACTTTTTTCTTACTTCTATATCTTAAGATCTACTTACAAGTTGATCCAAAATACTTTGCTCATTTGAACAACTTTCACTTTTCACTTTTCACCTACACGATATTCGCTCTGTTCTTAATAGATATGCGCTCTATTAAGTGGTTGTAGATATTCACTCTACTTAAGGTTTCCTCAATTAACGGTTAAAACCGACGGACGTTATATTCGTTAACTTCCTTGAGGTGTCCTACCGACTGCGCCAGTTACGTTTTATATTAAGCAAGAAAGGTTTTTAAAAATGATTTTTATTTTTAACAAACCTTTGAATTTAATAAACAATTAATTTAGAAAACTGTTACATTAATTTTACTTAATAAAACAATACAATTGATATGCACTCAATCGGAGTGGAAAACGTCTGTGCGATACAGAGGCGACTTACACACTGCCGGGGCTCTGTTCTCACACCTATATAATACTAAAGCTGCGTAAGCAGGAATCTTCCTAGCACGCATTTAATAATGAAATGTTCACATAAAATGTTTATATAACTTACATATTTCATGACGTTTTCTATCGCTTTACAACGCTTCCACATTGATGTTTATACTGTAACGCATATCAGAAATATGTATTCCAAAGTTATATAGTAGAAATAGACGATAAACGTTATAAACAGTGGTTTGAAGGGAATAATTGATTCATATGTATTACCTTACAACGCTACAAAAGGTAATAGAAACATTCATTTACGAAAAAGTTAGACAAGGTTGAAGTAAAATGAAATATCTTAGCGTAATTTTATTTATTTTATTACACATCACGTATTATAAAGAACACGTAATAAATTTATTTATAAGGAAGTTTTGTAGTGTATATTTCTCTGTCTTGTACACAAGTAACACAGCAAAATCCCTTGTGGTTGTGAGTGAATGTGTGTGTGTGTGTTTGTATGCTTCTGTATGAGAGACTGATAAAAGTAAATAAGTTTGTGCAAGTACTTAGTCTAAAAAGTCTCAAAATCTAAATACTATAAATTATATTTTTATATTCAATTTAACCTACTTACCCTAATTTAATTCATTAAGTTTCAGTTTTATTAGATTATTAGGTTATTCAAATTATAACCATTCATTTAATTCCGTTTTCTTAATTAAACCGTAGAATTAGTGTCTGTACTTAAATACGTATTATTCGAGCTGCGGAAACTCCAAAACACATACTCCTCAGATATTCTTTGGTATTAGTTGGGTATTTGTTTCAATCTCCGTCTAGAAAATATGTAATTATCTTCTGTTTACCAATAATTTGTTAAACTACAAGAAAAGACAATTTTAACCTTGTTTTGCTTTTAAAAATATTTAGTGTCTTGCCAGGTGTATCTTTTATGTAGATTAAGGTCCAGGAGTAGATGTTTTGTCGATCTTAAAGGACGGAAGTCTAAAGCAATTTTAATTTTTTTGTTTTCCCGTTTAAATATATACTTTACAAAGTTTATATATTAACATTCTATATGCGCTCCTTAAAAAAAACAAAAAAAAATGCAGAGATATAATTTAAGGCTACATTTTATTAGTAAGGATTTTATAATTCTCATTTTACTAACTCTAGATTTTCCGCTGTGGTTGTCTTCTCTAGAAAAACGTGGTCTTCTGCGCAAAGCCATAGAAACTAGTTTCAGATCAAACTGATTTGGCCTAGTAGTATCTTCTTCTCGCTTCTGCGGACTTCTTAACCCGTCAAGGTTTTTAGCAGATTTATTATTCTTTCAAATGTGGGTCGTTTCCGAACTTACTCTTTACCAAAGAAAATAGTTTATCTTCTTTAATCACCAGTTTCACTTTATTTAAATTATAACTCTTTTGATCAATAATTTAATCAGTGTAAATTTTTCAGAAATTTATTTTTCACGCATTTACACCTTTATGATGTTTCTGAAACCGTCCAGCTGAAAAATCGCTAAAAAAACGATTTTAATTTATAAAAACAGCTTTTAAGTAGTTGGCTTTCCATAAGGGTTTTTTCAAACACACAAGTCTACAATTTAGGCATCCACCACTGTCTCTTCTTGTACTGCATTTTTCTGATCATACACTTTTTCTACTTGGTCGATTCCAACGAATCACAATGTTCTGTGTTTTGGTGTGAAGTGTCAGCCGATTTCCTCAGGAATGTCTCGTCTTCCAAACCGCTGCAGGTATTGTCCTAAACCCTTTATTAAGCTATAACTTTTTAATTACGCATTTTTTAAGATTGAGTTCCTATGATTTTCCTTTTTTTCCTAGCTGTTCCTCCTCAAATGTCGATGATCTCTCTAACATCGTTTTCACTTTTTTCTAACACTTAAAATTTTACATAAAACCCTTTTTGTGTGTTTTGGCTTTGTCTATCATTCATTCCTATTTTTATGATCATTTATTTTATGCGTATAGCTTTGCATTATATCTTAACTCATTATTTTTATGAATTATAATATTTTTAAAAAAATCAATTTAAAAACGTTATGTAACTCTGAAATCCTAACTCTGAAAAGGATGTTAGAATATATACATATACTATTTATGGTTTCTTGATTGATAATCAAAAACAACTCAGGTGATTTAAATACGAGAATTATTTAATTATTTATATTCAAAGATTTTCGTTGATAAACAGTACCAACATCATCAGGAATGAATAATACAATAATCTTATGTGTTATTATAATAATTTTAATATGTGAATTTTGTTTTATTCATTCCTGATGATGTTGGTACTGTTTATCAACGAGAATCTTTGAATATAAATTAATAAATAACTCTTGTATTTAAATAACCTGAGTTGTGGTTGATACATACATATATATATATATATATATATATATATATATATATATATATATACAATTTGTTTGTGTTATTGATAATTTTGTTTTAGCATATAATTGACAATTTATGAAATCTAGTACCTTTAAATAAAGCACAAACATATTTACGTCAATAATATTAAACAATACATAATTTAAAATTAATAGACATTGACACTAAAAACGTAGTTTGAATTTGTGAATAAAAGGTATGTAAATGCAATTGTATTTATTCAAACCCAACGCCGCCACTAATTGATAACGCTAAATATCTCGACGTCGAGAACCTTTGACAATAAATCATAACACACTTTCTCTCCTTCTCTCCAGCTCCCAGTAATTAGCGAAGATTTATTCAGCATTGTAAGTGACAGGTGGAATTTCGAGATAGAAAATATCTCTTTAATGCTGTTGGTGTTAGGTGAGATCACAAACTTCAGTTATTATTTTAAACAAAAAGATTTTAGATACAAACCAATGTGTAATCTTGAAATAACAGGAAACTATGGAGTTCGCTTTACGTTACAGTTTCATTATTTATCGTTACTTGTATTTATGCTTGCGTATATTTTCTGCCTTTCCTAATAAACCAATATTTTCTTTTTTGAAGCGTTTCGGAATAGAGCCCATCTCAAAAATTTAATAGTAGACCTACTCCTTACTACTAAATACAACTAGTTATTCTGAAACACGTCTACATAGCAAAATTTACTGAATTGTATACAAATATTCTTAACAGAAATAATGAGTATAATATTAATTTATTTGTAATTCATATCATATGCACTTTCCTATGTTTACGATAAATTATAATCTGTCTCTCTCTGTCTCTTACAAACACATACACGAATACAAATATAGATAAGTAGATACATGCACAGAAACACACACACACACACACACACACACAAACACAAACACACACACACACACACAAACACACACACACACACACACACAAACACACACACACACACACACACACACAAACACACACACACAAACACACACACACACACACACAAACACACACACACACAAACATACATACATGCATATACAAACACATACACATACTCATACACACGAGTATCTAATGTTTTCAGTTAAAATTACCTCTACTGTTCATATAGTAACTCATGATATATATATATATATATATATATATATATATATATATATATATATTGAAAGAAATTAATTAAACACATTCACCTACTAGGAGTCATGGTTTAAATGAATTCTCGTTCGATAATTATTATTGTATACATAATGTTCATTAAAAACTGTAAATTAATACCTGGAATGCAAACTAATTTCAACAATAATTATAATTAATAGAACTTTTTGAATTAAACGTTTAATTTTTAAGACACTAGTAATTAGAAGTTACTTTTTTTAAATGATTTCAGTTATCCACAAGTATTCTATTCAATAAAAACATACGATTTTTAAAACAAATATAGCAAATTGTAATATTTATATATCAAATAACATATTATTTAAATAACAGTTTATGAAGAGCTAGTAAATACGCGAGTGTCAGAACTTTTTCGTTTCTGGATTTTCGGTAGTTGCCTTGATCGTTGGAACATGATTACGTCACCTTCCGTTATCAGACATGTTGTTAACTAAGGTCTTTAGAAAAACCAATCATTTAAAAAGCGATGAACAATATTTTAAATTTCACGATTTTAATAGTAAAACAATAAGAAATAAAAATTTTCTTATATTCTTTTCTCAATAATAATACATACACCTAAAATGTATAATTACTAATAACGATTCGTTCAATCATGTATAGATCCAAGACATTATTTGTTTTTTTTACAATTGGTATAGATTATTTAAATGCAAATGTAATATTGTATATACCCTAATTGTGAAAACATGAAAGGACATTCAAAATATAGAAGGTTAAAGGTGAATATTAGAAAACAAATATCCATAGTATCATATATCTATAGTATTTAATATATAAGTAACGCTCATAACATATTTGGGAGCTACTGACAATAATACACGGAACATGGAAAACGAAATTTTATGGTTATTTTGAAATTATTTAGGATTAAAAAATAATCAAGGGAAACAGTTACATTTTTACTAAATCAGACATTATTCTAAAGTTGGCCTTTCGAGGAATTAGATATAGCGTAATGTTCTCTCTGCCTATCTGTAATATTGCGATAGTGGGGCAATGGGCACAAAAACAAAAATTGAATAGAGGTCTTCGAAAAATGTATATTCAGAAGCATGCTGCAAGTATTATGGAGACAAAGGGTTACCTTAGAGATGGTTTTCCTCATGGCCTACTAGAGAGTAAAGAAAAATAATTCCTAAACCCATCAAAGAAAGACAAATGCAATACTTGGGTCATGTGTTAAACGCGAAAGTTACGAGATGATTCAACTCATATCGAAGGAAATGTACAAGATTAAACATCAGTGGGAAGACGTCGGACATGGGTTCAGAGACTGAGAAGATGCTTTACGGCTCGTCTACAGAAATCCTTTATTCTACAGTGCCTAGAGCTATAACTCCCCTTAAGGTAACCAGCATTAACTGAGGACAGAACCTCTAGTCCACTTATCGAAACATTTTTGTAAGACTTTATTTGTATCCCTGCATTATTCCAAAGGCCATTTAAAAATGTTCAGATTCTACTACTTAAATTTTTGAAATTTTATTTTGAAGAAGTTCTC
Organism: Prosapia bicincta; assembly: GCA_036971475.1. Classification (NCBI taxonomy): domain Eukaryota; kingdom Metazoa; phylum Arthropoda; class Insecta; order Hemiptera; family Cercopidae; genus Prosapia; species Prosapia bicincta. Next base: position 57,772,706 of record JBAIZL010000002.1, read on the forward strand.
AAATTTATTTGTAGTTTACATTGACATAGGCGTTAATATAAATTCGAAGACATTTCTTCATTTTAAATTTTAAACATTTCTTCCTCTCATCACACACTAAGAAATAAGAATCATTGCTTCCTTATTGCTAAGCAACTATTTATCCGTACCCTTAACCTTATGCAACGTTATTCTGAAACTTTACTCAGAAACTATTTCCATTGTTTTAATATATATCGTCCTACTTATTTGTTAGTTCAACTAATATAATTTAAATTACAACCTAAACTTTGTAGTAATTAAAAGTCATACAAAATATCCATGCGAGAGCTCTAATATTTTTGTTTTTAATTTTACAAGTGTGTTCATGTTTATTCAAATTTAATATAGGTATTTATTGAAATGTATCTGAAGAAATAAATATCTTTATTGAAAAAAATTTCTATAACTCTTTTAAATCTAATATTAAACAGGGTATTTTTTTTTTTTAATAATGGCTTTTCCCCTATTAGTTTTTGTGTTATTTACGATTAAATTTTAGAAAAAAGTATTAAAATTGGGTTTTACTCGTTCTATATATCAATATTAGTGCATTTCCAGAAATATGTTAGATTTAAAGTATCGACTCTCTAGTTAAGGAGGATGTTTTTATTAAATTATATTACAAAAAGTGAACTGTATAAAAAAAAATAATTTTACAAAATATTCAGTTTATAAAAACCTGTTAAAATATATTGACAAATTGGTGTTTAATAACTTTCCTACATTAAAAATATATGGAACACGCTTCGAAATAAAAACGCCAACATATATTATACAGGACGTTTAATCTTGGAACATGATCACATTCTTTAGCCGAATTCGTCGAATTCCATGAAGTATGAAGGTTAAACTTCAAAGTATGCCAACAATGTTGTAATAGAAGGAGGAACAATGTCAGGACGGTCAGGTGAACGCAAGGAGACCAGTAAGGTAAAAATTATTAATATTATCTTTACATAACTAAGTAAAGTTATACACAACAAGATATTAGTGTAAACTGAAATAATAACAACTAGTTACATTTGCGTGTAGAGTGTATAAATATTATCAATCTATTACATCTCAATTTTATTAAAACATGTGGAATATAATATCTATATTTTAATCATAAATAAACGTTACTGCGTTTTATAATTTAATTTAAACCGTACAATATCTAAAACTTTAAAACTATCTCTTGGTAAAAAATATTGTCAGCTATTTTTATAAGCATTATAAATATTCAATTATTTCAATATAATGTTAATATTTGAAAACACGGTATTTTAAGAAACATCATTTATCTACTCAGACATGATTCATAAGATGTATTGCACTGTTTTCGAATTTTATTTTCAATATTTAAACACTAGAGAGAATTTTACTTTATGAAAATCTTCCCTTTCTATTGGATTGTAGATCTACTGAAAAATCAATTCCGTTTTAAATCTCATTCCAATCGTAACTGATACCTACATGATGACGTTTACGCTATATAGAGGTTTTGCCTTAGTCTTATACATGTTTAAAATAAAGAGATACAACTTTAAATTTTAAGTGTCCTTTGCATAAATTAATTGTTTTATTTTTAATATAACAATTAACAATGACAATTAAATTTCGATTCTAACAATTTCAATTTCTCATCATATACATAATGTTTTGTAAATATTTCTTAAAGTTCCGAGTTTTAAATAAAATATATAACAAAACAACCATACATGTTTACAAAATGTTCAACACTAGGATTTAAAATGTCATCCACATAACTTGAATATTGAGATATTAAAGATTTTACAAACCTATATTTTTCTGCCTCTTTAGCCGCTCTGTGATTCATACGTTGCGGCCTCTTGGATAATGCAACGATTTCTTCTACACTATAACCGCCCTGACCGCTAGCGGTATTTTATTGCTGCACATTGAACATATATTTATTTCTCTAAAATATTATAATTTTTAATGAATTATTCCTTTCTGATACAGTGCTTTACTAAACGAATTTATGAGAGACTTTATGTCAGTTTCCTTCGCACTCATTTCTTTTTATTTCACCATCTTTTCACATTGCGGGTGTAGGACAGTAAGCCAGTCCCCCGTTGGTTTGAGAAGGGTAGCCAGTTAGTTTTTCGATCTCCGGACTTTGAACCAGCCATCCCTCTGTGTCTTACACTCTCGCAGAAAGGGAGAGTGAGATGAAGAGATTGGGGAGACTTTTCACTCCAGTGGTTACAGCAATAACTTAAGAGCTTCTTGGAAAACCAACCCACCCTTCTAAGTTGTTCAACGGGCCAGCCTTTGATACTACCATATTATTATAATATATAATATCATTACTATTATTTTCCACCCCATTTTATTCCATGTCGAAAAAGTGTAGGTCTAATTTAATTATTTATTTAAAACTATGCCAAGAACATGATCTTGACACTACCCAAGGCTATCAAATTTTTAAACAAAAAGACTCACCAATTATAGTAGTAGGATAGAAAACCATGTCTATTATTTTCAAATTCTACACCAAGACTGCAATTTACACGTCGTTTGAGGAAAATTGCCTTCTCTCGCGGATAAACACTGGGCGTGGTAAACGTAAGTGGAACAGCGAGTTAGAGGAAAGACGGAAAGAGACTAGAAGGCTCTTTAATAGAGCAAGGAACAAGAATACGGTGGAGACCTGGCAGGCATATAAAGACTTCCAGTGTCTCTATAAAAATCTTATAAAAGACGTGCTTCTTTGGAAAAGTGGTGCTCAGAGACAAGCACACCAAGGGCCACTGCTACACTGTTTAAGGTGTTAGCAGATGTTCCGAGGGGAGAGCCTAAGTTTGTCTAGAATGCTGATGGTAGCTGTACTGAAAACCCAGAGGAAACCCTGCGACTGCTAATGAGGAACAGTTTTCTCGATATTAGGCCGGTAGGGGCTCACAATCTCCGCCATACTGTGCTAAGGGCAATCTGGAATATTGCTGGACAGGTGATCTCAGTGCAAAAAGTGAGAGAGGCGATTCTGTCTTTTGAGCCTTTTAAAGACCCCTGGATTAGATATTATTACTCCAGCATTACTACAAAATTGCTTGGAGGAAATTATAGGGTCACTGACAGGATTACTCAGGGACTGTGTTGCCCTAGGCTCAATACGAAAGTTATCTTTATCCCCAAACCGGGGAGGAAAGGTTACACAGAGGTAAAGGACTTCAGATCTATCAGCCTTACATCTTTCTTCTTAAGGACACTGGAAAGGCTGGTGAACCACTATTTTAAGGAGGGACCTCTGAAGCAGTATCCGCTTAATCCGGACCAACACGCCTACCGAAATGGTAGGTCAGTGGAGACTGATGCTGTTGTCGGTTGTGGACTTTATTGAGGGTCAGATAAACAAAAAGGGGATATGAATTGGGACTTTTCTTGAAGGGTATTTAATTAGTACTTCTAGACTGGCCATCAAGAGAGCAGCTATGGATTACGGGATTTCTTATGGAAATATATATTGAATTACGAGTTCCTGGGAAAAACGTATAAATACTGCATCCTAGATGGGATATACGATAAATGGGATGGCCTTAGAGGGCTTCCTGCAGGGTGGAGTGTTATCCCCTCTGCTGTAGAGTCTTGTCGTAGACGATCTTCTAAGAACGCTCAGTGGAAAGGGTGTCAATGTCGTAAGATGCGGACGACATAGCTATACTTGTTAGGGGGTCATTTGAAGAGGTCCTCAAAGACCTGCTTCAAGAGGCACTCAATGTTGCAGACGCATGGTGCAGGGAAGAGCACTATGCATTCAAGGAGAAACATCTGTGGCATTCATCTTCACTAGGCGATATAAAACTAAATTGCTGGAGATGATGGATATTGGTAATACCAAAATAAGCTACGTTGAGAGGGCTAAACATCTGGGAGTTATTCTAGCATGAGATGGGGTTTAGATCCACGTCAGATGAACTGGATTTATTCTGCCATTGTGGCGCCTAGGTTGGTCTTTGCCTCAATCGTCTGAAAGGACAGGACACAGAAAGAAACAAGTAAAGAAGTGCTGAACCACGTGCAGGCCTCTTCCTTAGAGGCATAACCTCTACAAGGAGAATCACACCATGTGCGGCCATGAGGGTTATGTTGGGTTTTCCATCCTTGAGTCTTCAAATTACGATGAAGGCAATGAAAACTGCATACCGGCTAAGCTGTGGAAGACAAGTAGCAAACGTCTAAGAAAGCTATTTTGGGATTCACTGAAGTAGCTCTGGATAAAACCGCAGGATAAGATAGTGTTTCATGAATGTGAAAAAAGAATTTACACAATCTATATTCCTGCAAGAGAGGCATGGGCGGAGTCTACACCCAAACATGGCGTAATCTGGTTCACGGATGGGTCCAAGATGAAGGAAGGAGTGTGAGCAGAATTTAGTGGACCGAGACAGCAAGACAGATTTTGTAATCGCCTGGAGGACTAAACTCTGTTTTCCAGGGAGAGCTGTTCGCGATCAGACTATGTGCTGAGGAAATAATAGGGTCTTGCATGAGGAACAAGACCTTCTGGATTTAATCGGACAGTCAGGCAGCTCTGAAGGCATTAGGTGGCTGAGACTATGGCTTCTCTAGCAGAGCTGAGTAAGTATAATTCGCTCAACCTAACCTGTATTCCAGGACATTTAGGTTGGTTAGGGAATGGCAGAGCTGAAGCCTTAGCAAAACAAGGGTGTATAACTCAAGGACCGTTGCTGAGGGCAGTGGGCATGCCGCCTCAGGAGGGGCGCAAAAGGATCACGGCACATACAGATAGGTTGTGCAGGGAAGAATGGAATGCAACCTTGGGGTGTAACAAATCCAAGGTACTTTGGGGTTATTCGGGAGACCTGTGAGGCAAATAACTACTCTTCTTAAGTAGACCTCAACTCAGAGTCACAGGTCAAGGGAATCTGAGGGGGTTATAATTCAAAATTGGAAAATTTAGGTCCCTTGTGTGCAAGAGATGCGACGAGGATCAAGAGGAAAGCCCTGTGGAAGCCCTGTTTTGGGAGCTGCAAGGCGAAAGTGGTTTGGTTGCAGGTATGTACACCAGAGGATATCAGAAGATTTATCATCAGGTGGGTACTTGATTTTTACAAAGAGGTAGGTATCCACTAAGCTAGTCCTGTAGTAGTGATGGGAAGAGAATAGAAAGGCTGTAGCTTAGTGCTCTACACCAAAAATGTCCCTCAGAGTTTTAGTAATAATAATTGTTGGTGAGTATCTTGGTGTTTTCTATGTGTTGTAGCAAAATTTCCCTTAGGACACTGCTAATAGGACTTTCGATGGGTAGGCCATCTGGTTGTAAATAGAAGTTTTGAGTTGATTTTATTAGTTTATTCTCTCTATAAACTATATACTTTTCTTCATCAACTCAAGCTCAAACACATTTTTTCTAACTTGTATATGATAATAATTGAACCTAATACAGTATTTTAAAATATTAATAATATAATGAGATGTAATAATAAATTAATTTTAATTTTACATGAAAACTTTTCAAGGCGAAAAAAATGGTCAAGTTATTTAATATGGTTATTTCTGCTGATTTTATATTATAGGTCATGCGATAGAACGCTGTTTCACGTACTTACTTACTTACTTACGTAACAACTTACGCTGTTACTTTACGTAGGTAACATATGTTATGATACTATATTTATAATACCAATCAAAATCGTAATTTATTTAATAATATTATTGATATGATATTATACTTAGTAAATAAATGATTGTTTTAAATTAGATATAAATAGCAAATGCTAAATAAACAAGCGTTCGAAATTTATTAAGACTCTAGCTTGTACCTTAAATTCAAATAAATGGGATGCCATTTCTGAATGGAATACTGTTGCTAGCTATAAACAAATAATATTTTATTACAACCAATATTTGTAAGCAATTGGTGATTATTAGTACTTTCTTCTGGACTAGAAATGCAAATGATTTTAGAAAACTATAATTTTGCTCCCTATAGACACATTATGTCCTCTCTATAAATATGTAGTTATATCAATTGACTGTTTTTCTTTCTCGTAGATCGTCAAGCTATTGTTATTAATATTTTCCCTTGTCATTTTATGTTAGCCTTAATATATTTATTGAAAGGATATTACACCGGAAAGGACATTGTGACGTCAATGCCAGAAGTCAATAGCTAGTGTCAGAAGATTGGTTGCCATGGTAACAGCTGTAAATCAAAAATTATTAACTCTTCTAACTTATAACACCCAAATAATAAAAATCGATAATATTTAAATAAAATAAATCCCTTCAAAATAGAAACTAATATTTTAAATTTCAGTCTTATAATATTAGGACATAATATAAAACTTACTTCAACACCTTATAGCTGAAACAGTTCTTTAAATGGACCACGCAAATAACTTAACCTAAGATTAAATAAAATATTAAACCTCACAATAAATTATTAAAATAATAAATAATGTTGTATTTAAAAAGTACTTAACTAATTTAATACGTAATTGCTTACTTACGAAGAGTAGAGGGCTAGCTTTTTGAAACGCGTCAGCAAGTAAACAATTACGTACTCACTAAGTTAAGTAATCTTTAAATACAGTTTAGTTAGTTAATTCAAGATGAATACATCAAGCATCTTCAATAAATAATGGACGGGAAATCATAGCTAGAATTATACATATCACAAACAAATACTTCTAATAAATTTTTTACCAATCAAGAGCAAATAAAAGCAACCGATATTGATATTTAAATAGTTTCAACCATTGCAATAAAACTAAGTAGAATATCATGCTAACAATTTCTAATAATTGGTCTAGGAATTCCATGAAGCAATTGCGATTTCCTTACTAAATATTATAATTTAATTTCGTGGATGACCTTTCTATCTGAAAAAGCGTAATTAATTCAAATATACGATTATATAAGAAACAAAAGCATATGAATTAACAGAATGACGTAAGCGATATATGAGGTAATAATAAAGGTTAATTAGTTATTCCTTTTAGAAATTAAATGTTTTGTGATTGTAAAAAAGGTAATTAATTATTGTTATTATTTTACATATCTATACTTACAATCACAACATTTATTATTATCAAGTGTATTTACCTCCAAAACTACAATTCTTGTATAACATATCTGAATTTTAAAATGAATGAGCTACATATTTATTTAAGTTAATAAAGAAAAGTTTTTCATCATAATTCAAATAAGTAGAATAGATTTAACAAAGTTTTAAAAATTATTTTTCAGCACTCCCCACTGCCAATCGTATTATTTGCTGGTCAAAACATCCCTATTATTATTAAAAATAAAACGAATTTATTAAGTTTATTATCAGGTTAAGGGTCTAATAAATCTCTTACGTCTTCAATGTCTATTATTAAAATGAAACATTTAATTCATGTAAACTTATATTTTATACTTAAAACATATTCAAATAGATATTAAACATAAACAATTTGTGAACATTACATAGTTAAATAGTACACTATATTATTTATAGTAAATTATTATATTAGATTGTTTCAGAATATTCGTAATTAAATTTCTTTTTTTAAGCAATAATTTATTGCTATAAAGAACAAAGAAACCATGAATTGCAGCCAAACCATGAAAGATCCACTCGGAGCGAGAAGGAGAGAGAGGGGGCAGATTCTTCACAATTTATATAATAAACATTCAAAGCACAGTGAATTTATAATATTTATCCAATACAGTAAATATGTCCGGCATATATCTCCCCTAATCCAAGATAGCCAAGAATCTAATCATAATCTTGATAAATGTAATGATAAGAAATACAAATGATAAATAAAATGAAAACCTTGCATACATAAATATATGTATATATATATATATATATATATATATATATATATATACATATATATATTTTATATATATAAAATCCGTGTTTAACGTTTACGTTTTCCCATTATATTAAAAAAGAATTGAAATAATCTAATTACCAACAACGAAGTGTACAATTATCAATCAATCTGTAAATACATTTATCTCGTTCTATTGACGCATAGGAAATAGATACTACATATATATATATATATATATATATATATATATATATATATATATATATAAATATATTTAAACTTTAATATACACTGTCCTTTAAATTATACACAATATCTACACTAAACATTTTAGTCAAAATCTGTATATCATTACAAATCTGTTCAGATTGAATTTTAATCACAAAGTTAAAATATAAACAAGGGAAACAATGTTTTCAGTTATATAAAATCTATAATCATAAAATAAAAGTTGCGGAAAAGATTCGATAGAAAGAGCTCTTACCTATGACCTTTCTTGACATCGCTAACGATTTCGACTTCATATATAGGTCTTGTTATCGATGCTGTCTTTCTTGTTAAGGCCGCACCAAACTTAATAAAAACTTCATGTTTCTTGTGAAAATATATCATTATTAAGGATGGAAGTACAATGTTGTCCTAAACTCATGTAACTTTATAAAATCCAGACATTTGATGTTTCTAAAAAACTCATGGTTCTATGTTTATAATTATTATATAAATAAATTTTTAAAAAATAAGTAAGAAACACTAAGGCATGTTAAAGAAATTAAGACACACTTTGTTTAACATTTATTTTAAGAAATTCTTTTACGTGAATAAAAATATCGGTAATTATACCTATATTATCGGTAACGTTTTAACTATTTTACATATAAATACCCTTCTTTGGGTTATTGATGTTATTGTATGATTAAGCTAAATCACTTTGTTTTGAATACTATTAGTTTTTATGGGTTTTAATAAATACCCATCCTCATAGTACAAGACACCATAAGCTGTATATGTTCAAAGACTTATGCGTTTGTTTACTGCCACAGCCGTGTCTTTTTGAAAGTAATTTTTACTTTTATTCAAAACATCAATTTATGAGGTAATAGTCTTAGAATAGCGATGAGAGTACTGGAAAATATTTTCTAGCAACAATTGTTGAACTTCAATTCTTAGTATAATTGGCGGTTTTATAGTGTGATATTCATAGTTGGGTGCACTTGAAGTTAAATTGAAAAATAAAATAATAATTAAAAAAATGTTTCTTGTACTAACGGTCCCCCTACTGCAATAAAACCTATTGATTATAATAAAATAAGAAACACAATTTTATCTAGCAAAACAAAATAAATGCTTTTGTTTTATTACTTAATACAACAATGAAATGATCCTTACTTTTTTGTCACTTTAACAAAATTATTTATGGTCAGTCGATGTAAATAAATATGTAAATGTATTTACTGTGTTTGAGGCTAACGACAAATCACAGAACAGTTCATGCTACCTTAGAGATAATTTATAATATTGATAAATTCACGCTATATTAACTTACTTGAAACAAAATACTTTTAGATTGTATAGGAATATTATTAGAATGATACATTAACCTGTATCATACAAATATTAATACACTCTTAGACACGCATGATTTATATTTATTTAACAAAAACATAGAGCGAAAACTTGACCTATGTCAGTACATTGTAGCTGCCAAACCCAATGTAAATGAACAATGTTTGACAAATTACAACATCACAAAAACAAAATTTACAAAAACAACTTCTAATACACGTTATCTAAGATTAAACCCATATATACATTTTGATGATCATGTCATCTTATCATCAGATATGTATTCCGTGCCTATGTCTAAATACCGTTGTCATATTGTAATAATAAACAATGCGCTACAGTCATTATGCCATTCGTTTGAGTGAAATAGAGGTGTAGATTAAGTTTAGTGACGAAGGTGATTTTCCATGATTCTTTTTACATGTATCCCCTGCGCATGCGCTAATACTTAGATAGTCTTGTAATATTAGGCAATGCTATACATACGTTAAGTCATTCGTTTAAGATGTGTGCGAGTGTATAACAGCTTTAGTGACGAAGGTGATTTTTCGTGGTTGTTAATACATATATTCTCCATGCATCTGCAAATACTTAGGTAGTTTTTTAATTTTAAACAAGGCGCTACAGTCGGTAAGTCTTTCTTTTAAGATGTCTACAAGGGTATAACAGCTTTAGTGAAGAAGGTGATTTTCCATGCTACCTAACACATGTCATCTCTGCGCATGCGCAAATACTTACGGGGTTTTGTAATATTAATCAATGCGCTACAGTCATTAAGTCATTTGCTTCAGAGGTGTACAAGTGCATAACAACTTTAATGAAGAAGGAGATTTTTCTTAGTACATGTACTTCCTGCCTATGTACAAATACTTTGGTAGTTTAGTAATATTAATCAATGCTCTACAGTCGTTAACTCATTTGTTTGAGAGTTTTGTGCGAAAAACTTAGGTTTGTTGTGTAATAGTAAACAAAGAGTTACAACCGTTAAGCCAATCATTGACAAACACACAACACCTAAACGTAGTTGAATAAAAGTTTTAATCAAGCCTCTAACACACAAAAAAATCTAAGATTGCAGTCACATGACAATCTTTCCTCCACCTTATGTTGAGAAAGATAGACCAGAAGGTCAATGTTTCTCACTGTAACAGAGCCACTACTCTAAATCATTCAAAAAATGAGCCTTTCATTGGTTCGCTATTTATCATGGCCTTCTCATTAGTGTTGTCTTATATTTAGAAACAACAGTTTCTTTTAAACTAGGCCGATCTTTAGATTAGGTAAAATAAAACAAATATTAACATGCTGAATTATAACCAAGGATTATTTAGCATATTAGTCGTTTAGAGAGGGCTTTTAGTATTTGAACTTACGCAAAGTATAGGTCAGGGTATTTTTCAAGCTGATCTGATGGAAGGATATTTCTACACTTAATACTTTACACGACTTTACTCTTTTGTCATAGTTGAATTTTGAAAAATATAAAAGAAATCAAAAAAGCTACTTAATAAAATTTACTAAAACTCGTTACTTGTTATTAAAATTTACTTGTTAATACATTTTGAAACGTAGTTGATAATAGTATTAATCAAACACAAGAAAATCTACGATTGCAGTCACATGACAATCTTTCCTCCACCTTATGTTGAGAAAGATAGATCAGAAGGACAATGTTCCTCACTGTAACAGAGTCAACACTCCAAAACATTCAAAAAATGACCCCTTCATTGGTTCGCTATTTATCATGGCCTTCTCACTAGTGTAGTCTTATGTTTAGAAACAACAATTTCTTTTAAACTAGGCCGATCTTTACATTAGGTAAAATAAAACAAATATTTATGCAACATGCTGAATTATAACCAAGGATTATTTAGCATATTAGTCATTTAGAGAGGGCTTTTAGTATTTGAACTTACGAAAATTATTGGTCAGGGTATCTTTCAAGCTGATCTGATGGAAGGATATTTTTGTATATTTTGAATGTTTATCAACAAAGTGTTCGGTTTTAAAGGATTTAAATTTTCTTTATAGGTGAAGCTATTTTCTTAAATATTGAAGTGTTGTAAAAATGTTCTTGTGCTTTATGTTTATTATTACTTACTTCTTTGTATTATTTTTGTATGTCTAAAAATATTTCCAAAGAGCATCTCCAATCACAGCGTTTGTTCTGGTAAGTACCTTTGGAAAATGGTTTTGGTAAGTACGTACTAAGGTGGTATAACTGTTTGACCTATTTCTTGAATTTGAATGGTTTGTCCGTGTGTTTTGGAGTTCAAATATATTAAGGATGTTTCCACTCGTTTTTAGTTGTATAAAATGTATTCAAATGAGAAATAAAATTTCAATATTGTGTTACTATAGATGTTACACATAGTGTATTTATTTTATTTTTTTGAATTTATTTTGTTATAACTACACAGATATGATATCTAAACGTTTTATCCATTATACAAAAAAAATTGCACCTAAAAATTAGAAATAATAAAATGTACAAAAAATAACGTAATGCAAATATTTAAAATATTCCTCCCCCACAAACCTGACGCATAACTACTGCTGTACAATATTTAACCAATTAACCCTATAACCCCATAATACCACTTACTAACGTTTGCCACTGTTATTCATAAAAACCGACATAATATAAACTTATATCATGAAAACTTGCAAAACACATTTTAAAATAAGCCTCACTTCATGTATTGTGAGGTCTCGCGCGGAGTAAAATCTTTCTCAGCTGTTGCAACAACAACTTCAAACCGTTATAAAGTAAACAAAACATGTCAAACCTGGTGATTTAGGGGCAGAAATAGATACAGGGGAGTGAATTAGAAGGTATGTAGAGGGTGGAAGATTTTCAGGTTCTGAAACTGTTTTTTTAATCTTTGTTAGAAACTCACTGGTAGAATAACTACTCCGCGACAGTCCTATAGGGTTAACAGATGGCCATGTCTTAACACTATCGTTCTCGTCTAAAATCAAAAGTAATTCAGGGTGAGTAAGGTCAAAGGGTATATTAAAACCCATTTTATCCTAGCGTTACCATATGGTCACAGCGAACATGCTTCAGAAAATGAGGAGGTAATTTTTGGTTATGTGTGATTTCGGTTGATAACACTGATCTGTCTACACACAAAGGTCTAGTTTATAACCTCAAATGGTTAGTGGTGCTCAGAACTGTGTACAAGTGCTTCATCAGTGCCTCTACTTATGGACAACAACCAATGGGTTTGATTCACCATGTCAATTCGATTTGAGTGAGTACTAACGTAAACTATTTGAATATAAATAAGCCTAAATGTACATGAAATATAATTAGTATTAGTTACATGATATTTTGGTGTAGAAATGATGAAATAGGTTTCCTTTAGGTGCTTCCAATCAAATATTTTATTTTGATGTTACCATATGGTAACGCTAGGACATTCCACTACTAAGTGCGATCTCTTGTCAAAATTACTTTTTTTTATTTCAGACGAGGATTCTTCAAGACGCCTTAGATTTACTAGAGGCAAACGATGCAAATGGGAGAGAAGTAGAGGGAATTTTTATAGCCCCGCCAGAGAGTGCAGTTCTTACGAACGAGGCTCTGGTGATGAAGATTCAGGAGGATTAGTCGATAATCTATCCGGAAAACAACTATTAGCTACAGCAGAGATTAGATACAATCGAAATAACGATGAATTGGTGGATGAGAACGAAGTCAATGATGTTGACGCGGATAAGATTGACACTGAAAAGGTAGAAAACTCAGAGGTTCAACCTACTGCACAAGAAGACAGTGTAGATAAAACTGATTGTTTGCGTGTGGAAAATAATAATTCTACTGAAGGTAGTATCGAGGCTGAAGAGATAGGAAATTCAGAGGTTCAACCTAATGCACAAGAAGACATTGTGGATAGAACTGATTGTTTACATGTGGAAAATAGAAATCCTACCAAAAGTTTTATTTTGAGAAAAAGTGATGTGTTACAAGAAATCAAAGATGAATATGTTAGGGAAATGGTACTGGCCCATCCTTACATGACTGATAGGCACCTGTGTTCACAATGCATGGCAGCTGCGAAGAAGTGCTGGAAATCTAAAACCTCAGCTTGACTTTCGTCGAGAATTAGTAATAACTTACATCAAACGATTCGGCGAAGCTAGTAAGGGACCTGGGAGACCTGTTACATCCAAAAGATCAGTTTCCGATGGCAGGGTGTCTGATGACATAAGATATGACGGCATGGACCACTTAGTCGTCGCTACCCCACAATAGAAGAGAAGAAGATGTGCCGGTGAAGGTTGCATTTCAGTAGGAAGAACCATGTGCAAGAAATGTGATGTAGGACTTTGCACTGAGTGTTTTTATATTTTTCACACTATAACTTACTAAGTTAGAACTAGGCCTAACAACGTACCTGTACAAATAAATATTGGTTCCTGCTATAAAAACTAGTTCTATCCATTTTCCTTGATTCAATTATAGAGTAGTTAAATGGTAGTGGAATGTCCTAGCGTTACCATATGGTCACACCCTTTTTTGACCAATCAGCACAAATAATTTGTTCAAAAACATTACAAATCAACTATTTGGAGCTCTAATAAACAGTTTTAAGACAAATGAATAATAAAAAATAAAAAATTATAATTCGGGATATAATGGGTTAGTGTATAATTGTAATAATTTAATAGCAGATCCCAAATTGGTTTAGGCCTGATAAATTTAGCGACAATAATTCACTAACTTGTACTCTGTTGTTTAAATCTTTACAACACCAAAATATCACAACTAAATACAAAACAAACATAACGCGAAAATGAAGATAGGGAGAATTTAAAAGCATATTAAAAGTATTGTTTAAACAAGAAGTTGAGTAAGTATGGAGCACCATGAAAGGTCCCGTCAAGCTTGAGCGGACACAACAGAACGCGTTCTCATAGTTCTATATCCTTTAAGAAGTAGCAGATAGAGATGGTTCTACATAGCAATGTTCTAGAATCTTCTAGTACGATAAGTTACTAGAAGCGGCAGATTTTTATAAAGGATTGATTAAAAGGAAATGGGGTGGGGAGAGTTTACAATGTAGTGCCTTTTGGGAAAGACAGTGACAATGTGTGTCAAGAGTAAATGGACTGTTAGCGAACATATAATATATTGTTACGCCTTATTAAACAGCTTCTGAAGGCTTCCATAAACATTAAGTGAGTAAGTAACACTGGCTGTAAAAGCCTAAATTATGAAATAGGTAGTATGACGATGTAAAAATTATAGAACCCTATAAGAACGTAACAGTATCATTTATACAATTTAGTTTTAAATCTTGGTTCTACAGTCTGTTTTATAGCTATGACAAATTTATAAATTCTGTTTAATTTTACTCATTTATTAAAATTTGTTCCATTTGTAAAAGGGTACGTTAAAATCCCTTTAAACCCTTAAACATTTAAACTAAAGGTAATTAGAGCTAAGATATTTTAAAATATATTAGTAATATTGAGAATACCTAACTAGTAAAATGGTAAAGTAAGATGGCTAATAGGATATTTTAAAAAAATAAACTAGCAACGAAGTAACATTTTTATACTTTAATGAAATATTTTTCATAAATAATGGTAAAATTATGCAGACCTTACAGTAAAAGGACTACTTTGACACAAACACTAATGTTTTGTTGATGCTAACTGGTGCATCGTTAATTGCTCCTGTATTTCTTTACATCTACGCTTTATAGCTTACAGATTTTACTTATTTTACATTGAAATTTAAATCAAGAGCTTTTGCAAAAAAAAAAAAACTCTTGAAAGCGTAATTATTTTGTTGAAACTTATTACATAAATAGTTGATAAATATTAATGCAGTGGTTTAAATTATACACCATTTAAAATACTTTGAAAGGTTTAGGTACAATTATCTAATACATTGTTGTAATCAATAAATACTTATAAACTTAGCAAAACATACTAGTGGTGAAGGCATTTTTCATAATATTTATACCTAATAAATAGCCACCAAAAATGCATCCTCCGGTGAATAATAAATAACATTATATATGAGAAAAATAAAGAAACCAATTTTTTAGAAATACATATACCAAAATTGCAAATAAAAAACTAATAGCAAAACAATTAAAATAAAGAATAACAATAATAAAATGAATAATGTGCATGAAAAGGGTAGTGTTTATAAATTAGAATGGTTAATCTGTAATGAAACTTATATAGGTCAAAAAAAAATAATAAAAGAGAGATATAAAAAAAACTTTAATCCTTTAAAAAATCGTGAAATATATAACAACTTTTGCAAATAATTGCATTAATAAAATGAGAAAGGATTAAGTATGAACATATGTTAAGCATTTGAAATATATAAATACAACTCTGACATTATCTGAAATATATAAATAAATATTAACAAATTAAAAAAAGAACAAATGTGTATGTGTGTATGTGTGTGTGTAGGTGCGTGTGTGTGTGTATATGTGTGTGTGTGTGTGTGTGTGTGTTTTATGTGTATAAATACACTATAAAAACAACCCTATTTCATAATAAAACGTCTTCCACTCTAACAAGTAATTCATTCTCAAAAGTAGGATCTATGGGTCTCCTTCAACGTAAGCCGGATAAAATATATGGGTTAGATTTAAGGAACTTTCACATACTCCCTGGAGTAGTACGATTAAAATCATTGTTTCAATAATTCTTTAGATCAAGCCTTATAAAAAGCTATTAGTTTCAAATCTATACTTAGTAATTATACTTATATTTATACCATTTCTGAATTTTCTATCGAGGGAAATATTTTTTAAAGATTGTAATAGAATACAAAGCTACTAAGGTTAGTAAGGTAATTATAGATTTATTTAATAAAGGAATTACAACTAAATATAGGTACTATTACAAAATATACAAATACAAATCTGTTACTTTTTTTAAAAATCTCCTCCTGTCATACATACAGATACATAATATTTAACTATAAAATATTCAGTGATTGGGTTTTAACATTTAGGTAATGTATGATACAGATGGAGTTCAGTAAAATTTTATCTTAGATAAATTACATCCACTTCCTTAAAATGACAGTAAATGGAATTTATGTATAAAATTGTATGATTATTACTTGAAATAAGATTGATATGTTGAAAATACTTTAATGTTAAATTTAATTTGCTTGTGTTTTTTAAAATTATTTTCATAAAGTATTCACAATACAAAATCTATTTGTGGAGAAAACTTAGTGATAAACGTTATCAATCCTGTATATTGTTCTCTTCTTCAATCAGCGTAAATCATGTTGTATATTATGATAGGTTTCACATTAGGTACAATAACATGGAAATGTAAAAGCAGAGGCTAAACATGTACAAAAAAAATATTATTCATTAGTTCAGTGTATTCCATTATGAACAAAAACTAGTCCAAAATAGTTTATATCATTCACTAACTAGGTTATAGTCTCGAAATTAATTTTTTTTTACTGCATCTAAATTGTTTATGAGGTGTAGAGTTTAATAAATACAAAGTCTAGTCAGCTTGTTACTCCTCTTCTTGTGTGCTCTTGTTATGATAGTAGTTCAGTCGTCTTGTTAGTATCTCAGTTAGAATGTAGTTGATGTTAGAGTCAAGTTTTAATTCATTGTTAAAGTACTTAGTTGTTTTGTTTGTGCAAAATGGGCTTCAAGAAATGTAAGTTGAACATTAAATTATATCTGTGAATTCTAAACAAACTGTGTCTAGATTTATTAACACCTGTCTCTTCTCTTGTCAATGAGTCAAGAAAATTAAAACCCTAAGGCCGCTTCGGTTGCGTTACAGTTTGATTTAGAGTTGCACTCGAATACGATGTAATGAGGTTTTATTACTCTTTTTATATCAAGCAATTTTCCAACTATAACGTTGCTCGTATTCCTACATTGAAGTTTGAATAGCAATTACCATTGTTATAAATCAATTTTATAGAACGAGGAAATCTCTGTTAATTAAAATACAATATAAGCTAGTAGCATTTAGTAAATATGTCACTTAAAATAATTTAATGAAATAAAAGTACAACATTTTTTCAAAATAAAATTCAATATACAAATACGTGAGTCGCTCCGACCTATAATACACTTAAAGTATAAATTATTGTACATTTGATAATATATTAGAATGTATTGTAGTTTCTTTAAGTTCAACCTTGATCAGAACTATTGAGAAGCTTAGAAATTTTTACATTTTGGGAATGGGTTAGTCAGTTTTGATTAATGTGCAGGCAATGTGGCAGATAATTCTATAATTAGAGACACTAACCATATGAAATATTAAAAGTAAAAAGTAAACATTTAATTGAATATGACATACTTTTACATCAATAAAGAACTTTTTATAAAAACTCAAGTAAAATTAGATTATTACGAGTAAGTCGTTTTTATTACTATATATAGTATCATAGAAGCTAAAAGTAAAAAAAAATTCTGTTACAAAAAATGTTTTTATAAGTAAAAATAAAGTTTATAACAGAGTAATACATTAAACTATTTATCCTTCTCCAAATATTTATATAAAATATAGCGAAATTTAAAATAGTGGAATAATTTGTCAATAACAATTTTTGTTATAATACAATTCAAAGTTGAACATTAGCTTTAATTTAAAGATAGAATTTTTTTGTTATTTCAATACCTAGGTTATATGTTGTGTTTAAAAATAGGGCTCTACTTACTAAAAATTGTGCTTGGTATATAGTCAATGTGTTCACCATATTATCAGCATATTACACACACGTCGGCACAACAAATCTGACCCAAACTTCAATCTCCGGCGATACACAAATCATTGTTGAAAACATGATGAATGGTACAGTAAACATTTCAGTCATGCAAAATATGTGACCAATTTGAAATGAATATGAGGTAAATGACTTGAATATTTAGTAAATAAGATGTAATTGTGCCTAGTGTCGAATATCATATGTATATATATATATATATATATATATATATATATATAAGTTATATGAACGATTTATGTGAACCTTTCGTAGTAAAATGCGTGCTAGGAAATTTCCTGCTTACGCAGCTTTTGTAATATATAGGTGGTGAGATCAGATCCACAGCAGTGTGTAACTCGCCTCTGTATCGAACAGACGTCTTCCACTCCAATTGAGTGCATATCAATTGAATTGTTTTATTAAGTAATTTATGTAACTGTTATCTAAAATAATTGTTTATTCAATAATTAAGTAATTCAATAAAGGTTTATAGAAATAAAAATCATTTTTAAAAACCTTTCCAACTTAATATAACACGTAACTGGCGCAGTCGGTAGGACATCTCGGGATAATTAATGACCATAATTTTTATCGATTTCAATCGTTAACCGAGATACTGCAAAAACTCGATTCATTACAGAGCGCATATCTGTAACGGTACCAAGAAAACTTTAGTACAGTGAATAACTACAACAAAAAAATTAATAGAGTGCATATCTGCACTGCGAGCGAGCACACTTCGCTGGAAAACCAGAGATAGTTTCTTCAAAGAATTCTGCTTCTTTAGTTGGCATACATATTTTCGATAGTTACTAGTTATAAAAATTAAACAGATTCAAAGCAAACATAGAGGCTTATGTTTAGATTATTAGATTAGAGGCATATCAGATTATTATAAGTAATCTGATAGATTAAATGTAATATATATATATATATATATATATATATATATATATATATATATATATATATATACAATTCAAAGCTTTTCCTTGACAAACAGTACCAACATCCTCAGGAATACTAGAAATTTAATATCAAAATTTGGCAATACTGTTTGTTGCCTCAAGTTTGCAAATGTATGGTTCATATTAAATTTCTAGTATCCCTGGAGATTTTGGTACTGTTTGTCAACGAAAAGCTTTGAAATGTAAATTCAATAAATTATTCTTGTTTTTGAAAATTGTTTTATTTCTATATTATTACACAAGAATACATATTATAGTGTATATATATATATATATATATATATATATATATATATCTTTTAAAAGATTAATTTTTATTAGTAGCTTCATGTTACAATACGTTTTTCTTAAGAGTTTTTTTTTAAATTGTAATAAGTTTTATCAGAAATTAATTTTGTTTTTAAAACTAAATTAAACTTTTCGTCGTTCTTTGTAAATTATTATCGACTATTTGTATCCATTTTGATTTGTACTACAAATCTTTCTCAAAAGCACTTGGACATATCTTGGTATGTTACACTTGCTATAATAGGGGACATCCAAAATAAATTAAAAAGTCTGTGCTACTATAGGCAAGTGTAACATACCATTAAAGTTGAAGTGTTTTTAGTGAATTTATTTTTTGTTTTTAGAAACTGGTCAATATTAACTGAAGTGTTATGTGATGAAGTAATACAAATTGTCCATAAATTTTTCAGGAGGTTCGTAGTTTTTAACACAAAAATACACTTTTCAAATAACTGAACTACATACAGGAAAACCTAACATTTATAAGTATGAAATAGATATTTTTATCAAAACTTATTGCAGTGAATACCTGGAATGACATTACACGATTCCATAAATTACTGAAATGACCAGGCATGTTTATTACATTAAATGTTTTCAAAGAGATGAAAATAATTAAGAGCTTTTATAATGAGCCCCGTGCAGCGCAGTGTAGCGTGAGAGAATAATTTAAAATTATATTTGTTTTTATTTCAATGGGGTCTTAGTATAATGTTAGACTTTGTGCAGTGAGAATGTGATTATAACAGAATTATTGGAGACAATGCTTGCATACATTGGGATTTATTTGAAATAATAAAATAATTCTGTAAGTACAACATTTGTTTAGAAATTGTTATATTCAGTTTCAATGCTAAATATACGTATATATTTGCATAAATAGATAGTTGTACTCAAATAGTACAACAAATAAAATTATAGTAATTAGGGTGGTACAAGAAACACATTGCAAAGCATTTAATTGTTGGTTGGCATATACTGAAAGTAGACATAAACTTACTAAAATATCATTCAATAAAATTATATAATAGTACTATATTTAATTGAAGAACCAGTTTTCACTAATAATAACTTTTTATTCCTTGCATATCCATGATAAATTCAGACTATTTTTTTGTTTATTCGAATGCTACATACTATAAAAGTGGACTTTACTAAAACATGACATAAGAAGGCAGTTCTTATATTTATTACATTCTGTATTATTATTACCACTATGTAAAAAAATTATTATTTTAGATTCTATAAAATAGATGAATTTTAATCACTATAAGCTTTAGAAAATTTTCAAAGTGGAAATTGAAACTTTTACTATCTTCTTGAACCCTCTTCCCATTTATCAAAAACGAATGTCAGATAAAGTTATTGTAATTAACAGTTTTAAATAAATACAATATTAAGATTTGTCTTATTGAAGAGAGACAATAAAATGATTAAATAAATCATAGAGAAACTATATTAGATTTATATAAAAATTTATAGCTGTATAAATATTTATACAGATAATGTTTAGTTTGATCGGATTTTTAATAGATCGGATTTGTCCTCAAATGATTTTATGGGATTGATGATAAAATTAGTAGCCAGTATGTTCCATTATAAGAGCAATATTATTACTTATATATAATGACGTAACATACAATAGAGCACTATAAATACTTTTCTAATAGAAAACAGAAACGAAACATAGGAACCGTAATACCTGATCAACAGCCGTACGACTTGTATTATTTGGTTCAAACTACTCTTAAAATTGTCATTACATCAATTTGATCATAAGGTTTCTAAAGACGAAAATTTAACTTATACCTTTTAGCTTCCTAATTACACAGAGTAATTATCCAATATTTCTGGATTTATTATTGTTTAAAAAAATAAAATTAAAATAACATGTTATACCAAAACTGTACATATTTCATCCATAATTTAGAAAATTATAAGTCTTAACCATATCCTATTGTGTTTTATAATTTTGAACTACACAAATATTTACTGGTAATGGGCTAAATTAGTATTATCAAGTTTGGTATTTCCAAATAGTATAAATCAACTTTTTTCAAAATACAGTTGAACTTCTGTAAATCGAGATTCTATTATCCAGATATAAAAATAGTTATATAAAGATATTCGTTATTGAGAATTCGTCTTACCAAGAAAACTCCACCCTATCTTACTGTCACAAATCCAACACAGCACACGTAATAATGCGAGCAGTTTTAAAGGAATAGGTCAAATTTAAATTGGGATACCGTTTTATATTGCTTCAATTTAGTCTTTCAAGATCTATATAGTTTACAATTGCTGGTCCTTGTACCCACCGTACAAAAATGGTAATGGTTTATGGTTCAAATGTGCAATGTTTCCTGTCAGTAAGCTTTTGAAGTAATATTCCGAATTATGTGCTGATATCGTATTTAAGACAAAGGTTTTTTTAGAAAAATTTGGAAAACTCTGATTTTGGTAAATCTTATTTTTTTTCAAAAATAAACATTCACAACTGGTAAAAGTTTATTGATCTCATTACATATACTAAAACAAAATAAATCTCACGGGGATTTTTATAGATATCACTTTTTGCGGAAAAACATAGCTTTTATTTCTCAATTTCTTTTAACAAAATCTATGGTTCCATGTTATTTTCATCATAACCCGCTTAGTTTTAATGGTATGAACTCCATTCGGTGCTCAATAGAGAGGGTTTTATAATTACTGTGAAAAGTATTCTATAGCTATTTGGGATTAAATACTTATAAGACATTCAAAAACAATTTATTTTTTTATTAGCTTATATTTTGATACCAACAAAATAACTTCGTAACACGCATAGCTTTTCTAAAACACTGGTTGAAAAAGCATTTTTTCACACACAAAATCAACATTTTCAACAATTAATAACTCAATAACTTAATTAACAAGCAAATTTCATAGAATCAAATGTGCTTATAATTTGTCCTTCTATCGGTTTCGGGTGTTATTTTTACCTCCGAAAAGGAAAGGGTCTTCCCCCTCCAGGGAAAAACAAATCAAATCGTCACCCTGTCACATTTGATCTTAGAAGTAGCCTCCAACTATTCAACAATTTTAAGTTTCAATGTTTTAGAAAGGAAAGCATCCATTGGCTGAACTATTAGAAATGTCGTTCCAGAAACATATTTTACTTTGCTATTCACGCTAAATGTACAATTCTGTTGTTTAAATATATACTAAATAAATAAATCACTGTACTACCGCCCCTTTATCTTTTTTAAATGGTATTATTCTCGTGCATAGAAATGTAACATACTTGTCATTGTTTCAGAAAAATGGAGAAAAGTTCATATTTCGAGCCAGATGAAATAATTGAAGAGCTAAATATGGGTCTTAGAATGCACGGCGTTTATAGTTGGATACAACTTGTGTTTAGAATATTTGGATTATTTGGTAATGTGATGATCTGCTACATAATTTTACGCAATAGGGGGCATTCAGTCTCGGTCGATATCTACTTGTTTAGCCTCGCAGTGATTGACGAGCTATACTGCATATCTTGGTTTTGTCGACACCTCTTGCAACACTTTAACACGTAAGCAGCACCTTAAATAAAACATTATTAGTGAAATGGTAATTGCTTTTTTCCATTTAATATCAAAACAGTTTTCCCAAACTAATTAGTATTCGTAAATTGTTTATGTTCAAGAAATATAAATGTAACAATTGAGATACGTTCAATTTATCCGTTTAATTTATATTAAAAATATTAGTAAATTTTCTGAATTATATATATACATATATAATATGTTTCTTGTTTAATAATCTAAAGAAACATAGATTATTCAAATACAAGAATAATTATTAATTTATATTCAAAGCTTTTCGTTGGTAAACAGTACCAACATCATCAGGAATGAAAAATAAAATCATTTATTTTTTATTCCTGATGATGTTGGTACTCTTTACCAACCAAAAGCTTTGAATATAAATTATTTAATTTTCTTGTATTTGAATAACCTACGTTGTTATATGTACGTGTATATATATATATAGATATATATATATATATATATATATATATATATATATATATATGTGTGTGTGTGTGTGTGTTGGTAGAAAAATATTTTTCTTTTTGTACTATCTTTCAGTAAATGAATATGTTACATGGAAATAGGATACGTTAAAGAGCTCGTTTTTTTGTTCATGCTCCCAATTAGAGATGGTGAAAAGCTAAGATCCTTTTTAGTAGGTACGTTCTAGTCTACAAATATTTCACATATATATATATATATATATATATATATATATATATCACTTTCACTGTATGTACTCAAACAAGAATCTTACTTGGTATTATTGCGAGTTAACTTTTAAAGATTGGTAGTATCTCCACCATCAAGCATCACTGGTACTATCAATCTTTGAATGTTACCTCGCATAAATACCAAGTAAGAATCTTGTTTAAGTACATATAATGGAAATGTTAAGTGATTACATGAAAACAGTGTTGCATAGCTATATATACAATGATCTTTCAGCTCTTTATTCTAGTATATATAAGTCATAAATATATATATATATATATATATATATATATATATATATATATATATAGATATATATATATATATATATATATATATATATATATATATATATATATATATATATATATATATATATATATATATAGATATATATATATATATATATATATATATATATATATATATATATATGCAATAATCTTTCACTTTTTTATTCCTAAAACGAAGTAGATTTCTCTTGTAAAATACAGCTTAATTCAGTATTTCATTAAATCAGTTTCAGTCAGTTTCATTACAATTCAGCCGGCGTGTCTGCAAGTCTATATGGTAATTCCATGGAAACCCATTCAAGTTGCTCATAACTAATCACAGAATGAAAGAAAGGTTGAATGCCAGTGTTGGATGATAAAACCACTGGATCGAACCATAATGCCTAATAAATAATATCGGTTCTGGGGTTCGAAGAATTATGCTAGTGTTCTTTTATCTATGAGCCTGATAACTTCTAGCATAGGTCTTTAGCTGTAATTCTTAGAAATGGTAAAATGATATGAAAAACTCGCCGTCTGTGCTCAGTTAGTTTTCTGCGAACAGAAGAAAAGTGACTCAGACATGCAACGCTTGAAGAATAAGAAGCAAAATAAGAAGCAGAGGCCGATACTGTAAGGATACAAAAGACGATCCCACAAGAAAAGTCGTGTATAGGTTTTGTAATTTGAAGAACCATAGCAATTTTATAATTATAATAAAAACACATTGTTTATGCTCCAATTAAAAAAAAAAATCAAAACTCAGGTTGAGTTTAGACCATTTAGGGTGTTATTTGCAATTATTATATATTAGAGAATTCTATGGGAACTAAATAGAATTTAGGTTTTTCAATTTTATAATTTAGTTTTACCGATAGTGTCTAAGAACTGAATAACAATAGCACATATTGAATTTTTGCAAAAACTGAAAACCCTAATGACATTTATAGTACCCTAAACATTATTTTTAAAATTTAAAGATATTATTTGTTTAAAAACAAAATATGTGTATGTTCACATTTATAAATATGTATATAATGTATATACTATAAAATATACAATTTTAAATAAAATCCAATCTTTTTACCACTAATATAGTATATAAAACAAAATCATATGAGATCGTCGAATTCGAAATGTAAATATTGAATAAAAGTACAAATTCTAATTTTACAATTCAATTATACTAAAAGAATATATTTTATCTGCAATTAGAAACATTTAAATATTGTTAAATATCACATTAAATAGACCTATTTAAAACAAAAGAGTTATAGATAATGTAAGTCAATTTGGCTAGAACACTGTATTATGGATTTTATAGTTTATTTAAAAAGGTTCTTCCACTAATTACTAACATTTTACCGCTATATAGCTTTTATTACATTACTCGACTGCTCAATATACTACGATAATCTCTTCAGAACATAGTATATGCTACGTATTTAAAATTAATATAGACTCATTTCTTTTATTTTAAACCCGCCGCCAAAGTCAGACAAAGCTCATCCATGATAAGGCTGGTTCTGCAGTTTGAACCAGCAGAGCACGTTAGACCTTCCCAGAGTGTATACCGATACCCTACGTTCTAATATATTATTATACTTTTCAATCTCCGTACCTTAGGTACTAGAATACGTGAATGTAACTATTTTATTAATGTTTATATCGAATGTGATCAGTGCGTGGAATACGAACAAGTTTTTTGGTCAGAAATCGTATATTTAATACGCGAGTGTGATAAGTGTGTATTCCACGGTGCACGTAAGTACAAACTATTAATTTATATAATTATAATAATTATTGGTCCTCCGAAAGTATTGTTACCAAACAGTATACATGAAATATAAACAATGTAAATATCTCAAAAACAAACAATTTTATAAATTACTAATTAAATAAATAACTTGACCACATATTTAAACCATTTATTCCAGAAACACATGAATTAGTCTCTTCGAGTAACTGACATATGAAAAATGTAAAAAGTACATTTGATATGGTTTTGTATTTAAATATTTTTATCTATGCAATGTATTGTTCTATTTTATCTACAATTAGTTTAATATTTGTGTTATAATCTTTTTTAAATTGTATATATATTCAAGACTATTTCTAATTTAACATATGTTTTGACAACTATTTAACATGACAAATATTAAACGTAAACACGTAATATATATATATATATATATATATATATATATATATATATATATATATATATATTATTAGCTTAAACAATTAAAAATAAGCTATTTATCTATATACGCTTGTATTAATAGTAACTTGTTCGAAAATTTTAATCTGTTTCAAGACCTTAATATCATAATAACTGACTCGGATCTAATTTATTTATTCATTTACTCTAATTAGTTAAGCATGGATATAACATAGCAAAAATCACATAAAAAGGTATGAGAGTTATCGATTATTATTTATAGAAGAAAACGTATTTTTTTAATAAAGTTGTTTTCCTAATTTTGAATAGATGAAGATTGTTTATAACTGCCTGTACAGTACAATTCACTTGCAGTATAACAAATACTTGAACTATCAATCGTTAACTATAAACCCACTAATGACGGTTAGCTTCCTCCATAATAATGTTATTTTTCTTATCTAATATTGCTAAGCAAATTGAATATTTTAAATCAATATATAGCATTATATACTGCTTACAGGTCATCATTCCTGACACCAGTAGCGATGAACACGTCTATAGCTCTTATCTTCCGCTACACAACCGCGGCTCTAACCACCGAATGTTACATAGCCGTATGCCATCCCCTGAAATCCCTATTCTTGTGCGATACGTACCGAACAGCGAAAGTCATACTTGCCATTTGGGTATTTTCAATAACAATATGTTTACTTGTAAGTATTTAAGTATTTTAAGAAAAAAACCTATTTAAAAATTTTATGTTTAGTTTAATTAGAGTTTTTGGTTCTAGATAATCTATGGATATGAATTTCCAAGGTTAGATGGAGGTGTGGATATTGTAAATAGCACCAAAGACGGAGTGGAATATGGGTATTATCTTAGACAAGAAAGTCGTTTAGGCGTTTGCTTGTACTTTATGCTATCTTTCATTACTATAGTTCCCTCTGTACCTATTATTTTATTACAAATACTAATGGGTCTGCAAATTTGGAGAACAAGCCGTCTTGATTATGGTATTTGTAATATTGCAACACGTAGACGAGCATTAGTCAACAAATCACTGGGAATCACAGGTATATATATAGGAATATTACTAAAACAGACATAATTCCACTTTCCTAGTATATCTCTAATGTAATAAATTCATAGAAACTAAATTATGTACATGAATTTAAAAGTCTGTAATTTGGAACAATAATATAATTATAACGTTTATATAGGTAAAACAAAATAAAAAAGTAAGAAGGACATCCTAATGCGTATATAAAACCTGAAATTTGTAGATAAAATTTATGAATTCATAGTCTAAATAATAATCATAGTTTTTTTGATAAAAAATTGAAGTTATTAGGAGAAATTGATAAGCTCTTTAAAATTGTTATTTTTATGTAATTAGGATTTTAAAAAAATGCATAAGTGAATACGTGGGATTAAATTAAAAATTACAATATTCTAGCCGTGAATTTCTTGAAACAAATGTTCAAAAGGGAAAGTTCTGCCTGCAAAACAGGGTATCCATAATTAATTCATCGTGTATTTTTCAAAATTCATTTGGAAGTTTGCGATGAATTTTCGATAGACACGTTGAGAAAGACGCCAGGACACACTTCCTAGGACTCTTTAACAACAATTCCATGTAGATGTAGTATAGTAGAATTCTCACACCAGATACCGTACTGATGGATGCGAACCAAAACCCGATTATACGAAAACGGTTTCATCACTTCAGCAGTCTCCGAATACATTTGGTACTACTGGAAGCAATGCTATTGGATGATAGGAAGTTTTTCCATTCGTTGGTTTTTGTGTCTTTGCAAGTATTAGCATTTCGTTTACATTCCACTTCGTCGAAACGAATTTTAGCCGGAAGCACGGACAAATTAGGTTTAAACGTTTGATGATAGCCTTGCGTGGAAATTCCATCAGTATCTGTGCAGTAAATAATTCATAACCGGTGTCTTTCTCGGTTGGAGTTTTTGCTAGCTCTTCCTGATATTCTTAGGTGAAGTGCCTAATTATCAGATTATCAGTCCTCCTCATTGTGTAAGTTTGGTGTATGGGAAAGATATATCCAAGGTAGTCTGCCGAAATTTCTGTTGTTTTCTTTATCATTTATCATTTTTATGTTTCACTGCCAGGTCTGAATGGTGGGATTTGTGTTTTTTGGGCTCTTTATTGACTTTTTTTCTTATCACTGCGATTAGTCGTTCCCCTCATCTGCCGACTCTATGCAGTTAGCTGCCAACAGCATCATTCTTGTTTTGTTGCAGTATGTCTCATAACTCGTTGATGAGGCTATTCAGCGTGGCATTGTCTGAGGGTTCATGACTCAGATACTAACACCGCGCCATCGAGATTTACCCTCTCCCTTCACAAGCGAGCAAACTAAAAAATGTGCAGAAATAAATAAATTTATAATAAATATAAAACCTTATAATACTTATTTCGTCATTTTAAATATAGAAAATATTAGTATTGCAAGTTTAATTCATTAGAAAAAAATAAAATAAAAAAGAGGAAAATAGTAATTTTCAGAATTCAAAGCTTTTTCACTAAAGTAAAAGGAAATAAATCATAATTTTGTTCTAATTAACAGCAAAATTTTTTCATTTCTTGTAGTATAAAAATAATAAAATATATCGAAATAATAAGTAAATACTAACTATTTTTTTCGGATTTTTTCCCCATCATTAACGGTATTATAAAGGTAAATTTACATTCTACATTTAGTACCACAAACAATTCTCTATTATGAAACAAGTGTTACCAAATATATTTAAAGAATATAACACACAAAACAGCTATTAAAAAATTGAATATTTCTTTAGCTTTCTACTCATGTTTTTCTATAATACCACTTATTTCAGCGAATAAATATGTCTTTATTCACGAAAATATAAAAGTGCATTATACATGGTTATTGACTATATAATACCATGATGGATTAGCTGCGGTGGTGGTGCAGTATCTGCTAATTTTCTTTGTGGAGGATGTCTACAATGTGTACAGTGATTTTCGTGTCTTGCTAGAAATGATAAAGCCAGGGCCAGGGAAAAGCTTTTATATGGAAGTGACAATTGCTGACACTTCTAGTATCGTGGCCCTCTTTGTATCCATTATCGATCCATTGCTTTATTGCATTGTTTCATCCAAGTTCAGAAAAGCATTCAAGGTATGTAATAAAGTTTTAAATAGTAGTTAAATCCCCTGATCGTGGCATATATTTATACCAATTTTTAAAACTAACTGTAAAGTGGGCCGAAATATTGTATTAAAATCTAGAATTAACATATAATACACATTCATGATATTTCCCTCAATAATTTCCCTCAACAACTTCAACTCTGTAATTACTTTTGAAGATTTAAATACTAAAAGTATTTGCAAATAATAGATATTAAAAAATAGTAGAATATGTCAAATACTAAAATATTAAGATATATTTAGTAAAGAATTATAAAACATCTAAATGTTGACAAAAGTAAACCGATCATATCCAAGTAAATATTAATACGTTTAGAAAGTAAGTTCTCGCAGGTATTTCAATTATAAAACTATTTAATTACTTGTTATTCCTAGAAGGCTAGGACACTATTTATTTGTAATACGTAAACAAATAACGACTGAACTACAATTAAAGAGGACTAAATATCATTCAACACCTTAGCCTAAAATAAAGGGAAGGTAAAACCGATTCAAAAAGCAATGTGTAAATCTAAAGTTTTATTTCAAAATAATAATCGTAGGCATGAGCCTCAGACGAAAAATAATAAATTTGATGTTACAAATTCAGCCATTTGAACATAATTATTAAAATTTATTTATGACATACAAACTTTATTCGAAACATAATCTGATTAAACTTGTTTTAAATATCAGTTTATTCTCAATCTTAATCTTTTATTTATTTAGTTAAAAATTCGTGCTTATGTAAAAACTTTCATATGAAAAAAATTTTAGTTAATTTTTCTCTTCCGTTTGAAGTCGAACTGCTTTACACTGACAGTTTTTACTTAAGAGCAGGAGGGCGGGTTTACACACATAACCTGAACTTGAAAAGGGATGTATCGGTAATTTTGGACTTTGAAACGTTTTTGCCCTTTGATAGAGGAGAACTGTTAACATTCAACTTGGGAATAGCTTATGTAATTGTTAATTAAGAACTTTAAGCGAATTCGTATTTATAAACTATTGCTTACTGTAAGATAAACAGTATTTAAGGCCATGCTGGGATAAAGCTATCTTTGATAGGCCTATATATATGAAAATAACACAAAAGAGTACTACGTAAGCTAAAAAATATAAAAACGATATCTAGACAAATTGTGTACATATTATATAAATACATTGCCTACACGAGTATATATATATATATATATATATATATATATATATATATATATATATATATATATATATACTACCTACTACCTACGTAATGTGTATAAAAATATGATAAACTACTAGCGGAGATGGATCACCATGCTATAATTTCTACAAATATACATGATTAGTATCATCATCACATTTTATACATAATATTAATTCTTTCAAACATATACAAAATTACTTGTACGTTTTCTGTCCAGGAATTGCTGTGTCTGTGCTGTACACAATGAGGTTGGATCACAAGATATTTCATATCAAGATAACAGAGTGTTTCCTATCAACCTATGATATACTCATATATTCTGCCAGGACTTCGCTCTCTATCTCATTAATGTTGAATTTGCTATTGAATTTAATTTACGAATAATTCCAACATTATATTTCAAAAAGTTTGTAATTTTTCGGTAAAATAACTAAATTTAATTTATTTACGTACACAATATAATGAATATAGCATATACGTTTATGCTGCAAATTTTTAAAAAAATAAATAATAATAACTTATATTTAATAAGCAATATATATTTCAATAAAATAAATTATAAGAAATATTAAGATATTGGCAATGTATACCAAATTCACAAACTGAAATACTAAATTTAACGTCGAATGTAGGCCTATAATTTAAAAAAATAAAAACTAATAAATAGGCAATGTAATAAAATATATATGGAATAATATGTAGTTCTTAATTATAAAAAAAACTATTTTTAATTCATTTTTTAAAAAAATTAACATTGTGTAGTTTCTCTATTGTAAATAAGTTTAAGGTGTATAATTTTAGATCTATAAAATTTCGCAGACGAAAAATCAGGGTATATTTTCATGCTGAATTTATAAAATTCCTCTGTTTAAAAGTTTCACAAACCGTACTTTACGAAAAAGATTCTTTTTTTTTAACTATACTAATATACTTTGATAGTAATATTTTAATAGGGAACAGAAATATCGTTGTCTACAACAAATTAGAAATTGTTACGAGAAATTAGTGTCATAAAATAAGTGCATGGGAAGTAAAGTACGAATATTTAGTTTTGCAAATAATTTTATCGTGATTATTATTCTTTTATAATAAAACTGCTCACGTTCAATCAAACAAGAATTATCCACGTATAATTTCTACATCATGTTTAATAAGGAATGTTTACCATTGGCAGTATAGTTTTTGTCTGCTTTAATTATAATACCATATGTCATTAGCTCGAAGGGTTTGTTTTCCTTTTAAACTTCTCAACATCTGAATATCGTTGATTAACCATTTTCTTCGACTCTAGGTAAAGTCTCTCTTTAGGATTTTGGGGCATCTTCATTATTTCCACTGATATGAAAAATTCAGATGTAGGTGGATTTTTTTTATATCTCAAGGAGCAATCTATATCTTACGTAGTACCTTGTTCTGGTACGTCAGAAGAATTCCTTTATTGGAGCACATGCTTCATATATTGGCTGCATAAAAGATAAGTAATTGATTTAATGTTTAATAAAACGTTTGAATTTATTCAACAGCCAATAATACTGTATTTCACATTTATCATTTGTCTCATAATTAAACTACGTTTACTTTAGTTGTATATAATTTAATACAAGTATTACATTTTAATTATGATTACAATTAGAAGTGGACTACGTTTGGCGAATGTATGGCAATAATGTTTATATTAGAAATTATAGCTCTGTCGTTGCCTATGGAATATAGTGTAAAACACACTTTTGAGCAGTTATAAATTTATTATTAGATCAAGCCCAAAGAAGGCGGTAGGGAATATGTAGAATACTGGAATGCGGAAAAACTTGCATGCATACTTTATTATTACAACACTTATTCATGCATAGCAATTACATATTATTATATTTTGGAAATAATAATATCATACTGCCTTCGATATACATGTATGTGTGTAAAGTGAAAATGAAAACTAACAATAAGGGAGAGACATGTTATTGTGTTAGATATTGGAAATGAGGGTAGTAATGTGCTGGGTAGTTTACTTGAAATAAAGGTAAAATTGTGGATATTACAAAATATGCCCAAAGTGTAAATTGTAGGTTTTATTTCATTATATAATTTTACTTTCTTAAATTTTGAGAATACACTGATGAAAATAGCCGTATAGCGATCGAAAACGTTTTGTCTCAGTAAGTTTTCACAAATTTATAAAATTTAAAGTTTGGATAGTCAAAAATTAATATTAAAGTGAATATTATATTATTAGTTTTATTAATTTAAAAATATATTTATTTTTTCTAAAGAATAAAATTTTAGTTTTTTTTTAAATAGAGATATTTACCAAAATCCCCAATACCACAGAGAAAATCAAAACTAACTAATATAACTAGTCACCTAAAGGGGATCATGTCATTCTCATCAGAGCGTTCTATTACAAAATTAGAAATTATAATACAATGGTGCACAATGAAACGTGCTTAGTTTCGTTTGTAAACTATTGTATTCTTGTTATTTTGTAATAAATCCCTCTAATATATAAATATATATATATATATATATATATATATATATATAAATATAGGATCAGTCGAAGTTCGAAAAAAAACAGTATTTCTCTCTTCAACTCTTAGGTTCACCTCGTCAATGCTGAATGAGATACTAACGAAATTTCGGAACTGCGATTGTATACACTGCAAAATGAGCGAATATACTCTAGGTATTACCTATTTAATATTATATATATATATATATATATATATATATATATATATATATATATATATATATATAATTAGTCATTGTATCCATCATTACATTTCACACAATAGCTACCTCCCTCACCTGTATTCTTGAGAATGAGAACTGGACGACACCAAGATTCCATTATAGAGCAGTTCTACTTTAGTTATACTATTTGAAATACAATAGTTTGCCTATGTTAGTAACAGACCCCTTAAACATTTTGTAAGGAGTAAACACTGCATTTTGATACCGACTTAAATTATTTTTAAAAAAACGTCCCAAACATATATTTCTATTAAAATTATACACACACCCACCGTTTTATGCCTTCCTTATCAAGGTATTTCAAAGTGGAACTTCATCCACTCTTCCTCAAAGGATAATATAACAACTTCAGGCGGAAGTCATACCCGACGAACCATTTTTGTGAAACACAAAAAAGATGGACTTTAGAGTGTTTGCTAAAGATTAAGGCCAGGGGGCGACAAAAGCATAGGCAGAACAAAGTGAAACTACATAAATAAGATGTCCTCGAGCAGTAATTACATAAAGGACAATGCAAAGGAATTATAATGTACAACAGGAAAATATTTAAATTTTATTTGAGTTGATTTTTAAATTAGTTTTAGGTAAAGCAAAGACAAATATATTATATTCATATTTTCATAGCCTATTTTTAAAACCTTAAAGATGAAAAACGATTATAAAACTATCATGTTTACTAAAGAAAAAATAATTATTTATCACTGCCTTGAAAATAAAAATTATGAAAATACTAGTTATTAAATAATATAATTAATAAATAATAATATCATCACTTTACATTACCTGAATCGGATTTGTATTTGTAAATAGGTTATTTTAGAAATAATTTATTTAACTTAAATCTTTAACATTATATCGACGTTAACACATATATATTATTAAATTAAATATATTAATAATTTCGTTTTAGAAGTATATACATAAATAATTATAAACCTAATAATGTATGGGAAAAGTGTGAGCATGAAACATTCGGATGTATTACTTCTTAATATACCAAATACAAATAAAAGTAAACAAGGTTTGGTATGACGTTAGTAAGTTTAAATGGAACAGCTTCCAGATATTCGCCAGCATAAAACCGACTTTTTAGAGACGTTGTTAGATGTAGGTCACTACTAAAGCAATACACACTGGGATTGTAAATATATGTAGCTTAGGATAGGGATTGCATTTAAATCACGACTAAATAAGATTACGCAAACCGACAATGACCCGATTGGGAATCCAGCATCTGCACTTACATTAAATTTGGAATCCGTGCGCACAACTTAGATAAGTCTTATATATAAACCCACTTTAATAAGAAAAAAAATGTATTCAATGAAGACATAGCATTTCTCTTAGAGACTATACCTTTATTAGAAATTCGGCCTCCAACACATCACGTAAGTAAATATTCAACGACTAAAGTACGTTTAAAGTACGTATCGGCTTTGAATCAAAGTATATGTTTGAAATGTATGTATCTATTTTAAATGACTCAAAGTATGATGCTTAAAGTATGTATCAGTTAAAATAGTTATAAGGTACGACTGTTCCAAAGTATGTGTTGGTTTCAAACGACTCAAATTGATTATAGTCCAGTTCAATAAAACATTTATGCACATGATTACACAATATTTAGTAAACATATCGCTGTATTTACTTTAACCCCACTGGTTGTAAAGATGATTTATTTGTTATAATTTGCAAAAAACTTTTCTTAGCCTCCATCCAGTCAGAAGGTGTTGGCGGGATCCCAATTTTTATATTCATTTCAGCCTTTAGGTGATGCACTCATATAGTTCTAATGGCTAAGGACTTTATAGTACTACTATTAAACAACTACTTTGATCTTAAGTTCAAACACATTTGATTTAATATTTCCGATATTACTCAGTATTTATTCTGGAAGTGTTTGAAAAAATGAAGTATCTTTTTTTCATAAATATTTTGTGTTCTGTAAGAAGTACTTGAAATGTTAAAAATGCTGTGTCAGTTAATTTAAAATTAATATAATATAATACAAGAATTATTTACGTTTGTTGAGATACTGTACTTTAAATGTATGTCTTATAGCAGACACCAAATTATCTAATCTCAATAGTAGTAATATCAATAGTAGTAATTATCTAATATCTAATATTAATAGTAGTCGATATTTATCCTATAGTATGAGCCTATATTACTACTCTAGTAGTAGGCAATATTAGGTTTGTATTATGTTGTATATTTAGTCTGTAGTAAAGTGATACGTTTAGGTTTTAGTATTACCTTATATTTAGCCTGAATATAAATAGCCAATACATAACCTGTATTAGTACCCTGTAGGACTATATAGATTGTACTAGTAGCAGTTACTTATCCTGTAGTATGAACCTATATTGAGCCTATATTTAGTATATAGGTATAGCCAATTTTAGTTCATGGTAGTACCCTAAATCATTTCTGTACTAGTAGGCTATCTATTTAGCCTATAGTAGTATATCTGGCACTTTTTTCACACTACATAAACTATTGGTTAATCCATAGATAAACTTCTCCTCGCTTTGCAAGGAGTGGGGTTAACCAATTGAGATTGTAGTAAAACTTAAGACAAATAAATATTACCAACATTCACTGTAACCCTGAAAATTGCATTTACTACTTACATTTTATTTAAAATTTTTACTTTTAAAAGGCAGACTATACAGTAAATAAATTGAAAGTGTTAGTTAAAGTGTATTTGTATTTCAAACTTATCACCATAGTATTTCTCCATTACGCATTAGGTATTGATAAGGCAAGCTTTGTGATTGAAAGGAATACACTATGACTAATTTTCATTTCTATCGAGACGAATATAGTTTTGTTATGAGTTACATCATATGCGGTGTATTTACTTTATAAAACATTTTTAGATTGCGCTATATGTCACGACTATAATATTAAAAGTAATGTTCGTATACAGATCTTCTATGTAATATTGGCTCAATAACTTTATAGGCCAATGTTAATTTTACTCAATATTTGTTAAATATTAAATAGAAATAATAATAATTATCAAAATTATTAAGTCTCACAGGTGAGGTATTTGTATGAAGTAATAAAAGAGGAAGAAGCGTTCTTCGGAATACAAAATTACTTTTCTGTTTGTATGAGTGTGTGTGTAAAAAACTATAAACCT
Organism: Prosapia bicincta; assembly: GCA_036971475.1. Classification (NCBI taxonomy): domain Eukaryota; kingdom Metazoa; phylum Arthropoda; class Insecta; order Hemiptera; family Cercopidae; genus Prosapia; species Prosapia bicincta. The sequence continues at coordinate 57,809,066 of JBAIZL010000002.1, forward strand.
TGGCAATTTTTAACAATCCTCATGCAATTACCAATTTCCCCTTCTTATTATTTAGCAAATGAAATTATTTTGAAAATAAAATTATCCAATTTAAGACTTGGTAGATCTTATAAATTGTTACTTTCCACCTATATAAAAGCAGAAGTTTGTAGTGGCAGAACAATTTAGTTATTTATTTTTGTCCTAGCAAAAGACCTAAGCTTTCTCTATGTATCTTATTAGGTGTCTGTTTACCTAATGTGTGCTCAAATTAGGGGTGTAAAAGTGTTCAAAACTATTTTACCTAGTAAACTGTGATCTATATAAAAATAATTAAGTAAAGTTAATTGCTTAAGTGCGAACAGTGTTTATAGACATCTAATGTAACAAATTCCGTGTATATAATTAGGCAACTTGTTTAGCATAAACTTTTAATAGCAAACGGTCTTTTCGATCAATATTGCAGTTTGGCAGAAGACTAACTCGAAATTATACTTTCATGAGAAACATACAAAGCAGTTCTTTTAGGGATTTCCTTCTCCATCCAAGCAGAAGAAAACCAATTCTCTTTATATGCAAATATAGTGTTTATAAGGCAAATGTTTTATAGGTTATCACCTAAAAATATAATATTTAATTTTACTTTTTCTCACACAGTGTAGAATTCCTGAATTTTTATTAGTTTCACGTGTTTTATATCTAAGACATTGGAAGTGATTTGATTATATTTATTTCTAAATAAACTGTATTATAATATATAAACTTTGAAATTGCATTCAGATTTATTATACATGATTCTTAAGTATATGTTTATTGATGGTAAATATATTAGAAATATTGTTTTTTGCTTACTATCCTAAAAATATATGATGTCCCACACACACACACTCATAGTCACACAAGAGTGCATATATATAGTTTGTTACATAATATATATATTATACAATACATAGTATGCAGTGCATAGTGTATAGGTAACATTATTTTGTACATTGAATATAGTGTGTCCTGTATAGTTAATAATTTATATACTTTTTTTTTAGCCAAGTCTGCTTCTTCAAAACCCACACAGCCCTCGTGTAGCCAGATTCTTGTGAGCCTTCTGCATTTCATAACCGCTCATGCGGATAGTATCCATAAAGGAAACAGAATTTATTGCCCTAGTGTCAAGTTATTTGGCTCTTTCAATGGATCAGAAACTTAAGAATGGCAACAGTGCATTCAGTGTCTAATCACAGCGTGACCAAGTGAAAATGTTACTGAAAACATAATGCAGTGCGAGACAATCCTGACCCACCCTTACGTTTAAGTCCAAATGAGTGATAATAATGCTCTGCGATAAGCTTTATCTCTCCATGTCAACAAAAACTAATTTCAAATGAAATACGTCAACACAATGAATCAAGACGTACTACGTCGGCAGAGCTAATAAAAAATGCAACTACAGCTGATTCAGTTTCATTACAGTTTATTTGTCGCATACGTTATTTATAATGTTAAATTGTTATTGAAAACGTTAACTCCTATGAATATCATATGGATATCCTTATTAAATAAAGCTGTTATAACATCCACTGCAGAAAGTAATGAATTATTAACATGCATGATACGTGCAAGTATTACACCTATCCCAACCACTCCAATATTATAGTGATATCGTGAGTTATTTGTGAAAGAAATTCGTGAGAATCGTTTATGAAATAATTAAATTAACCTCGGAATATCAATTTTATTTGATTAATAACTAAGACAGTATATAGCCAATTGATCGTAATATTATATGGTATAATGATAATAATAATAGTAATACTGCAAAATGGATTACAGGAAGCAATCAATTCTATTTGCAATTAGGTCCTTATTATCTATTACAATAACAATTTCTGTTTTTAATGTTTCATAGTCAACCAGTATTTTAAACAAATCCATTTTTTGTGAAATATGCAATAGTTATTGTTCCAAATTCGCCTTTTGTAAGTTGAGAATATATATTAAATTAAACTGTGTATATATAATGAAGTTGTACTTCCGCTTTTGTAGTCCAGGATCATGTGACGATGGAAAGGTTTAGTTACATTTAATTAAAAGTTATTTGTATTTTAAGTGGTTTTATTTATTTAACTAAAATTACGACACAGATGATTCAAGTCGCTATTCCAATTAGACTTTATATTTTAATTAAAATTCCGATATTCATTCTAGTATTTCTGTCTGTCTTAATTTTTTGTTTTAGGAATGACACAAATATGCAGGTATTGACTGAGAATTACCTGAAACTGTAGTCTAAAACGGATAGCACCTAATTATCAAACACAGGGAGACTAATATAAGGTAGTTATTTGGAAGTAGTAGAACAATATCAAATGTGATAAAAAAACAATAAAAGTGAGACTGATTCTATACACTTTGAAGATCACGGTCTGAAAAAAAATAAAGTAGAAATTGAAAAATAACATAAGAAATTGAGGACAATAGGTACCAGATCTCTATCAACATAAAATAATAATTTCAGGAGAAATCATTGATGTATATATAGTCATAGAGTGTACGGGAAAGAAAGAAAATATCAAGGAATGATAAGGAGTTCATAAACGAAAACATTATTGGATAGAGTATCTAATAACAAGTATGCAGAAAAAAATTTAATCTGCAGTGCGGGGAAACGAAAAAAAAGAAAACTGCAAACAAGGAAATATCGATATGGAGTGCAGAGAGGAAGTAAAGACAGTGAGGAAAATGAGAATAAGTGAGCAACAGGGAATAACATATGAAAAATGATTAATTAAACTCAATATGCACAGAGCTGAAGTAATGTGGATAAATAATACCCAGAGACAGGAGATAATTTAGATGCTGGCCGGAAATGAGGGTGGGGCACCGGCGTAAAATCGTCACGCATTTGCTGCAATCTTAGACCCTTTATTTCATTGAAACTTGTTTACCTAAATCTAAAATAACCTAAATATAATCATGTTTTCCTAAGCTTTAATTTAATAGAATTATTGTGTGTATAATAGTCAGGCAACAAATATTTCATATTGTATTTAATTTTTCGAAATATCTGTTAGTATATTTAGGGAATGAATATCTCGTAAGAATAATACATTAATTAACATCTAAAGTTTTTCTTTAGATCTGATACTATTATTGTGATGTGGTTAAGGTTTTGTTAGCTATTAGTAACTATTTGTGAATTTTACGTATTTACATTATATTTATATACAACAAACATACAACTTTTAACATTTTTACCGAAAACTAACGAAATTCCATTCTAAAAGGACGTTTAACTTTATAAGAAACAATTTGTGTAATTTAAAACCTGATAAATTGTTTTATACATGAGTTTTTTAAATTAATTTATCTGTTCACAGGTAAATATATTAAGGTGGTAGGTATTTAAATTTTTTTTGTTATTTACCTAACACAATTATTATAAATACAGTAAATTGTTATTCTCAAGAGTAGAATTAAATATGGTATATACCCTTCTAATTAAATTGTGGAAGAGGCAAAAATTGTATGTAATGAAATTTATTATCCATATGTGTAGATACTTATATGTATTTATAAACAATATGGAATTACAGTACGTAGCTAAAAGCCAAATACACATACCTATTTATAATTTCACAGTGGAAAATTTTTATAATATTACAAATGATATAAATAACTTTATACCCAACATCATAATATCAATGCAAGAAGATATTTATATAATAAATAATCAAGAAAGCTACATATATTACAAACTTATGTACATTTCGAAGTTTACGTTATTATCATACAAAGGTATAAGTAGTCGTATGTTAAGGGCCCAAAAAACATTGATATTAGTTTATTATATTCTTAAAATGTTGTTTTGTAACACTTGGTACATACATTTTTATTTGTAGGAATAACAAAATGTGGTAAACAGTGATAAGGCCGCTATAAGCTCTAACTGTTGCACAATATAATCTCCAAAATGTATTAATGTATTGAGTTTTAAAGGTGAAACCCGTATTTCAATAATAATGTACTATTAGCGTACGAAGTATGTTTCCATTACTCATGAGGTAAATTGGTCTATACACGACAATCCTGTAATAAATTTTACTAGAGTTTTAAAACTAAATGGTTACCTTAGCAGATTGGGGAAATGGCATAAAAATCAGATGCGTTTATGAAAATATAACAGAAATTATTTTCATGATGAGGTGAACATTCACAAAATTTTGTTAAATAAAAACACGGTTAATCCGGGAATCAATGAAAACTGCTTTATTAAGAACCTGCCAACGTTTCGACGACTAAATTGTCGTCCTCATTCAGGCCTGATCTCCTCATTTGTACTAATTTCAAACCTACTAGAAGACAACTTCACTTCTACATATTTAATTTATTCAACAATAGAACCTTTGTTTAAGTGTCTAGTGCTCTAGCTTAATAAATCGTGTTTCTTTGACTCACGAATCGACCGAGTCTTTATTTAATTTAGAGAAATTATATCCGTTTTAGAAGTGAAGCTTAAATATACAAATAATAAATTGTTTGATGATTTCTAAATTATAAGGAGATATAACAAAAGAATTGCTGTTTTAGGTATAAATAATATATTTTAAATTAAATATAGTAAAATAATATATTATTAAGGCTTTAGTTCATAGATAAATTAGTTTTTGTACATTCCCACCCCATATGGGTAATTAATAAGCTCTGAAACGTTGGTAATATTACGTTAGTCACGAATTTATTCACAGTTTAAATTCATAAAAACATTTTAATTTATATTATTATAAAGCAAGTGGCAGGCATGAAAAGTATATAATATTATAAACAGTAAATTATTGAATTTATTATTAAATAATAACAACATCTCTGTAAGAAAATATTACCATATAATATTTTTAAGGAGGGTAAATTTATTTCACTGCTGCACTTTCCGCCCTTGTTATTCCTTGTCGTTTTATATGCTTTTTGTCTTATTAAATTTATATCAATGTATTCACTGCGTTTGCTCTACTTCGAATATTTTATAGCTATTACCACATATTCGTATATCTGAATGTCCTTTAAAAAACTAGCAAGATTTACGACCTGTATATTGCTTTCAATTCAATCGGATCAAAGTAGTTTATTAAATTTGTTCTATATCTTTAACACGTCTCTCTGTATAAAAAGGTATATTCCTTTAAATTTTACTTTTAAATAACCATGGATAAGTGGTGAAAATTATATTTTAGGAAATTGAAAATACTTTATATTTTGTTCGCATTTCACACAGTACTGTTTTTTAAAACATATATTCGTTGACCTATTTAGCGTTACCATACTATCCTTAAGAAAATGGTTACGTTAGCTTCATGTCGACTTGTTTTATACCAAATGAAGAAATAGTTCTTAAAACTGACAAAGTAATAGTGGGATACCGTCTACAGCAACACTATTTTGCAAAAATATTAACTCTCTGTATTGAAGAAGTTCCTCATACGTGCCAACCACAGTAAAATCTTGACTAGTACATGATTCTAATAAATATTGTTTCTTGCTTACACGGTTCCCCAAGTTGTTAGGCCCAGGTATTTATGAAGCGTCTAAAACACATAAAATATATAAATAATTTTATATGGGTTTTACAAAGTCAGAATATTATACCATTTTACTGGTATCGAAACAGATTATCCTGTCTTAGTAGTAATTCTACGAAGCACCGGAGTAAAACATTTGAAACGCATTATGAAAAATATTTTTTTTTTAATAGGCAAAAGAAACAAACTCTGACAATCTTTGACTTAATAATATTCATATAGCAACAGATATCAAAATACAAAACTAAAATATCTGGACTAGCCACTGTATTAGATATACTATTATTAAGTATATATGTATATATTGGAGAACACGTCCTAAGTTATTGACAATATGTCGGTGAAAAATGGTTATATTTTTATTGATGACTTTTGCTACTTTTATTGGTTTACTGGCCTAATTTATTTGAATTTCTAAACGCGGTCGTCAATAAAAAAAAATTAGCTTTATGAGAACTCCTGATTTTCAATAAATTATTTTTTTTAACACTAAATGGCTGAACTGATAGTTTATTTGTGTGTGTGTGTGTGTGCGCCTGTGTCGTTTATTAACAAGCTAGATATTTCATGATCTAAGGATATGTAATATCCACTAGTTATCAACCTAACAGTTTATTTCCATAATTTAAAATGAATCTATAACGTTTGCATTAGGAAATGTATTAGAATATGTATATTACGGTAATATATAATAAATATTAAAGAAAGTATAAAGCTTTTGGGCTAGTCTGATTTTGCTAAACTTGTACCCGGATTATTATTATTAAAATTACCTATATAGTTTGGCACATACTTTTTACCCAACATTTAAATGTTGTTTCTATATCTGGTAATAATGTGATTTTCGCCAAATAATGCACAGCATTAGGGGATAAGCATTTCCCAGACAATCGCTGAATACCCAGTACTTGAACAACACAACAGCTGTTACCACGAGTCGTAAACCGTATTATTACCTATGCTTATTACCAAACGTTATTGCTTGATCCGAAAGTGTGCCAACAGCGGTGTAGCCTGAACTGTTTAAACGCTACCGAATTAATGTAGTTTGATGCAACATTTACAAGGTTATGCATTACTTTCGGTCGATTTCGAAAACCATGTGTTTTTCACAAAGCTTGAAAAGAGTTTACGCCTTATAAACTTCACTGTCTAGCATTCATTTTTATTTAATGTCATATTATGGTTCCTTAATCATTTCTTATACATATTTTTGACACACTCTTTGAAATAACATTATAGATTTTAAGCATTTCTTGAGTAATAATAAAGAGAGTTGGCGAAAGAGAAAGATTGACAGTCAGGCTAAACATATACAAGCTGCCATATAGAGCCATACAGTTATAAAAAAACCGAAAGGGAAATCACAATTCAATAAAACTTATACAAGTAACAGCCATATATTTTAAAAATTTATATTTCACCAATATTTTAGTTTAAAAATGTTTGTTTCTATCAAAAAAATATATTTCTGCCAACGTTTTTAGAAATTTTGCTGCAAACGAATTTAGAATCACAGTTAATTTTATCCTCTTGTTTTAGGTAATTCGAAACATTTTCAGGCTGAAAACTGACACGAATAATGGCTCAAAATGGGACAAGTAAAACAAACAACCTAATGTATTTTCAACAGTTCACATTTTTTTATTTATTTAGAAACGTGTGACTATTCTTTCACACAAAATAAACTTAAATGTCCTTTGTAACACAGCCTAAATGATTCTATAACTGACTAAGAATAAAAATAATTAAAGTGTGTATTCAATATATTCATAATTTGACAGTTTAAAATTATTTTGTTTACATTAAAAAATTCGATTTCAAAAACTAAACGTTTATATAAATATTTTAATGTATCGATGATAACCAGATTTGGTTTTTCGCCAGGAAAAACAAAAAAAAACAAAAAAAAAAATGTATTATATTGTGTTTATTTACTCATAATTTTATATTTATAGTAATTTTTTAATCGTTTTTTAAAACAAAACTATCAAAACATATTCCATTGTTTAAAGATATTATCAAAATATCTTCTTTTTAACCATGATATTTCACCACTATTCGATATGTAAAATAGAGAGTTTTTTGTGGGGTAAATTAAACATAATACACCCTTCACTTTGGTTTTGGCCATTTTTTTCTTTGATAAACATAAGGCACTTAATTTACCTTTTTTCTTTTAATATACTGAATATGTTTGAATTTATTTTATGTGTAAATAATTTACCTACAGATTATTTGTAAGCCTTCCAACCCTCTGCGCAAGAAGATCATGCATAGAATAAGGCGCAAACAGACATATATATACATGTATGTGTGTGTCTTTTATTTTCTATTCGTGTGTGTTCTTAAAGACTTGTGTAAGAACCTATACAAACAAAAAGGCTATATATCGAATGCGTTGAAGAATCAATTGTTTTTTAGTCTTAGTCTTAACCTTAAATGAGGTTTAGTGGGTAAAAGGAAGTTTTCCTCTTACTAACAACAAAGATTTGTGGAACTTTAGCATTGTTGTCTTTTAAAGGTGAAATATTTCATTTCACTGTGGCGAAGTCATGGAAACACTTCTTTTATTTTTTATTTTATCAAATTTGCTAATCGAACCCATTTTTAAAATGAGATTGTTTTATTTATAATTTTAACAAATAGTTTTTATTTATAATTTGTTAATAAATTCAAAATACAATTTATTTTACCACATCAAGTCCACAAAACGTGTTATGAACCAATTATTTGCCAATGTATTTTATAATTATAATGTATTTAGTGTAATTACTATTATGATTTATTATTCTAAACAGTAATCTCTATATGCGTCTTTATAAATAATCACAATGTGTATAGTGACCCAATCTTAATCATTGACTCAATCACAATCTTTACAACCATCTTTAGGTAGTAAATTCAGTTGCTAAAAATGATTATAACTTTTATAGTTTTATTCTTTTTTATGTAATGTGAAGTATTATAATAATAGTGATTTTATTCACAGTTATTTTGCAACAAACGATATAATATTGAAAATAATTTTGTAAATAGGTTATTTATTCATTTACAATGCATATTTAAACTTATTTATTTTCACAATTGACCCTTAAAAGTATATTTTAGAGTGGTATTATTGATACTTACCACTTGGGATTGGTATATTAAAATATAAAACTTCCCATTTGTTAATAAAGTAGTATGATTGTGATTTAGTGTTGTTTGGGTATTTTTCAAAAAAGTATATTTTTGGTACTTATATGGATCATTACTACTCTCGAACTATATTATTATAATGGCTTATAATTACAAAATAACACAAAATTGTAAACTGTAAATTGCATCCTGTTTACAGAAATCGCAAATATAAAAGTCATTTTCTGCACCAATCCTCACTTAATTTACAATGAACCCATAGTTCTCTCATTCTAACTATCGAAAATGAACTACCACAAAACATGCACAGAGCGTCTTCTTCGGCGGGTTTGCCTTGACCAATTAAAACCTTGAAATTTGAATGTCCCCAAGAATTGGTTCCTAGAGGCGATTTGTCATCCAACTGCAGGTGTGTTTTACCATAGGAGGAGGAGTTTTTGACTGTTTCCCGCTCTTCTTTGTGGCTGAAGGCTGCTTATTTTTTCATCCCTTAGGTATAGTGATGAATATTGGCTCTTTAAGTTGTGTTTTGTACAGAGACGATGTAAAAACAGCGCTAGAACTTGGCTTACGGCATCTGTTGAAAGTTTTCCTCCTTTATTTGGGGGTATTGGAATTATTTATTTTGGAAACATAAGCACTTTTAAGTGAGTGACAGGAGATCCTGAAAAAGGTTTAGCAAGTAGAGGTCATAGTCTTGCTCGTCTCTAATTGCAGGTACTGAGGGACGAAAGTCGACGTCACTGAAAACATTTTCTTTACATGGGAATATTCCAGTCTGAGAGAATCCGTTGGCTGCAATAGAGCCCGTCTGGCATTGTAAATAGGCCTTCACAAATACCTCGGCATTGTCATATGGTCCTTAATGCCTGTTGCTGTGATGTAACCGTTGATGAACGTACTCGCTGTAAAATAATTTGAGAGTTTCCACAAACATCTTGTTTACAATGCTGGTTTGTCTAATAATATTGTTAGGCTAATACTTACGGCTGACGTATCTACACTGATAAGCTTCTTTTTCACAGCGATATTGTTAAAAGTTAATATAAGATAGACTTGTTTAAAATTTGGCGTTAAATTAGTTATTTTTTAAAAATATATTTAGAAATGTTTTTTTATTTAATAAGGGTTTACTTGGCAATTGTTCAACGTCGATAATTGTTTATGTTAGTTACGTTGATATTATGTGAGGTGTGACCATTTTTACAACTTAATTTTAAAGAAATATGAATTATAACCAGACCCTAATTTTACTGAGATAATTGATCTCAACATATTCCCAAGCATCAAAACGTATTCTTTCAGAACAAGATAATAATAGGGGGTCGTCGGCGTCGTCCTCGTCGGCGTCGTCATCGTCGGTGTCGTCGTCGTCTTCGGCTTACATTATTTTATAAACCTGAAGACCTACGTTTTATTGAAAACCGGTTTAGCTTTTGTTTTTATGAAAAATATTAAATTTCGTCAGACATAATAATACAATTTGGAATTTTTTCTGCGATAGTAAATTTATTTTAATCAATACTCTTTAAATAGGTATGAAGAAGTTGGAGCTATTTCACTTTGAATGTTCGTAACATAGAATGACTTTGTAGAAAACCTGCACTTAATTTCTCAGTTTAAACAATTATATTAACAATTTTATTCACGTTTAACAGGTGAAAAAGTTCAATATAGAGATGATTCACAATTATGTCAAATGTTTTTTAGGTTTGTAACGTTACAACCCAACAACTGTAATATCTATAATAATTTTGTTTTCCAATTAGGTATCGTAAAGTTTTTAATGTAGACTTTGTGTAATTAAAGTTTACAGCAAACTACACAAAGAGAGGCGTAGTTAATAGATGAGCCCGCGGAAACTAATACATCATTTAATGGTTAATATTGCGGTAATAATTTATAGAAATGGAATAGTAGCAAATCAATTATTTTAGCAAAACTTATAACCTGTACATATTAGAGTATTTTATGCCTTTCCTAACATTACAATATTCTCCTTTGTTGACTCGTTTCGAAATGACTCCATTTATCGATACATAAATAGTACTCCAAAGTACTTAAAATTAAAGTTCTTTTAATAATGGACCCGTACCGAAACGCGTCGACAAAGGAAAGCATTGTTATGTTAGGAAAAGCAGAAATTTTATTTAAATATATTCAAATATTCTTAAATGAAGTTAAAGTCTATTAAGAATTTCAAATTATAACCTGAAACTAACGTGAAACCCAACACACTATTTTTATGATCATTACATTAGGCAAATTTTTTTCAAATAATCAATAACCTTATTTCTATTATTATGAACAGTGTTTACATTTACAGCGTTTACAAGACTTTAATGTACTGTAAATACATTTTTTATATTTGTTTAAATTTTATTATTATATTGTTCTCGAATTACATATTCAGGCATTTATTCTTGATATACAAATTTTAGGGAAACAATAAATTTTGTTTTTCTGATAATTTTCCTGTTGTAAATGCAGCATATTACGTACCATATGTTTTTTTTTCCAACATAGTGGATCAATGTAATCATATATCTCCTAATAGGATTCGGAATGTGTAGAGTAGACTGAATAAACATTATTATTATAGTTAGTAATATCTAATATTCTTAAATGTCTAGTAATTATATATATATATTCACCAAAATTGATATATAGGGGATTTTAACCTCAGCAATCAATGTGAAAAGTTTCTGAACAATCGTTATTATCAAATTATTGTATATTTTAAGAAGTACATGTTCCTAGAATTACATTGGATCAAGCAAGAGTCAGCGTGGACGTAATATGCAAAAACATAACAGTTCCCAGCTAGACCAGAATTTGCCCTGACAATTAATAGGTACGATGACATTTGATTATGTTGATATAGCCTTAAGACTCTCCGTTTTAAAGCACGGGATATGTGCCATTCTCTAGGACTAAAAGGAGTAACTTAAAAAATCTTTTGCCTTTTATGTAAAAGTATAATTTACGTCATACGCGAACATAATGCTTAATGTTTTGTACTCAATCGGAGTATGACCAGATCGTAGATAGGTTTCCTAGTGTTTCACTTGTTTTTATCTCAACATTTCCTTCAAAGACCTTAAATTTATTAAGAATACAATGACACATTGGTTAGGTTGAGGTTTGTTAAAAAGATTTTAGCTAAAATTGTTATAAGACAATGAAATCTTTGGTACCTGATTTGAAAATTTCAAACTTTTTCAAAATACGTTTAGATTCTCTCATAAGTTGCAACATTTTTGCATTTAAGTGACTATTCTTACAAAAACGACATTAATGTTCAGGAAGAGCAATCAGTTTAGACCATTGTAAGAGATTTTAAGGAACCATGTTGTTCAAAGGAGGTATCGCAAGCAGCAACACTACCTGGAAGAGAGAAGCACCGGTCATGACAGTCTATGAAGATCTCTTTGCATTACCATAGGCTTGTCACACCAAGTAAGTGGAAATTTAAATGTTTGTTTGGGCGAATAGCAACAGTTTTTAGGAAAAGGTTTTTGCTGTTCCACTTGGTGACGGAGTCCAGCTAAGAGTGACATATGAAGCTTTGCCAGAAAACCTATTACACCTACAGGGTCTTCTTCTTCAGTTGGGGATCAAGAAGTTTTCATTGCCTTACCTCTCAATGTTATGCTTTGGATACAAAGGATGCTACTGGAAAATCATGTGTGTCACTATAGAAGAGATATTTAAAGAATCTGATGTTTACAAAACCACTACCGTATAGATTTTGTTAATTTGGTTTTACTCAAAATATCTCGTAGTTTCATCTTACCGAAAGAACCACATTCTTATTGATATAAATAATTACAAAATAACAAACCAACTCCTCGAAAACAATTATTTGTAAGGAAAATGTAGATAAGTGTTCTCTGTACCATTAAAACTTATACATAAACCTCATGTATTTATTTGTATATAACGTTAACGTTTTATGTTTTGAATATTCAGACCAAAAGAAAATATAGGTACAACTTTTTCTTTTATCCATGTTTAATATAAAGGCTAGGTTCATATTAAGTAATGCAGCTGAACGCTTTCAATTCCAAGATATTATATATTCGATTATGTTGAGCTGTGTTGTCTTACGGTTGACCTGTTTTTCAAATTGATGGGTTATCAAGTAGAAAATAATATCCGATTTCCGCGTTGTCACAGCTGAGAAATATTCAATATAACACTGTTCGTTGCCCTGGATTTGTCAGAAAATAGAAAAATATTCCCGATAGTTTTTATGTTATCCAACAATAGAATTTATGGCAAGATATTGCAAATAAATTAAATTGATAATTTACTGTTATTCTGTGATAAAACATTGTTTTTCCTCTTGATATTTTAAAGTTTATTCAACATAGAAAAAACCAAAGGCGGCGAATTTTCCTAAAACCAACTCTACTGAATTATATACAAAAAGAAACAAATGTTAACCAGTTAAAACTAAGAAAGAAATATGTAAACCTCAATATTAACATAACGTATCCTGGAAATATCACAATGCGTTCAAAACTTACGGTATTGTCAAGAATATATTTTAATATGGTATTACATAGTCATACAATTTTAGTGTTAGCGAAATGTCTAAATTATAGGAAATGAAATTTGATTAAATTTAAAAATTTTACTGAATCAATTTTCTCAATATATATTTATTGTATAGTTTCCACCATGTTCGCTTTTGAAGGCTTGTAATTTTGGAAAAAACCACCTTTGCCTCACATTTTTTACTACTTTACCCGAATAACTCTTTAACTATGCAGTAAATAACTAAATACCCTACAGAGGGATGTAGAACATTATGTTCCCTTCAATACTATATATTACTGTACTACTTTACTTCTTTTCCTTCAAATGTTAAAAAAAACTTTAGTATTGATGGTAAAGTCTGAAGTTTTGCGACAACTGTTGACTAGTGGATCTTTCAAGCGTTAACCATTCCCAATCAACATATTAGCTGAAATATCTACCATCATGTACACAAAAGTGAGTACTGAACTTCTAAGTAGGACAGACACTTATTTTAGAATATATATATATATATATATATATATATATATATATATATATATACGTATACTTGTGGGCCCGTTGACCTGGTTCCTCTCAATTAATTAAATATGATGTAGACTATGTTAATGGGAAAATATGTTGGTGTGGTCATGCTTTCGCATATTAGATAACTGTCGTATTGGCACCATTTATTTAGGCTAGCCCCCTCTAAGTTATAGTTTTGCTTAATATGTCTTCCAGATCACAATTCGGTCTTTCTATGTCTACTTAACTCTGTCTACTCTTTCGTAGTCTATTATTTATTAGTCTGTAGTTTATATAGTTAAAATTTAATTATTATTAGACACTTTGGCTTATTTCCACTAACTACACTTTTACTAAATACTTTTTTTTACTAATTACTTTGTAATCTAAAAGTACATAGGGTTAAATGAAAATTGTTGAATTTGTGGTAAGAGGTTGTTTTAATTAATATAAACATTTACACCACAGTTGCTTCAAGCTGTTACACTTTTACTGTTTAATTTAAACCGCTCGATTAGGCTTTGGCGTATTTAGAGTTATGTTTGTCTATATTATATTTTAACAATCACAGTTTGTATAATTAATGCTACGTAAATCTGTTTACTTTGTTCCCTATATTTACCATTTTATATATCAATAATTTCAAAATAATTTTAATACTAGGCAATTTGGCCTAGATACATATTCTGTACTATTACCATATTTTTTGCATCGGTCATTTCGGCCTTAGCAAGCTGCAAACTCACTGTGCACTGGGACCAGGCTCTTTATTTCAATCTCACACCGATATATCTGAGGAGGCAGGCCATATCTCAGATATAGCTGAACTTAGTAGAATGTTTTAAAGCGTTGGGCGTAATGGTGTTTTAAAGCTCCCTCGGTGGGAGGAAGACAAGCGATATCAGACTCTATGGTGGCTACATATTCAAGATTGACTTATACTTAAAGGCATTGAGGGAAACCTCTTTCGCTGGAGCCCCTTCACCTATCTTTTGTACTTGGGTGGTATTTTTGTATACTTTTGTTATATCTTTGATTTGTTCATCACCAAGTCGTATCATCAAGTCACGTGCAGAGGTCGAAATTATGTCCCGGGCTGTCAATGCATAGTCAGCGCTCAAGTGTGTGGGAAAGGGTTTCAACATTTGAGGGATAATATATACAATAGATATATAATCCATATTATTAAGGAAATTGTAAGTTTCTACAACCGCCTGGTAGTCATTTATTTATTTGTTTGGTGCATCGTTGAAGAGTTACTTGGTCAAAAAGAGTAAAAAAGTTAGCATTTTTTAAAAATTACAGACTTGTGAGATCTGATAACGCAAACACTATACAAGATGTCGAGAAAAGTGACAGTAAAAATTGTATCAAATTCAATCAACTTTCCATTTGTATGAAAACGTTATTTCGCTTGTACTTATAGTTACCGTAATTTAAACGAAAAATCTAAGGGTGGAATCTACAAACCCTCCATATATAATATATATATTAATATATATATATATATATATATATATATATATATATATATATATATATATATATATATATATATATATATACAGTGTCACAAGAAGATATGCAGAGGCTTTGGTGGCTCATTCTAAATGTAAAAATAATGGACAAAATTACTGTCAACATGGGTCCGGAATGCTTCGTCAGCTACAGATTTCGCCCGGACTTCAGCTCAACATGCAAAACGATGACTTCCTGTTATTATGGTAAGGTAGATTAGAGACGAATTCAATTGTCTCTTAAGATATTTGACATGATAAATTGAATAAAATGTGAATTTTATATTACGTAGTTTTTGAGAAAAAACGCGTCAAATGCAAAAAAAGGATTGAAAAACAAATTGTGTCTTATTTGTACAAGAATAACTTTGATATTTCACTTGGAAACAGTTGAAAATTCTCAGTAAACTTGTAGACAATTTTATTCTGAACAAAACTGTGTAAATAAAGAACACATAAAACGAATATATGTTTGACTAAAGGTTTTGTTAAATTAATTTTTATTCATAACAGCACAAAGTAAAATTACCCGGAGTAATTATACATTAATCTAAATCTATTCAACTAAATTTTCAAAAGTTTCTACTGCGACTTCAATGCATATTTCTGCTCGTTTAAGGATAGGTCTTGTTGTTTTCCGTAGTTCAACAGGAATTTCTTTTAACTGCGTAGAAGCTTCATTAATACGTTGAAGTAGCGCCTCGCGGGAATTGACATTGACCTTGTAAACCTTCTCCTTATAACAACATATATGCAAATATCCAACGGGGTTTGGTCTGTTGACCTGGGTGGTTACCTTCGGCTGTCATGTAATTATACATACTTTACAATAATCTTATGTAAAAAAATGTTTTCATTGTTGTTGGAAATACCTAGTTTCAATACTTATTGAAATTACAGTTACTTTAAAAATGTTTTTACCCTTTGAAATTATTGTTAAAAAATCAGGAAAGTTTCGCAAACAGACAATAAACGTTGAGCCTGAATACGGTGTTTTTAAACATGTAAAGTCTAGCACCCAGTTCTTTCTACCGGATAAAACCTGACAGTGACTGACGTAAACGAAGGAGATCTAGACCATGTACATGACCGTGACAGACAGTTTTAGGATTTACGTTTTTTTGTTTTAAAACTAAAGACACCTTTGTTTATTGGATTCCGCAAAATAATTCGTTGTGAAAGGCGAGTCTTGGAAATTCTCCATTTAACTTTTGTACTTCTAATTTACCTAGCTAAGTGGTGCATAGGAAATATCAACTAATCATTTTGACTCAAGAAGTGAAAAATTAAACCCACTAACACACACACACACACGCACGCACACATTAAAGACATTAATGCTGTCTTTTATTTTACTAATAGCCATTATTATGTACAATGATATTTACTAATATTTGTATGCGTAATTACTTATTCTCAACAACTGTAAAATGTACATGAAAATATAATAAAAACAAAGAACTAATTAAATAAATAGTTACGAAATATAATGTAAATTTCGGTTAGCAGCTAGCCAACGTCTAAAGTGCGGAAAGTATAGGCTATACCATTAACTTTAAAAGCGGTTGCTTAGTAACCGAAAATTAGGCTGTATAAATTATTGAATTATACTTGATAAATGCATTTTGTTGTGGTACTTTGGTGCTATTGTGTTTAATTAAATCATATTTTTAAAATTATCGAACACTTGTATTTATTGTAACAAGTTTTAATGTTCTGTATTAGTTCATGACTCTACAGAGTCTGTATTAAATTTTTTATTTTATGCATTTTTATCGTCACCGATTTGGTCATTCCCATCATCTTATAGCCATTTTTAAAACATCAAACATAGACACATTTCTTTTTATAGTCAGTTTTATAACTTATAGAATAGGTACACTGTCAGAAACCATTTATGATTAGTTTTTCTATTATAAAAGTTCAATGGGTCTTTGGAAAATCTTTGGAAAATACCGTTGCTGTTGCAGTATATTGAAGGTGTAATCGCGCTTACAAAACAATACAAAACACATTTAAAACAAAATAAATATTTGTAAGATTGTTTACTTTGTATTAACCACAATGAGTTTGTCACAATATCAGCAATATGGGTAATATGTGGGTATACATACTTTAGGAATAATATTACATCCGTTATTGTAAACCTGTCTGTCTTCTAATCTATTAATTTGTTTAACCTTGAATTAAACCCGTGTTTATATTGAAAAATGAATGAACAAGTTACACACCTATTATGGTTGTTCATTTAATTTGGTTTCTGGATAAAATTTGTTTTTTTATAAATATTAGCAATTTTTTTATGAATTGTAGTGGCATAATTTTCTGTATTAGATATATTTCATAGTGTGAAAAACCATGTTAAAATACCATTTGAGATTCGAAAACAAAACACAGTAGAAATATATACGTTTTCCCTTTATTTCCCTTACAGCTAATTCTGCTTTGTTTCACAAAGGAAATAAAATCCTTTCCCTGTTCCGGTTATTATGTTGATCCTATTCGATATACGAGTATCACTTGTTGTTAAATACAATCGAGCTTAAGACCTTTTTTATGACATTTAACTATATTTTCGCTTTCGTAAAGATGAGGATATTCTTTATCTTCTTCATTCTTTGGGTATTAATTATAATATTCCATATTATTTTGTACATTCAGAATTATTTGTTCTATCAGATTGTTTATAATGATATTAAATACCTAATTTTGATATGTTATTTCCCTGTTAATTTCTTATTTTAAATTTCCCCTTTCCCTTTATATTTTCTGCACTACCTATCAATGCTTTCTTTTTTCTGTTTGAAGTTTTCCCATGTTGAAGATATAGTTTTCTTCAGCATGCAAGTAGATACACTGTTTATAATTATTTTTTATGTCCTCCCTATCACATCCTGACATTTTGTTTCTTTTTAGCCTAATGTATGCCTATATGTAGATCAAAGTTTTCTCCTACATATCATGGTATATAATGTTAGAGATCTAATACTCCTTGCCATCAATTTCCTTATGATATCTTTCTTTTCAATTTACACTTCCCCCTTGTTCCACCATTGATCTTCAAACTGTATTATTATGTGTTTAAGACATAGAACTGGATCATGTGCTACTTTTAATTTATAATCTTCAAGTGGCTGAAGGTTATGAGTACCTGTTTCAGTACTCAAACATTTCCCTTTCCATCTACCTTTTGATAACAATGGTGAGGAATCTAGCAGAATGAGGTTCAAGGTACATCAGAACCGGGGCATTAGATTGCTCAGGGGGTATAAAATTTGTCTCATGGGTACTGTTTGTTAACAATCATTATCTATTGTTCAACTATGCCCATACTATTTTTTGATAGACTTTCTGTGTTTGATAACTAGAATGTATTTGATATGTTCTAAAATAGATTTTACTATATCTCAAACAATAACAGTCTAAACGTTTCCTTCCAAATACAAAAAAAAGCAAATAAGACAAGATATTTGGAATAATTATTAAAAGTCTAATTAAAATATGATATCTAGCTAAAGTAACAACCTGAATCCGCTGCGGCGTAATGTTTAGTTAAATAAATAAAACCACTTCAACTACAAATAAACTTTTTAATTAAATCTATCAGAAATATTCCACGGTTACTTAATCCTATACTACAACAGCGGAAGTATATATTGTATTACTTTACAGAGAAAGTAGTTTCAATTAATATTACATTCTAAACTCAAACAGTTTTTTGTATTTTAATTATTGCCAACTTCACAGCAATGAATGTTTTTTTAGAATTGGTTTACAATCAACAATAAAAAATATCTAAATTTGTATTGTAATAGATATATTATGCATTCATGGTCTGATTTGAATAAGAAATGTTTTCCTTCCTGTACACAATTTTGCAGTATTTCTACAATTATTACTACCTCTATTACACACGCTATTATATCCAATTGCTATTCATCTTATATCAAATTAAATGGGTTTTCTGAGTTTACTTTTACGACTCCATGAATGATTCTCACGAATTGCTTTCACAAATAACTCACGATATCACGGTAATATTGGAGTGTTTAGGATAGGTGTAATGCTTGCACGTACCATGCATTCTGGGGCCAAATTACCTTTTATAGAAATACGTGCTCTTTTATGCGTCAAAGGACGTGATGAAATCTCTGCAAATATGTAGAAATAAATAGGTTCTAAAGCAATATATTATACTTGAATATGAAACGCTGTCATCCCTTACCTTGACTGGTAAAATTGTAAACTTATGTGACGTTTTACTTTATCTATTTTTAATAGATTTTAAATATATAGTGATAGTTTATTGATTATTAATAATATATTAAAATTATACATTGCTTGTGCGGTATTTATTTTGTCTCACCTATGCACATTTAAATTGAAGAACTAATTTATTTGCCATCTAGAATGAAGAATGAAAGTTTTTTGTGACAGTTTTATCTTGAAAAATTCACGCGTTTGTGGAATGCTATCATGTTATTTATTCATAAATGATTTACAGTAGGCTATATACAACTCTTCCACTGAGGGAAAAACTGCTCCAAAAATATTGATTTTATTTTTTTTAAAGTGGCATTTCTCCTTGGAAGTGGAAGATAGTTGTTAGTTCTATACTTTTATTTCTTATTTCCATAAACTTGTTTCCCTCTAATTTAGCGATTTTACATTTCATATACGGTAATGTATGGCTTCTGTTTTCTTGTATATGATGTTCAACTTTACAGTGACAATTTGATATTTCAAGATTGAGTAAATATATGGTTTTCATCTAAATACTTGTGCGAGGATATTGCTGTATATGTATATTAATATTGCAAAATATGTAGCGCAGCTATATATGGTATGAGACACAAAACATTCATTGTATACTTAAATCAAACTAACCCACTAATTACACCTCTTTTAAACAGTAAACATGAATGTACTCTTTAGTTTTTACTTTAGTTTTTAATGACTATTTCGGACGTTTTTGGTGCCGGTAATGATATCCATTACGTACATTAATACTATGCAACCTGTTGGATAAACTTTGACATAGGTATCTCAAGGAGGTAATAATTAGATACGATTATAATGTATAATGTCGGCCACACATACACATACATTGGTCGAATATATAACTTGGAAGAATTATATTTTCTTCAAAGCAGATAATTATTTAAATGTAATTTTCAGAATATATTATTATTTAGGTTATTTATTAGCCCTTATTAAGAAAAATTCTCAAGTAGGTCTGTCATTTAAAATAATGATTTAGATTGAAGTTGATTACGAATAATAGTGCAATAGAAATAACAGAGAGAAAAAGAAAATATGCATGAATGTGAAAATGTATTTTTTAAACAAGTTAACAGTTTGTATTCAATGTGTATCCTTAGATCTTACTTGAGGTGAAAGTTTAGAAAACGTCCCTTAATTTTAGTATAATAAGTGTATATAAATTATAATCGCTTACTATCTGGACTCAATAAAGCTAAAATAAATGTAAACATAGTCATGTGTTGACATGTTAAACTTTCCACTTAGAAAAGTGTCTAGATGTAATAGTTGTAATGTAGGTAAGTTAATACTAGTATTAGTATATAAATAGTACTCACGCATAGCAGGAAAGTAATATAAAGCGTTTTGTGATATTAACTAACGTTTAACCTTTACTACGCACAAAACATTATTGAATGCATTACATCGTGTTCTTCTTCTGAGTTATATACAGAAAATTCGTTGTTCATCTTGGCAATTTCTTAGCTATATTAGGCTTCACAACATGTTCTATTTATGTGATAAACCAAAGAATTCGTCTAAATGTATTTCTCTTTGTCAATGGGGGATATATTTTTATGAGAATATTTCTAACATGGAACAGAATAAAAATTAGTATAGTGATTCATATGTTTTTAATAACATTTTATCTTTATAATGTAACGTAAAAGCTATATTAACGTAAAGACAGGGAGGTCTCGGCTTAGAAATACTTGGGAAAATCTATGTTTCGTGTATAATTTATGTGTAGGATGGTCAAGAGAGATAGATTTTACTCCTGCAACTCTGACCATTAAAACGTTTCATATTTTATGTTTTCATTTTAGATTTGGTTTTTTATTAACTAACTATGAATAAAGAAAGAATGTAAAATACATTATATATATATATATATATATATATATATATATATATTTATTTATATATATATATATATATATATATATATATATATATATATATATATATTTATATATATATATATATATATATATATATATATATAATCGTTAAAGTATTTTATAAGTTTTAAATAAGATATTCCAATGATTCAGGTTATTTTAATTGTTTTAGGAAATTGATTCAGGAAATGTTTTAATTATCCCTCAAAGTTACACCTCCAGTTTAGTTTTATCGTTCTCCTTAACTGGGAACAACATTAATTACATCTTTCGATCTCGGTTCACAATACAAACAAATTGTTCTCGCCTTTATGTAGTAACTACATGAACTATGTCTGATTTCGTTTTTAATTGTAAAATTATGTTCTCCATGTAAAGTTTATCTAGATTATTACAATTTTAAAGTATAACTCTCAATTACTGAAAACCAAAATACCTTAAAAAAAAATGTAATTAGCTTGTCCCAAGCACTATATATATATAGTGTAACTATATATATATATATATATATATATATATATATATATATATATATATATATATATATATAACTATCGCAATATGTATTCTTGTATATTAATAAAGAACTAAGTCAAAATACAAATACAAGAATTATATATATATATATATATATATATATATATATACATATAATACATACCATAATTTTATAGTTATAGAAATAGTAGTTAAAAATATTTGACTAAATTACTATTGTGTTATATGTTATATTTGATACCACTTCATGAAAAAGTAAATAGACAAAATTACATTAATTATATTGATTTCACTGGAATAGATGGAACTTTGTTCAGTAAATGAGTTTTGAGATATTTCAATTAATTAATTGAATTCCTACTATTATTTGACAAATGTTTAACCTAAAGTTTGTTGTAATCCTGATTTCGTTTTACCATGATGTGGTTTGGTATTTTAAAAGGTGCTTAAAGTGTTACATGAAACGTAGATGTATTGCTAGCATTTATTTGGACAAATAATGATGTAATCCTTACAAATAGAGGAAAACCCAATTAAAGCGCTCATTATAAAAATTATGGAATATTTATTGCTATAATATTAAATTCTGGGATAATGTTTCTAAGGACAATATGAATTTCCTTCTCATGATTTAACTATAGGCTTTAATTTTCAAAGTATAACTTCTTTTAAATTATAAAATAAAATTCCTTAAAATCATATTTAACTTGTATAAAATTTGAAATCAGAAAATATTACAGTACCGGTATATCATATAAAAACAGAAATCCCACACACCTGGTAATTTACAAGGAGCTATTATTCTCAGTTGTAATGAGGATACGTTAGGTCCTCGAATCGGATATTTACCAAGAAAGATTTTTGTTTAAATACATTATAGTGTAAGTGATATATATATATATATATATATACGATTTAAAGAAATATTGTCTCCTGAAACTGTGATACTCAAATTTATAAGATGTTAGATTTTTATTTTGGTCACATACTTTATAACAGTAATTCTCTTAAGGAAATTTAATTTTTCAATTACAAACAGTGAAGCTAGTTTATTATAAATTAACTGGAGCTAATTAAAGTTTTGAGTTACTTTGAATAAGATTTTGAGTTAATTGTTTTGTTTGAATGATTTGGTAAAGTCTGATCAGGTTACTTTAAACTACATGAATATCTTATACGAAATAATGTCGTTTCATAGCCTGAACATGGGTGACAACGTTTACTTTTGTTCAGCCAGTAAAATTTATTGCTGTTTAGAAAAAAATACTTTTTAAAAATTCAATCAATCAGATATTTGTATCATAAATATGACACACAACAGATTGAGCTATAAGTCTATGTTACACTCATAAATAATTGTTTAATAATAATATTTTTCAAAAATTATTTTCCATTAGAAATGTTTTACAGAGATAATATTACTTCACAAGGAACTATTGTTTCATTCCGCTTCTTATGTTGATTTCTAAATTACAGCGTCTTCATTCCTAGCATTCATTTATTAGTTTGAGAAATAGAACTGAGAGAAACTCATATTTTTAAAGTTGATATAACATTTTTGTTTGTAAATATTTATAGATTATATACATTTAATTTTATGCCGAAGATTAACTGATATAGTTTTATAAACCTTCTACTTTTATGTGATGAAACAGGTCTTATTATAAATAAAATATTATTTCAAATATTATATTCTGTACAAAAGTTAAACTTAAATTTACACTTTAAGTAGTTCACAGAGATTTAAATCTCTGGTGGGGAAAGCAGCAGGTGATATCGAAAAGTTGTGAGAAATGTTTAGTGCAATCAGTTTTTGCCTTACGTGTGGACTGCAGAGAAGTATGAGTTTTTACACACATTTTAATATGAAAAGATAAACTGATTGATTATATATATACGTATGTAGTCTACGTAAATAAAATAAATATGTATACTATATATTACATATAATATATATATATATATATATATATATATATATATATATATATATAAAACTAGCTAAATATCTACAACTAATAGCTATTTCAGCGTATTAGTAATAATAATTTTAAACACTTCATCACATCTTTTAATAATATAGGCTACGATAAATGTACTTTTAAAAGAAAGTATGAAAAAATTGCATTGTTACAAAATTAACTGTAGTATTCTATTATTGTTTTATTTGTCAAAATTTAAATTAGTTTTATTAAAAGTTCTATTGAAATATATATCGCATTGAAATAGATACAAATATAATTATAACTATACTCATGAAATCACTAATTGCATATTCACTACTCAGTCATCAATTGTGATTAATAACATTTTAACTTCTGATAATTATGATTTGATTTGAAAAGGTTTGAAATGATCAACGTCATACTTTATGGTTTTTGCTTTTATCATTACATTTAGGTATTGTTTTTCCACATACGTAAATAATCCCTAAACTTTGACATATACATTTGAAACTTAATTTACATCAAATTTTATTTTAAAATTTAACTTTCAAACCTGTAACTGTTATTGAAAAAAATAGACTTATTTTGTCCAACAGTTCCAGAATAAATACTGACTAATATCGAACAGATCATAGAAAATGTGTTTTCTCTTAGTTTCATAACAGTTCTTTATTAATGAACATTAAACTCGTTATCCATTAAAACTATAAGAGTACATCAACGTAAGGTTCAACTTGTTAAAAAAATTGGGATTTCGCCAATAGCTTTTGGCTGGTAAGAGCTAAGGAATGTTTATTGCAAATGATAACAAATAAATTTCCTTTACAACCAGTGGGGTTAAAGTAATTCTGATGGAATAGCGTACTTTTAGATTAGAAAAACGAATTGCTTTCTAAATAACCCCTAATAAATACAGTGGTGTTTTCAAGGCAATAATTAGAGGGTTTTAAAAGTTTCGTTGAACATGTTTTTATGGTATCACGGTAAAGTTAAAAAAGATTATTCCATAAATAAATATAACACCTTTAATTCAATTATTAGGTAGACGAAAATTTGAATTTCTTGTCACGTATCTTTTTTGGTATTAGAAAACAAACGTGTTAGTTGGGTTCACCGTTTCATGCGAAGGTAAATTAATAAATAAGAGAATACATAAAAAACGAAACAAAAATACACCGCTCTCATTTACATTATATAATATTATTTAATTAATAATAATATTTAAAGGAATATAGCTTTGATAAAATAGCTCTAAATAACATTGAAAAATAGCTAAATAATCATTTTTCGTTTAGAGCTCTACTTCTGGAAAAAATTTCTATCAAGCTTTATATTTTCTAAACATACTTAATGAAATCAAAGTTATTTCTCCCATTTACTTATATAACTGACGATAAATTCATTTACCCTGCACTTTGACTTATCTCTTTGAGATTTAATTGAGTTTAAGGAAATATTTATGAAAGAATATTTTAATAATAATGCCACCAATATAATAAATAAATATTAAAATAGAGACATGTTCTTAGGAATAATTTTTTAGAAACTCATCATTAGATTTTTATTTAATAACAAATGATTTTATTGTAGTTACTATAAAACAGAAGAGGGTTTCTACAATAACTTTGAGAAGTAGCAAGAGCTCCATGTGCTCTAAACCTAAAACTGAATGATATCTTCAGTACAGGTACAGTCATTTTACCATTTATTATAATTTATTTACATTTTATTCCTGACTGAGTGGAGTAGTATATCCCAACTACCAACGTCGTGAATACAAATTTAGCAATACTATATTACTTCGTATAACTTTTTTTATCACTATGGAAAATATTTTGAAAAGCATTTTTTACAAAGTCATAATATATTATATAAATATATATAAATAAATAATTATATATATATATATATATATATATATATATATATATATATATATATACACTAACATTTAAAAAACACACAAATTTTTAAAATATCACGAGTTCTATCTTACTTTAAAGTATTCAAACTATTTTGGAAGTATTGATATTTATGTTTTCAAGTATTATACTCGTGTAAACAAATAGGTCAATTAATACTAAAGTCAAAACAAGCCAATTTTGTTTAAGTTGATTTGATAGTTACAATTATTATAAATGTGTATATACATATGACACAAAATCAATATTAGATGGAAAATAGAAAGCGAATTTTCTTGCAATTATTAATTTTTCTCTCTATAAAGTATATGCTGTTGAAGTATTGTTTTAATTTGTTACAATTAATTTACTTTTTTTGTCCGTTCTAATTTATGAAGCTGATTTCGGTCTATTATTCTTTAATATTTTCATATACACTTAATAGTAATAAATCTAGCTTTGGGAGAGTTTTTTTCAGTATAAAAGTTCAGTATTTCAAATATGTAGTCATACAGTTGTAGTAATCCAACTCGACATCAACTTTTAAAATTTGTTAATGAATAATAATTTTTTTAAAACTGTATGAACATCAATTGTCAGCCACTAGGGGTTAAAAAAGGTATTTTATTTTTAAAATTAGTTTTAGGTTGCAAATCATAATACAAACACAATTTTAACACAACCTATGTATAGCCATCAACATGACTTCATCCTTTGCAATATATATGCAAATATATAGCGTTAAATAAGGATCCTGTTTGCAGTAGACAAAGCCGTAAACTTATTATTAGGAAGGCTCACTGAGATTCGCCATATTTATGTCAGTCTTGTTGACATGACTGAAACATACCAAATCGTATTCTTTTGAAGATTACTTGTTAAGAAAACTAAATTAGCAATATTAAAAATTGAATAACAATAATAACAGTACGTCTAAGTTTTATCTATTTATTATTCAAAAGTCTTGGTAAAAAAAATTCTTATTTACGAAAATTGGTTTTCAAACAGTTAATTTTAAAAAAGAGAGAAATTATTAAGATTCCACTCTATAAATGTATTAAACTTTATTGTAATGATATATATATATTTATATATATATATATATATTTATATATATATGATGAATAGTTACTATCTGGAGTACATCCGTTCATTCTGCAGTCCATAAATTCGCCGTTTCGACGTTTCGCTAGAGTCTCATCCAGCATTAACGAGGTGAACCCAACAATAGTAGTCTCGCTCTTCTACTGTTTTTGGGTTCACCTCGTTAATGCTGGATGAGATTCTAGCGAAACGTCGAAACTGCGAATTTATGGACTGCAGAATGAAAGGATGTACTCCAAATAGTAACTATTCATCATATTTTTCCATCCGTGAAGGAATACGTATCAGCATATATATATATATATATATATATATATATATATATATATATATATATATATATATAAAGTATTTTTTTTTTGTTATATACATATATAAACAGAAAAACATACTTACTCTTCTGTTAGCCATAATTGAAAAATCACATTTCTTTTTTATTTTAAAAAATTTAATTACAAAAAGTTATTCATGTTAATAATAATATAAAATATTACTTTAAAATATCCTATGTTGGGCGCAAATCTGTAATCTAAACAAATTACTATTAAATAAAGATTCTCTGGAATTACCAATACCAAAAACGAAATAAATTGATTGTTAAATTTATTTAAATTTACCAAAAGTTTACTACTAATTCACAATTAGCGAATTTTATAAATATGGAAGCTAGCCTCCACCTAACAGTAAGAGCTGTTTACAAATTAACAGTTGTCTGAAATCTCATCTTATCCTGGATAAAACCTATGCTAAATAGTTGTATCTCAGAGAGATTCTCTCTTGGCGCGAGATTTCTGTGTAATAGCTTGTAATGTATAACTCTACTTAGTATGCCCGTTTGAAAATTTTTAATTGTTGGCTTTCTAATTTAAATTTTACAAGAATTTGAAATTAAAACAATTAATAATTAAGGATTAACTTGTACTTGAATATGCGTTAATCCTGAAAGTTCATCTGTATTCTCGTCATGATCCGCGGTTGCGTTCCTTTTCAATCCTCTCCTGTCTCTCTGGCTCCCTGGGGTTAACATCTCTTCGATCACTCAACACTGTCTTTCCCCTCTGTCTACTGGAACTCCTTCTTCGACTGCCTAAACTCAACCTACTTTCTGACTCTTATGCCTGCCGCTAATAGATTCGCATATATGTAACTTCCTGAAAATGTACATGAAGAAATGTGCTAGGGACCACTGAACATTTGAAAGAACGCGACCGATTGTTGGTCAAGAAGAAAGTAGCTGATACGTAGCTAGGGGCAGATATCTGTAGTAGAATCATATAATCAGATCAATATACAGGGCCCCAAAAAGGGCGATTGAAGTTGGGAGAGATAGTCTGTTTAGGCACAATATTATTTATATAAATTATTATAAATAATCCGAAGTTGACAATATCTGTAGGTTGTGGGCTGGTTTAGAAACGGTATATGACTCTTAGTAACTGTTGTAAGCAAATAATATTTTTTTGGAACGTAGTAGTTTTAGAATTTAGTTGTAATTAGTTTGAAAAAGGAGTCAAACGTATAGGAGGAGAATTTGTGGCTTACCTCAAACCATGGATGAGGATTTTGACAAGCTGTACATATCGCTTTTACAGCACTCCCCGCAGGTTCTGAACTTAATATCTTGTAGAAAGACGATGGGTAAAACAATCAATCAAAATATAACGTCTGTTACCCACAGCCAACTATTTCTTCATTATGAATCAATTTAAATAGTAAGGCCATACAGTATAGACGATCTCAATCCTATTGATAGCAGTTAGTGTTACAGTAGTTTGTATTACTAACGCTAGGAGTATTTCGAACCCCAGAGGCATGTTTTGTAATAGACGATCTCAGAATTATAAATTTAGCAATAACATTCTTAAATTATGTCTAATCGTGCAAATGCACGTTTTAATGATATTAAAATGGTACAGGCTTTAAACACCTATCTTTCAGTCGATTAAAACTAATACATATTTTTAGTAATTTAAAACATAAAATACTTTAAACATAGGAAATTGGGGGATTTTAAAGTTATACATACTTTAAACAACATACGTTTAGTAGTTTTAGAGTTACACATTTTTATTACATCAAACTTCGAATCGTTAAGAAATGAGACATACATTAAAAGTCAAAGTTTTAGTCTAGAGATATCATATCACCCATATTTACTTTTTGAGGTGTTTATTATTGGCGTTTTCAATAAAAAACTTCCTACCACTAAGAAAAATATAGCAATATAAGTAGTGAGAAAAGTTTTGATTGCATATTTTTTTTATTTAGACGTTTTTAGTTAAAGTATATTATTTGGTGTCCACAGTATTGCTAACATTTCATGTGCAGATGCATTACAGTTCCAATCATTGTCGGTTTGCATTATCTTACTTACAAGATGTAATTTAAATGCAATCCTTTTACTAAGCGAAGTATATTTACAATCCCAGTGTGTATTGCTTTTGTAGTGACCTACTTCTAACAACATCTCTGAATGTCGGTTTTATGTTAGGGAATATCTAGAAGCCGTTCCCCTTAAACTTCCCAACCATTCCAAAACTTTGTTTACCTTAAATTGTTTGCGGTATATAGAGAGGTAATAAATTCAGTTTTTTATAATTACACTTTTTGTTTCACTTAAGAAATCTAGTTAGTTAATTATATTTACGTCATTATAATTTTACGAAATAAGATTAAATATACTCTTGTTAAAGTAACTGATTTAAAAATAAAAATCCGATTTTAGTAAATAAACTAAAAATAGTATCAATTAATAAGTACAAAAATAGGCTGTTGAATTACAAATTTGATCTTCATTTAATTTCAATAGAAACAAATTTCTGTTTTTTATATTAGATAGGAAATGTAATAGTTAAAAATCCATTATATTCTTTAATCAATTCCTTCTATTAGCTCACACTCTCCTGATATTATATTGTATGCATTTTTACTATACAAGTTTTTTTCAATTATTTATTCAAGAAATAAAAATGTAAAGAATTTGAGGGCTCTATCCGGATTTGAACCTAGAACCGTCATGTTCGAAGCTTGCGCGCTTTAGCACTGCCCCAACTTTGCAATACCTAGAAATTTTATTCTCGAAGATTTATATTAATTCGGCCCCCTATCTGGTGGTCTTCAATGCCTCCATTGTACAACCTTAAACGGTTGCCATGGATATCATCATAAATAGTAGTCTTGGCCTAAAACGAATGAAAAGAATAAAATAAAGAAAAACAGTGGAAAAAACAATGATTAAGTTTTTCTTTGTTGAAATTACTACGAATTTACTTGAAAAATAAATTACTTGTTTTTAATAGCAAAGCAGTGATAAAATATTCCTGTTTTCTCTAGTAAACATGATAGTTTTATACAAGTTTTTTATGATTAAAATTTTTAAAATAGGCTGTGTAAGTATCAAATGAATATAACTGTTTGCTTTATCTAAAACTAATTATAAAAATCAACAAAATTAGAATTTAATTAGATTGTGGTTTACATTGTAAATGCAATGCGCTGGTTTTTATGTAATTATTGCCCAAGGACATTTTGTTTATGTAGCCTCGCTTTGTTCCGCCTCTGCTCATTTTGCACTTTTGTTTACTCTGTAGGAAACTATCGGAGTTTTAAACAGTCGAAGAGATAAATAGAGTTCCATGATGCAATACCTTGATAAGAAAGAATTAGAAGGTTTGAGATGTATAAGAAGATTTAATAGTCAAATATGTAGTGGAACGTTTTTTCCTAAAATAATTTCATTCGGTGTCAAAGTGCAGTGTATTCAAAAATATTTAAGGGATACGTTCATTATAAAATTATTTATTTATATAATCTAATTTATTATATAGTAAATATATATTTTAAAAAGAAATTCAAATTATTACGCTTTTGGCTATTCTCGAGGTCAGCATTAGCAAAAACTGTCTTATCATATTTTGCCGCTTCTACATTATAACTGGTCAAAATATAGTTAGGCTATGCTGTGCTTAGGGCAGCAATATTCTTTTTTAATAGTGGTAATTGGTTAAAAGAGTAAATTATATTATTTTTTTAAAGTATTTTTATTAAAATAATTGAGAAAATATTTCCTTCTACGAAATAATATTAAAAATTGTATTGGGGTGTGTTTGTACATTGGTATGAATATAGTTCCCACTACACGTGTAAGTACTACCTTTTACGGTACAAAACAGTTTACCTTTTTTAGTCTAACATGGAAGTCTAACATGGCTTTTCTGCATTTATGTTTCTCTATTGCTTCCTTTCCCTTCTCGATAAAGTTTCTAACCAATGAAGAACAGATATTTTGGATTCTACCTAACAAATTTGAAATTTGTGCGTTAGCATTTTCTAACTAGGCGTTATTTTGTGAGAGTTAGAAGTAATTGACCTTATAAATTATTGCTTTTATTAAAGGGAACGTAGAAATCTGCCGATTTTTCCTGTCACTTTTTTTATATTGCAAGTCATAACAAAAACCTATAACCTATTCTCTCACGTGACCTTTACAAAACTTTTTATTGCCGTAAGTAATTGCAGATGTGAACTTTTTTTACAAGAATATCGCGCATCGTATACAGAAGTTTAACGAGAAAGTGTGAGGTTCCAGTACAGCGCAGCTTATGCGGAAGTTTACCGAGAAAGTGTGAGGTTCCAGTAAAGCGCAGCTTATTCAAAAGCTTAAGGAGAAAACGCGAGGTTCCAGTACAGCGTAGCTATCTGGGCAATGTAACGAGAAAGTGCGTGGTTCGAGTACATCGTAGCTTATACAGGAGTTTAACGATAGAGTATGAGGTTCCAGTACAGCGCAGCTTATAGAGACGTTTTACGAGAAAGTGTGAGGATCCAGTATAGAGCAGCTTAAACAGACGTTTTACGAAAAAGTGTGATGTTCCAGTACAGCGCACCTTATAGAGGTGATTAAAGAGAATGTGCGAAGTTCCAGTACAGCGCAGTTTATAGAGGAGTTTAACGAGAAAGTGTGAGGTTCCAGTACAGCGCAGTCAATGGAGGAGTTTAACGAGAAAGTTTGAGGTTCCAGTACAGCGCAACCCTTAGAGGAGTTTAACGACAAAAGTGTGAGGCTTCAGTACTGCGCAGCTTATAGAGGGGTTTAACGAGAAAGTGTGAGGTTTCAGTACAACGCAGCTTATAGAGAAGTTTAACGATAAAGTATGAGGTTCCAGTACAGCGCAGCTTATAGAGGAGTTTAACGAGATAGTGATAGGTTCAAGTACTACGAAGCCTATAGAGTGGTAACTAGAAAGTGTGAGGTTCCAGTACAGCGCAGTCAATGGAGGAGTTTAACGAGAAAGTTTGAGGTTCCAGTACAGCGAAACCCTTAGAGGAGTTTAACGACAAAAGTGTGAGGCTTCAGTACTGCGCAGCTTATAGAGGGGTTTAACGAGAAAGTGTGAGGTTTCAGTACAACGCAGCTTATAGAGAAGTTTAACGATAAAGTATGAGGTTCCAGTACAGCGCAGCTTATAGAGGAGTTTAACGAGATAGTGATAGGTTCAAGTACTACGAAGCCTATAGAGTGGTAACTAGAAAGTGTGAGGTTCCACTACAGCGTAACGTATAAAAGAGTTTAAAGAAATAGTGTGAGGTACAGTACAGCCCAGCTTATACGGAAGTTTACTGAGAAAGTGTGATGTTCCAGTACAGTGCAGCTTATTCAGAAGTGTAACGAGAAAATGGGAGGTTCCAGTACATCGCAGCTATTGGGGGAAGTGCTGCCAACTAAGGTCTCTCCCAAGGTTCAACTACAAGAAAAAATTGTGAGATTAAAATTGAAGGTTAGAAACTAGCTTTGCACTCCTTGACATAAATTAAAATTAAATTTAAAAATTTTTGAAATGTTGAAAATATATAATTATTTTAAAAATAAATTTTTATAAATTGTAAATGGAAAATGTAATGGCTTTGTCCGATGTAGAACAGACTTTTGTGACGCCCTTTTGACTTCGTCGCCGAATCAAAATAGCAGACACAAATTAGAAAATAACCAAAGTTTATGTATATTTGAAAATATATATTGAGTAATTAAATAAAGAAATAGTTTAAAGTCTACTTAAATATGTTGTGGAAATTACCGTAAATATTATTTTTAAAATGCAAGAAATTAGAAACAAAAATGACATAAATTAAAATTTTCTTTACTAGGGTTTATGGTTTTGAAACTTTTGAAGGCATCGTAACTCGTTAAACTTAAAATTGATTGGTAAATATGTCTATTCAAAAAATATGTTATATTTAAGATTTAAAATTTATTTATCAAATATGTGAGATGTAAATTTTGTTTATGTCAGAAAGTATGTTAGTATTAAAAAATATATATAAATAAGAGTTATTTCAATTAAATAAATTATAATACTTTTGGAAACAATAATTTAAGCTTGTGTCTGATTACCCGTGTCAGTAAAGTGAATTATGTCATTTGCAATTTTGTTTTTAATTTGTAGTATACTCTAATAACATTTCTGTAAAGATAAAAACAATAGCTCCATGCATCAAGCTGGCCCAACACTTTTAATGCAAATAGTTTTGCCAGAGGTACAACCGTCACCATTAATCACCTGTCGCTGTTTGTCTCGTCCCAGGTTCTGTTTACTTGGAGCTCCACAGAGTATACGGAATGTAAAGGGAAGAGATTAAAAAACGAGTTTAATATTTATCAAATCATATTATTAAAGATATATCTGAGTATGGAATTTTTGTTTACTATCATTTTATTTATGTATGAAATTCACACAGGTATAAGTTGATTCACACAAGTTATCAAAATTCTAATAACTGTATATATATATAGAAAAAAATTTAACCATTATATATACGCAACTAAAACAATACGGGTTACAGTACGGGTTACAAAATCACAGTATATCAGTAAA
Organism: Prosapia bicincta; assembly: GCA_036971475.1. Taxonomy (NCBI): domain Eukaryota; kingdom Metazoa; phylum Arthropoda; class Insecta; order Hemiptera; family Cercopidae; genus Prosapia; species Prosapia bicincta. The sequence goes on from JBAIZL010000002.1 coordinate 57,842,810, forward strand.
ATATATCATAAGCAATAAATAAATGTTTTGTGAATTGGTAATGTGCGATTTAATATTTCAAGGACATAATAAAGTTTTACCATCATTTTTGGCTTAAGGGGTGGTTTCTAAAGGTTGCTAAATTTAAGGAAATCATAAATCATGCTTCAAAATACTAAAGGATCATTATTCTAAAATATGTTAAAGGTTAACTAAATAATATTTCCGCCGATAGAATGTTTATATTACCATGTTTATTAATTTTTCGCAGAAGGGGTGGATTTCAGCCAATAAATTCAAAAAAGCGAAAGTGGGCCCACGTCAGTTTAGGGGCCAAGGGTAAAATAAGCTTTATTGTATAGCTTCATGAAAATTAGTAAATGTTCAAAAAATTTAAAGGAATACCCTATATTTATCTTCATTGATTGCACCATATCGAAAGCTAACAGAGATGCACGGGAGTGACTGTACGGGAGCAGCAGAGAGGCAAAACTGTGAGAACTCATATAAAGCTAGAAAATGGTACCTTGGGAATTTTGTATCTTGGGTCTTTTTAAATTATACCGTCATCAAAGCCTATTGGTGTACCTCCACAATAGTAGCAAAAAGGTGAATTGGGATAAAAATGTCAGATGTCGAAAAACCGATACAAAATGTTCACTCGGGTTTTGAGACAGTCTTGAGTCCAATGCGAATATCGAAATTCAACATGGATGCCCGGGCGTGACTCTATGGGAGCTTCAAAGAAGCCTATTAGAAGCTGAAACAAGCTGGAAATGATAACTTGGGGTGCTTTTGGGATTCTGAGTCCAACACCGTAATCGAAAGCCAACTGGGAAGAACGTGCGTATGTCTATGGTCATAGCAAAGGGGTGTATTGCAGGAACATAATTACTCGGTGGTTTTGAGAGTGCTGGTTCCAAAGCTGTCACCGAAACCCAAAAGTGATGAACAAGTGTAGTTCTACAGGCCTAGCTGAGCGGAGAATGGGTGGGGAAAGGTCAGACGCAAAAAAAAGACTATAAAATTATCACTTGGTGTGTTTTAGAGGGCGGTGTCCTATGCCATTTAGAAACTGATTACTGGGGAGGGGGTGAATGGTATGAGTCCAGTACCGTGATAAAATGTCAACTGGGATGCAGGAAAAGTAAATACAGTGCAGTAAAACTCCAGAAGCCAAAAACCGCTAGAAAATGATCGCTCAGGAATTTTCTGTGGTTACAAGCTTAAAACCCTTATCAAAATTTACTGGAGATGTTTGGAAATAGGTCTGAGGAAGGGAATATCTAGAGTAGAATACTAGGGGTGTGAATATTTGAGTACAAATTATAACATAAAAAATGGTCACACAGTAGGTTTATGAGTCCAATACCGTCATAGATGTACTAGTGTAGCTCTACGAGGGTGGTAAAAGGATGGATTGGGGTAAAATATGCCAAAATAAAAAAATAGTTAGGATATGGTCACTCTGGGGTTAAGAGGGTTTAATTGGGGTTTAATCTTGAGTAACTTGTATTATCAGTGATTTTTTATTGTGTTTGAGGTATTTGAGATTTTTCTAATATTTTCATTGTAATACCATTGAATTAAAGTGTAGTTTTATAGGCGAATTAGTAAATTAACTTACAAAAAATATCAAAACAGGTGACTCTATGGATTGATTCTATTTTAGTCCCCTTTCTAGGCCTGTTGGTTATTTCTTGTCTATGTAAAAATTCATTAATTTATATATTTGAGGCTAAAGCTAATCTTGTTGAAATTGCACATTTCTTTTGACTCACACCCTTAAATAGTATGTGTAACATTTGATATTTGTTGTTAACGGTCTGTTACTTTAAAAGGAGACTGTATTTTAACGTTTCACTTCTCTCATCTTGTATTTCTATGTGGTAAGTTTGTGTTATGATATTAGTTTTACAAACTCATTCTAAATAGCTGTGGACTCTGATGGTAAATATTGTAAACTGAGTTATACACTGTTACATTCTACTAGGAAGAATCGAAGACGCAAAATGGTCAATCATCGAAAAATATCTTCTGCAAACCTTTGACACCACTCTTATCATAAGTGTTGAAAAAGTATATATATTGAAGTAAAATACCTTAAACAATCTATTTTCACAACAAATTTTCATTCTCGTTTATAATACACATTATGTGTTGGGCAGCTTTGGCTATGAAACAGCAAATGATCTGGTAAATAGCTTCACCATCCTCTATTCAAGTTTAGGTTGGGTTATATACCACATTCATTGGACTCATCGTTTTACCCACTGGCTGAGGTTATTCCATACACTGTTTTCTTTTTTTTTTGTTATCGATGAACTCAAAGTATTGAGGCATATTTCTCTCAAGGTGTTGAAAGAGGTAGTATAGAGTAGTGAGAAAATGCAAACTAACATTTTGTAAACTAAAACCATTCCCCTCTGACTCTTTGAATTTGTTTAATATAAACCATTATATTTATAATATTTATTCAAACGATACTCATACAACTATGATGCTTTCATATGTTTTAATGTGTTAGTTCATCACCTATACCTTATCACATTTGATAATTTCCAACAAGGAGAAAATGGTAAAATGAATTACTTATTTCTTACTCTCCTGTCTTACAGATATATTGTGGAAATTCTTTCCGCTACTTAGTTCATTAAAGTTCGAGTATTGTTTTCTTTCGTGGACATTGTATTTAGTCAAACTGGTTTGTTCGAGATGAGTAAAACGGACAAACCTCGCGAGTTATAAACATATTTTAGAAATAAATTAACTAATGTCTCCGCATGACCTATACAACCGTTTTCGACCGTACAATTTTGTAGAAATGAATGCTACGTTAGTCACCAGACGCGCAAAAAAGCTACTGTGTGACATTTTGTAATTCAAAATAAACGTAATTAATGAAATGTGACATTTTAGTTATTATATAATACTTTTAAAATAATATATTATTTTAAAACCATTTTTTAAAAGGTTGTATGAATAATTATTTCAAATCGATTTTTAAAAAAAAATGTTTTTTATTGATTACTTATACTTTTAGCGAAATAGCCTTACAACTAATATATATATATATATATATATATATATATATATATATATATATATATATATTTAAGATCAAATAATATACACAAATACAGGAATATTTAATTTATTGAATAATAAACTCAAAGCTTTTCGTTGGTTTACATTACCAACATCCTCATGAGTTACAATACTCAGGTAGTGGTAATGCAAACCAATGAAAAGCTTTGAGTTTATTATTCAATAAATTAAATATTCCTGTATTTGTGTATATTATTTGATCTTAAAAATATTCTAACAGGAAAACACATTTGATATTATATATATATATAGAATAGATGGTAAAGGTAAGAACTTCCAAGATACAAGTTACATATAACACCATATTTCCACCTTTACACTTTACCAGCACCTTTACTACTAATATATTTTCTTTCCCTAGATTCTAAAGTGGCTAGCCGAAAAACTTCCAAACAAATATTTTGAGAGATTTTATAATTCTGTAATATATAAGTCACGTATTGAAAATGTTTAGAATAATAGTTCCAATTTACCCTTGTTTAAATAAAAATTCCTTTTGGTCTTTATTTTATTTTAAAATGGGGGTTGGATAAAATACGTCCATGCAATTGAGTATAAAGTCCACAACTGATTGCTATAGTGATAAGTTATAAGTACTTTAAGATAATGCTTCATCTCAACATTTAGTTGCGTAAAATATCAAAATAATACTTGCTGTTACGTTTCTGAACTATTCTTAACTTTGTCCGTGTTATTGTTAGAAATATGTTTTAACACTCTGTAGTACCGTTTATAGTTCTTTTGAAATATGCACTACTTATAGGGTGGGTAATATAACGAAGAACTATTGAAAAGAAACAGAAATAGTTGGAGCTTTGCAAATAAAATGTTACATTTTATACGGATTACATTCTGAATATTTTCATTCTTTAATAAACTCTTGGAAACTACTTGGAAATGAAGAATGTAAGAATGTTTGTATTGTGTTTGTATTGTTTGTAACCGATGTTTGTATTGTGTTAAATACTCTTCGTAGTACAAACACATCCAACAATAAATACTAAACTTAAAAGCTAAACAGAGGAAGTAGACATCAAACTATTGTAAACTTCATATAATTCCTTTTTATCAATTTACATTCTATTTAAAATGATCTCCTTACCAATAAACATCACTAAAAACCATTTCGTTTATTTATTTCAAGAATATATTCAAACATTCCTATGTAACACCTGCAGGGTTCCTGTCACGGGAACAACATTGTCAACTCAAAATATCTGAATAATATATCTTCAATAAGTTAGTTAAAATAATATATATTACACTAAAAAAAATTAAATTAAATACAAAGTTAATAATTATTTACAGACTATTTTCATATCCATTAGTTCGTAAAGAAATGTGCATAAAGAGGTTTATTTTGTTATTTTATATATAATTTTGCACTTAAACATTACACAAAACCACTAATATCGCATAATGTAAAATGTCCCTTCCATTTACTTGTTGGTTTTATTGATTTCACAAATGGCTTTAAACACTCCTGTCTTGAAGTTTGGCTGTTTCCCCGTAACAAAGCCTAAAGTGCTATGTTTTTTTAAATTTAAATTTCTACGCCGCCACTCGAGGATATTTAAACAGATGTTAGAATTCTGTTAAAGTTAAGAACAATATTTTATAAGATCGAACTTCAACACAAGAGTCAAAAACAACCATTGTAATGAAGTTAATGAAAATATTTGTTCAAAACCTGTTTCGTATCCGTGAAGTTTCCATATTTATACGCATTTATTTAAATACATTAAAACATTTTGTGTTGACTCATGAAAATATTATTTTAGCGCATAAGATGTTTCTAGGGATAATAGAATATAGGTAACGCCACATAACTTTGACACATACATATTTTGAATGTTTGAAATGGGGTATCGCCATTTTTGAATAGGTAAAAGACAAAAACTGTTTTCAGAAAGGTTTTTCTCGATTTAAAAGCTATTTCTTTAAAGTTGTTAGAAATGACTCAAACGTTTCAAATACCTTCTAATAAAACCATCCATGTATTTGAAATGCAAACAAGTATTTTATAAATAGTCGAAAAAGGAACGCCATTGTCTTAGACAAGCTCTTAGCTAGCAAAAATAAATTTGTGTCGGTTAATCTAAGTTATGTTATCATAATATTTATGAATAATTTTAATAAACATGAAATAAAACCAATAAAAAAGTAATTTAAAAGATTTTATTACTATTAGTGAAATAATAAATTTGTTATATTAAATTGCCTTCAAACATAGGTAATAATAATAGAAACTAAGTTTTGAAATATAATTCAAAAGTAAACTAAATACCTGTAATAAATGGTTATTTAATTTGAGGGATATGGGATTTATTTATTTCATGCGCCAAAAATATTTGTCAACCTATACAAGGTGTAGGAATGTTTGGAATGTACAAGGGAATATAAAGAGTGCTACCAACAATGACTAACAAAACATCGAAGAACAAAAATCTTTATTCTTAACAAAGTACAATGAATGCACAGTTTCATTGAGACATCCTCCCTTATATAAATATCAACATTATATGGAACTATATTTTTATAGCTATTACACAATATATAGCTAGTAAACCTGATTGATAAAGTAAGAGGTATGCGGAGATTTAACATTTGTGAGAAAACAAGTCAATCGGTTTTTATGAAAACGATGAATGCAGTATTAAAGTTGACGGATGCAATTATGCTCTCATACATATTTCATGACGTTTTCTATCGCTTTATGACGCTTCCACATTGATGATTATACTGTAACGCATATCAGAAATATGTATTCCAAAGTTATGTAGTAGAAATAGACGATAAACGTTATAAAAAGTGGTTTGAAGAGAATAGTGGATTGATATGTATTACTACTAGTTTTATTAGATTATTAGGTTATTCAAATTATAAACATTCAATTAATTCCGTTTTCATAATTAAACCGTAGAATTAGTGCCTGTACTTATACATATTATACGTACTTATACGTACGTATACGAATACGTATTATTCGAGCTGCGGAAACTCCAAAACACAAACTCATCAGATAATCTTTGGTATTAGTTGGGTATTTGTTTCAATCTCCGTCTATAAATATGTAATTATTATCTGTTTACCAATAATTTGGTAGACCACAAGAAAAGTCAATTTTAATTTTGTTTTGCTTTTTAAAATATTTAGTGTCTTGCCAGGTGTATATTTTATGTAGATTAAAGTCCAGGTGTAGATGTTTTGTCGATCTTAAAGGACGAAAGTCTAAAGTAATTTTAATTTTTTGTTTTCCCGTTTAAATATATACTTTACAAAGTTTATAATATTAACCTTCTATATGCGCTCCATAAAAAAAAAACAGAAAAAAATGCAGAGAGATAATTTAAGGCTACATTTTATTAGTAAGGATTTTAAAATGTAATTTTACCATCTCTAGTTTTTCCACTGTGGTTGTCTTAAAAACGTGGTCATCTGTGGAGAGCGATAGAAACTAGTTTCAGACCTTTAATTTTGAACGCAAACTTTCCTTTGCTGTAGAATCTGTAGGTGGACTGAAGGGTATCCATTTCTCCCTCCTCGTCTACTATCTGTTAGCTGATTTTTCGTAGTAGCATCTTCTTCTGGCTTCTGCGGATTTCTTAACCTCTGTACTATCTGGAATACATCCTGCAGCAGTCCATGAATTCGCAGTTCCGACGTTTCGCTAGAATCTCATCCAGAATTGACGAGATGAACCCAACAACAGCAGAAGAGCGAGAGTATATATATATATATATATATATATATATATATATATATATATATATATATATATATATATATATATATACATATATATATATATTATATATATGTATATATATATATATGTATATATATATTTATATATAATTTTATATATATATATATATATATATATATATATATATATATACATATATATATATATATATATATATATATATATATATATATATATTTACATATATATATATATTTACATATATATATATATATATATATATATATATATATATATATTTATATATACATATACAACATATGTGTTCTTGTTTGATAATAAAAAACAACCCAGGTTATTTAAATACAAGAGTTATTTAATCATTTATATTCAAAGATTCTCGTTGATAAACAGTACCAACATCATCAGGATTGAATAATACAATAATCTTATGTGTTAATATAATTGATAATATTATGTGTTATTATAATAATCTTAATATGTGAATATTGTTTTATTCATTCCTGATGATGTTGGTACCGTTTATCAACGAAAATCTTTGAATATAAATTAATAAATAATTCTTGTATTTGAATAACCTAAGTTGTTGTTGATACATATATATATATATATATATCCAATTTGTTTGGGTTATTGATAATTTTGTTTTATCATATAATTGACAATTTATGAAATCTAGTACCTTTAAATAAAGCACAAACATATTTACGTCAATAATATTATCCAAAACATTTTGCATGTATACATAATTTAAAATTAATTGACATTGACACTAAAAACGTAGTTTGAATTTGTGAATATAAGGTATGTAAATGCAGTTGTATTTATTCGAACCCAACGCCGCCACTAATTGATAACGCTAAATATCTTGACGTCGAGAACCTTTGGCAATAAATCATAACACACTTTCTCTCCTTCTCTCCAGCTCCCAGTAATTAGCGAAGATTTATTCAGCATTGTAAGTGGCAGGTGGAATTTCGAGATAGAAAATATCTCTTTAATGCTGTTGGTGTTAGGTGAGATCACAAACTTCAGTTATTATTTTAAACAAAAACATTTTAGATACAAACCAATGTGTAATCTTGAAATAACAGGAAACTATGGAGTTCGCTTTACGTTACAGTTTCATTATTATTCGTTACTTGTATTTATGCTTGCGTATATTTTCTGCCTTTCCTAATAAACCAATATTTTCTTTTTTGAAGCGTTTCGGAATAGAGCCATTCTCAAAAATTTAATAGTACTCCTTACTACTAAATACAACTAGTTATTCTGAAACACGTCTACATAGCAAAATTTACTGAATTGTATACAAATATTATTAACAGAAATAATGAGTATAATAATAATTTATTTGTAAATCATATCATTGCACTTACCTATGTATACGATAAATTGTAATCTGTCTCTCTCTGTCTCTTACAAACACATACACGAATACAAATATAGATAAGTAGATACATGTACAGAAACACACACACACACAGACATACAAATACACTCATATACACACACACACACACTCACGCACACATATCCACACATATACACACACACACGCGCGCGCGCGCGATCGCGCACACATACACACACAATTACACACTAAAACACACACATACACACACACACACACATATAGATAAGTAGATACATGTACAGAAACACATACACACACACATACGCAGACACACAAACACGCTCATACACACACACCCGCACACACACATGCACACACACAAACACACACTCACACCCTCACACCCCCCCACACACACACACATACACACTCACACACACATATAGATAATTAGATACACAGACACAGACAACGTAGACACACAAACACACTCACACACACATATGCGCTCGCACACACACACACGCACACACGCGCGCGCACGCACAAATATACATACATGCATACACAAACACATACACATTATCACACACACGAGTATCTAAGGGCTTCAGTTAAAATTACCTGTACTGTTCATATAGTAATTCATGATGTTTATATTGAAAAGAACAGGCATTAATAGGTATTCACCTACTAGGAGTCATGGTTTAAATGAATTTTCCTTCGATAATTATTATTGTATGCATCATTTTCATTATAACTGTCAATTAATACCTGGAAGGCAAACTAATTTCAACAATAACTATAATTAATAGAACTTTTTGAATAAACGTTTAGTTTTTAAAATCCCTAGTGGTTAGAAGTTATTTTTTTAAATGATTTCAGTTCTCCACAAGTATTCGATTCAGTAAAAATAGACTATTTTTAAAATAATATAGCAAATTGTAATATTTATAAATCAAATAACATATGATTTAAAAAACAGTTTGTGAAGAGCTAGTCAAAACGCGATTGTCAGTTCTTTTTCGTTTCTGGATTTTCGGTAGTTGCCTTGATCGTTGGAACATGATTACGTCACCTTCCGTTACCAGACATGTTGTTAACCAAGGTCTTTAGAAAAACCTATCATTTAAAAAGCGATGAACAATATTTTAAATCTCACCTTGATTTTAATAATAAAACTATAAGAAATAAAAATTTTCTTATATTCTTTTCTCAATAATAATACATACAACTAAAATGTATAATTACTAATAACGATTCGTTCAATCATGTATAGATCCAGGACATTATTTTTTTTTTGTACAATTGGTATAGATTATTTAAATGCAAATGTAATATTTTATATACCCTAATTGTGAAAACATATAAGGACGTTCAAAATATAGAAGGTTAAAGGTGATTATAAGAAAACAAATATCCATAGTAACATATATCTATAGTAAGTAATATATAAGTAACGCCCATAACATATTTGGGAGCTACTGACAATAATACACGGAACATGGAAAACGAAATTTTATGGTTATTTTGAAAATATTTAGGATTAAAAAATAATCAAGGAAAACAGTTTTGAGCACGAATACATTTTTACTAGATCAGACATTATTCTAAAGCTGGCCTTTCGAGGAATTAGATATAGCCTAATGTTCTCTCTGCCTATCTGTAATATTGTGATAGTGGGGCAATGGGCACAAAAACAAAAAATGAATAGAGGTCTTCGAAAAATGTATATTCAGAAGCATGCTGCAAGTATTATGGAGTCAAAGGGTTACCTTAGAGATATTTTCCCTCATGGATACTCGAAAGTAAAGAAAAATAATTCCTAAAGCCATCAAAGAAAGACAAATGCTTGGGTCATGTGTTAAACGCGAAAGTAACGAGTTGATTCAACTCATAATGAAGGAAAAGTACAAGATTAAACATCAGTGGGGAGACGTCGACCATGGCTTGAGAGACTGAGGAGATGTTTTACGGCTCGTCTACAGATATCTTTTATTCTATAGTGCCTAGAGCTATAACTGCCCTTAAGGTAACCAGCGTTCACCGATACAGAATCTCTAGTCTATTTATTGAAACATTATTTGTACGACAAAGCCATTTAAAACTGTTTGGAATTCTATTATTAAACTTTTGAAATTTTAAATATTAGTAATTCTTAAAGTTATTTGTGATTTACATTTACATAGGCGTTACTATACATTCGAAGACATTACTTCATTTTAAATTTTAAACATTTCGTTCTCTCATCACACACTAAAAATAAAAATCATTGCTTCTTTATTGCTAAGCAATTATTTATCCGTACCCATATCCTTATGCAATGTTATTCAGAAGTTTACTCATAAAATATTTCCATTGTTTTAATATATCCGTACCCATATCCTTATGCAATGTTATTCAGAAGTTTACTCATAAAATATTTCCATTGTTTTAATATATATCGTCCTACTTATTTGTTAGTTCAACTAATATAATTTAAATTACAACCTAAACTTTGTAGTAAATAACATTCATACAAATTTTCCATGCGAGAGCTCTAATATTTTTGTTTTTAATTTTACAAGTGTGTTCACATTTATTCAAGTCTAATATAGGTATTTATTGAAATGTATCTGAAGAAATGAATATCTCTATTGAAAAACATTTCAATAATTATTTTAGATCTATTATTAAACGGGGTATCTATTTTACATGACGGCTTTGCCGTTATTAGTTTTTGTGTTATTTTCGATTAAATCTTAGAAAAAAGTATTAAAAAAGGGTTTTACTCGTTCTATATCTCAATATTAGTGCATTTCCAGAAATATGTTAGATTTAAAGAATCGACTCTCTAGTTGAGGAGGATGTTTTCTTAAATTATATTACAAAAAGTGATTTGTATAAAATAAAATAATTTTACAAAATATCCAGTTTATAAAAACCTGTCAAAATATATTGAAAAATTGGTGTTTAATACCTTTCCTACATTAAAAATATATGGAACACCTTCGAAATAAAAACGCCAACATATATTATACAGGACATTTAATCTTGGAACATGATCACATTCTTTAGTCGAAGTCGTCGAATTCCATGAAGTATGAAGGTTAAACTTCAAGGTATGCCAACAATGTTGTAATAGAAGGAGGAAAAATGTCAGGACGGTCAGGGTGGTGAACGCAAGGAGTCATGTAAGGTAAAGATTATGAATATTTTCTTGTGAGCATTGTATGAAAGAAAAATGATTACATGCCTAAGTAAAGTATTACATAACTAAGTAAAGTTATACACAACAAGATATTAGTGTAAACTGAAATAATAACAATTAGTTACATTTGTGTGTAGAGTGTATAAATATTATCAATTTTATTAAAACATGTCGAATATAATACCTATATTTTAATCATAAATAATCGTTAACGCGTTTTATAATTTATTTTAAAGCATACAATATCTAAAACTTTAAAACTATCTGTTGGTAAAAAATATTGTCAGCTATTTTTATAAGCATTATAAATATTTAATTATTTCAATATAATATTATATAATAATATGTTAATATTTTAAAAGATGGAATTTTGAGAAACATCATTTGGCTACTCAGACGTGATTTATAAGATGTATTTCACTGTTTTCAAATTTTATTTTCAATATTTTAACACTAGAGAAAATTTTAATTTACGAAAATCTTCCCTTTCTATTTGGATTGTAGCCCTACTGAAAAGTCTATTCCGTTTTAAATCACATTCCAATCGAAACTGATACATACATGATGACGTTTACGCTATATAGAGGTTTTCCCTTAGTCTTATACATGTTTAAAATAAAGACATACAACTTTAAATTTTAAATGTCCGTTGTATTAATTAATGGTTTTTCTTTTTAATAAAACGATTAACAATGACAATTAAATTTCGATTCTAACAATTTCAATTGCTCATTATATACATAATGTTTTGTAAATATTTCTTTAAGTTCCTACTTTTAAACAAAAGATATAACAAAACATCAATATATGTTTAGAAAACGTTTAACACTAGGATTTAAAATGTCATCCACATAACTTGTCTTTTGAATATTGAGATATTAAAGATTTTACAAACCTATATTGTCTGCATCTTTACCCGCTCTGTGATTCATACGTTGCGGCCTCTTGGATAATTCAACGATTTCCTCTACACTATAACCGCCATGACCGCTAGCGGTATATTATTGCTGCACATTGAACATATATTTATTTCCCAAAAATATTTTAATTTTTAATGAATTATTCCTTTCTGACACATTGTTTTACTAAAAGAATGGATGAGAGACTTTATGTCAGTGTCCTTCGCACTCATTTCTCTTTATTTCACCATCTTTTCACATTGCGGGTGTAGGAGAGTAAGCCAGTCACCCGTTAGTTTGAGAAAGGTAGTTTTTCGATCTCCGGACTTTGAACCAGCCATCCCCCTCTGTTTCTTACACTCTTGCAGAAAGGGGGAGTGAGATAAAGAGACGGGGGGAGACTTTTCACACCAGTGGTTAAAACAATAGTTTAAGAGCTTCTTTGAAAACCAACTCACCCTTCTAAGCTGTTCAACGGGTCAGCCTTTGATACGACCATATTATTATAATATATAATAGGATTACTATTATTTCCCACCCCATTTTATTCCATGTCGAAAAAGTGTAGGTGTAATTTAATTGTTTTCTTAAAACTATGCCAGGAACATGATCTTGACACTACCCAAGGCTATCAAATTTTTAAACTAAAAGTCTCACCAATTATAGTAGTAGGATAGAAAATCATGTCTATTATTTTCAAATTACACACCGAGACTGCAATTTCCACGTCGTTTGAGGAAAATTGCCTTCTCTCGCGGATAAACACTGGGCGTGGTAAACGTAAGTGAAACAGCGAGTTAGAGGAAAGACGGAAAGAGACTAGAAGGCTCTTTAATAGAACAAGGAAGAAGAATACGGTGGAGACCTGGGAGACATATAAAGACTTCCAGTGTCTCTATAAAAATCTTATAATAGACGTGCTTCTTTGGAAAAGTGGTGCTTAGAGACAAGGACACCAAGGGCCACTGCTACACAGTTTAAGGTGTTAGCAGATGGACCGAGGGGAGAGCATAAGTTTGTCTAGAATGCTGATGGTAGCTGTACTGACAACCCGGAGGAAACCCTGCGTCTGCTAATGAGGAACAGTTTTCCCCATATTAGGCCGGTAGGGGCTCAAAACCTCCGCCATACTGTGCTAAGGGCAATCTGGAATATTGCTGGGCCGGTGATCTCAGCGCAAAAGGTGAGAGGCGATTCTGTCTTTTGAGCCTTTTAAAGCCCCTGGATTAGATATTATTACTCCAGCATTACTACAAAATTGCTTGGAGGATATTATAGGGTCACTGACAAGATTACTCAGGGACTGTGTTGCCCTAAGCTCAATACGAAAGTTATCTTTATCCCCAAACCGGGGAGGAAAGGTTACACAGAGTTAAGGACTTTAGATCTATCAGCCTTACATCTTTCTTCTTAAGGACACTGGAAAGGCTGGTGAACCCCTATTTTAAGGAGGGACCTCTGAAGCAGTATCCGCTTCATCAGGACCAACACGCCTACTGAAATGGTAGGTCAGTGGAGACTGATGCTGTTGTCGGTTGGGGACTTTATTGAGGGTCAGATAAACAAGAAGGGGATATGTATTAGGGCTTTTCTTGAAGGGCCTTTTAATAGTACTTCTAGACTTGCCATCAAGAGAGCAGCTATTGATTACGGTATTTCTGATGGAATTATATATTGCATTACGAGTTCCTGGGATAAACGTATGAATACTGCATCCTAGCTGGGGTGTACGATAAATGGGATGGCTACGGAGGGCTTCCTGCAGGGTGGAGTGTTATCCCCTCTGCTGTGGAGTCTTGTCGTGGACGATCTACTAAGAACGCTCAGTGGAAAGGGTGTCAAAGTCGTAAGATGCGGACGACATAGCTATACTTATTAGGGGGCCATTTGAAGAGGTCCTCAAAGACCTGTTTCAAGAGACACTCAATGTTGCAGAAGCATGGTGCAGGGAAGAGCACTATGCATTCAAGGAGAGACATCTGTGGCATTCACCTTCACTAGGGGATATAAAACTAAATTGCTGGAGATGATGGAAATTGGTAATACTAAAAAAAGCTATGTTGAGAGGGCTAAACATCTGGGAGTTATTCTGGCATGAGATAGGGTTTAGATCCACGTCAGATGAACTGGATTTATTCTGCCATTGTGGCGCCGAGGTTGGTCTTTGCTTCAATTGTCTGGAAGGACAGGCCACAGAAAGAAACAAGTAAAAAAGTGCTGGACGACGTGTAGAGGCATAACATCTACAAGGAGAAACACACCATTTGCGGCCATGTGGGTTATGTTGGGTTTTCCATCCTTGAGTCTTTGAATTATGATGAAGGCAATGAAAACTGCATACCGGCTAAGCTGCGGAAGACAAGTAGCAAACGTCATATAAAGCTATTTGGAGATTCACTGAAATAGCTCTGGATAAAACGTCAGGATAAGATAGTGTTTCTTGAATGGGAAAAAGGAATTTACAAAATCTATATTCCTGCGAGAGAGGCATGGGCGGAGTGTAGACCCAAACATGGCGTAATCTGATTCACGGATGGGTCCAAGATGAAGGAAGGAGTGGGAGCAGAATTTAGTGGACCGAGACAGCAAGACAGATTCTGTCATCGCCTGGAAGACTACAACTCTGTTTTCCAGGGGGAGCTGTTCGCTATCAGACTATGTGCTGAGGCAATAATAGGGTCTTGCAAGAGGAACAAGAACATCTGGATTTGATCGGACAGTCAGGCAGCTCTGAAGGCATTAGGAGGCTAGAACCAGCTCTAGGCTGGTGGCTGAGACTATAGCTTCTCTAGCAGAGCTGAG
The DNA here is from genome assembly GCA_036971475.1 of Prosapia bicincta. Classification (NCBI taxonomy): domain Eukaryota; kingdom Metazoa; phylum Arthropoda; class Insecta; order Hemiptera; family Cercopidae; genus Prosapia; species Prosapia bicincta. The sequence continues at coordinate 57,857,875 of JBAIZL010000002.1, forward strand.
TAAGTATAATTCGCTCAACCTAACCTGGATTCCAGGACATTTAGGCTGGATAGGGAATGGGAGAGCTGAAGCCTTAGCAAAACAAGGGTTTATAAGTCAAGGACCGTTGCTGAGGGCAGTGGGCATGCCGCCTCAGGAGGGGCGCAAGAGGATCACGGCACATACAGATAGGTTGTGCAGGGAAGAATGGAATGCAACCTTGGGGTGTAACAAATCCAAGGTACGGTGCGGTCACTCAGGAGATTTGTGGGGCAAAGAACTACTCTCCTTAAGTAGATATCAACTCAGAGTTACTGTAGTGCTAATCACAGGCCATGGGGATCTGAGGGGGTTCCAATACAAAGTTGGAAAATCTAGGTACCCTGTGTGTAAGAGATGTAACGAGGACCAAGAGGAAAGCCCAATTCACGTACTCTGTGCGTGTCATGCTTTGGGAGCTGCAAGGCGAAAGAAGTTTGGTTGCAGGTGGGTACACCAGAGGATATCAGAAGATTTATCATCAGGTGGGTACTTGATTTCTGCAAAGAGGTAGGTATCCACTAAGCTAGTCCTGTGGTAGGAATCAGAAGAGAGTACAAAGGCTGCAACTAAGTGCTCTACACCGATAAGGTCCCTCACAGTTTTAGTAATAATAATTGTTTGTGAGTATCTTGGTGTTTTCTATGTCATGGTGCAAAATTTCCCTTAGGACACTGCTAATAGGACTTTCGATGGGTAGGCCATCTGGTTATAAATAGAAGTATGAGTTGCATTTATTAGTTTATACTCTCTATAAATTATATACTTTTCTTCATCCACTCAAGCTCAAACACATTTTTTGTAACTTGTATATGATAATAATAGAACTTAATACAGTATTTTAAAACATTAATAATATAATGAGATGTAATTTTTAAAAAAATTTAATTTTACATGAAAACTTTTCAAGGCGAAAAAAATGGTCAAGTTATTTAATATGGTTATTTTTGCTGATTTTATATTATAGGTCATGCGATAGAACGCTGTTTCACGTACTTACTTACTTACTTACGTAACAACTTACGCTGATACTTTACGTACTCTTACCGACTTTTTTCTCCTGCCTTACTTTGTTTCTTTCTTTTCATCAATTGCTAAGTCAGTAAGAAAGTAATGGTTTATCCATTGACTACGAACCTAATTTCATAGACCTGTGCCTCAAGGAATAAACCTCTCAGAGGAACCAACCCCTGAATTTTTGATAAAACCAATTAGTCTCCGATAAGCCCTGTTCAAGCTCCTTTTCGGGTAGTGGAATCTTTGAGAGACACTTGTGATTTAAAGACTATACCTGGATACCTAGTGAACTTATCTTATTTAGAATGAAAACACAGCTAATTGGAAAATATACCTTTTTATTTATTTGTTTCAAGGTTCAAATTAATTATTATTGTTTTTATTTAATTTAACAGGACTTTCTTGACTAATTACTTTCTCAAAATTTCATACAACTTGCCATTGAATTAAACATTATTATCTCATTCTATGTTTTTAAATTTTCTTATTATCATTAATTTTATATATAATTTAAATTATCAAAGTTACCATAATTAATTTTGTATATAGTTTTGATTGTTACAGTTAAATTTAACATATTTTAAAATTTGATTCTTTTTCAAACACCTAATATTAATATTTAATGCCTTTAGGCTAGGCCTTGAACAATTAACTTCTTTAGAAATTATTCATTAGAAATTTACTTAGAAAAAGCCATATAAGATATTCATCTTTATACTTAATCCATACATTCCCACAGCGATGGGAATGGAAAGTCAATTTTGAATCTTTGTTACTTAAATTTGGGTAACCTAAGAGAGTTGACTAATCAGTCCCTTAGGTTATTCCCATCTTATTTAATTTTGAATATAAGTTAATATAATTTGAAGTAAAAAGTTATTAAAAAAGAATAACTAAATTGATTATATAACCTTGTACTGTAGAAATCTTTTTATCTTCATTAATGTTGTCATCTGTCGGTCCCATTACAGCTTCAAGGGTCTTGGTAGGTAGGCGTCTCTCCATAATTTCGGTTAATCTTCTTATTTTCTTTAATTTTGCATTTTGGTGGTCGAAATTTTGTTCTGGGTATATATGAGCCCTTGCTCATATATATCTTCCTTCCCCTGATCACATCGTAGCACTTTTTACTCTGTTTCTAGCACATTTTTTCTTGTCCTGTTCGCATGGTACAAAAACACGTCTGCTCGCCTTGAGAGCCTAATGCATTCTAATTCTGGATAGCGTCCTTTTTTGTGAGCCCCACTTCATAGTATCCATTTTTCAACTTTTGACCAATCAGAAAGCCGTTGCCATGGCAATTGACTTTGTTTGTTCGGAAATTCTGAACTAAGATTAGTTTCACTTTTTGTAAAAGGCTTTTCTGTATTCTGATGTGTCCTTTCCAATTTTACCTTTTATTTAATAACGTATTTGACTTTATTTTTTCTTATTTAATTTAATTTACTTTTTAAAATTCCTAATCCAAAGATCGACTGTAGCGGTTTCGTTTCGTAGTGACAAGATTTATAATCAATACCCTAAGCGGATTTTTCCGGAATCAAATATGACTGCTTCTAGTATAACCTAATTTCTAGGCTATTACATTTTAACATTTAATCTTTACTTTTACATAAATGCTATTTTCCCTAGCTAGGCCTAATTTACTTTCCTCACATCTTACAAATTTACATTCTTTACTCCTGATTATATTTAAGTACAATTATTTTAATAGCCGGCATCTAGGCCGAGTTTGTTATACTACACAATTACCGTCTTTTTTGTATACATAATTTAAGCTATCCACTTTGAAGTGATAATTTTTCTTATTGATTATAACTTATGTTTTTTAAGTCTAAAGTTATTTCTAATTTTCTTCATTTTACTATTATTTACCCTAGTTTTAATATTATTATTATTATAATGCTTTATAATTTTTACATATAAATTTAGCCAATTATTTAACCAGGTTAGGTTTGATTCTGGTATTCTGTACAATTACCCTGTTTCTTTGCATCGGACATTCTGGCCGCTGCAAAATTCCCCCTTTTTAAAAAATGAAAATTTTGGTTCTTCTCTCCCTTGAAACAGATAAACATAATTAATAACATATTTGTGAAAAGTAACATTAACACTTATACTAGTTTATATTAAAATTTTCATATTCCTTTCATTAATCTACAATTTCTATTCATCTTCATAACTTAATTAATTTTAGTAAAGTTCACAATTTACTCTCCTGTCCCTTTTACTCACATATATATCATTGTCACATTAGTCACTTCACATTCTATTTACTCATTTATTACTCCTGTCCTTAGTCACATTCTTTTTTATTTAATCTTATTTCAAGTTTATATTAACTATACAATATTGTATATTGTAGTCCTTATATTACACATTCATTGTCGTTTAACACAACATTTACTTTAATAAATTCAATGAATCTCGTTCATTTAACATATGGCTTTTTCTTTTACTTTTAATACTGATTTTATATTATTTGTCCTATGTATTTGGATTATGTTACTGCTTTAATCTACTACTTAGATTTATTTTACATTTTTATTTTTATTACTTAACCGTTACTCCCTATGTCACTGATGGATCATTTTTTATATACCTCGCCTTATTATCCTTTATTCTTTAAATATCTTTATGTGTTTGATGTCATAGATCCCCCTTATATTCCCTGTTTCCAAGTTTGCTATTTCATAAGTTTTTGCCCCCAATCGTCTAGCCACTACATATGGACCCTGGTAAATTAATAGCATCTTCTCGGTTTCTTGACGGCTCAAGTTAGATCTATTTACCCTTGTTACCAGTACCTTGTCCCCACATTTCAATTCCGTCTGCTTCGTCTTTCTATTTAATTTCTCAGCCCTGAGCTATCCTGTCCTTCTCATTCTATCGTATGCCTTCTGCACACGCTGCTGTTGTGTTTCCGTTACTACATTTTTACAAACGTCTGGTACAAATCCTTGCCACACATATTCCGGATCAACCCCGAACTGAATCTGCTCTGGAGTGTATCCAGTAGCTTCATGCGGTAAAGCATTGATTACTCCTTCCATGTATGACAGGTACTTCCGTCATTGCGATTGGTTATCATAGCAGTAGGTCCGCAATATCCTTCTCAGTTCTCTATTTACTCTTTCCGCTAAATTCACCTGCGGGTGCCGTACTGGGCTCAGTATGTGTTGGATTCCTTCACACCTGATCCAAGTACGCCATTGCCGTGATGTTAATGCAGTTCCAAAATCTGTAAGGATCTTGCTTGGTTTCCCTACTGCTTGAAAATAATGCAGTAACTACAACTTTGAGCTCCTTGTTGTGGTACTTCGTACTGCATATAACTTAACATACTTCTAGAAGCTATCTATTACTACCAATATATGTTTTACCCCACCAACGCTGGTTGGTAAGGGCCCTAGATGGTCTATCGCCACCATTTCGCCTGGCCCTCTTGAGACGATTGGTTTCGTGCTTCCTTGGAGGTATCTATTTGTCGGTTTTGCGTACTGACATATCTGACATCTTTCTATCACTTGTAATATCCGTTTCTTCATTTGCTTTATATACATGCTCTGGCTCATTATATTCGTTATTTTATTTCTCCCTATCTGAGCATATATCTGATGTATGTTCTCAATTACCTCGTTTATTATTGAATCCGGGATTACTATCTTTATTTTATTTTTGACTTCTTTACACAATATCCCTTCTTGTATTGAATATTTCTTAAATTTGGTCACGTTTTCAAAATTTTTTTCTAATTCTGGTTGTTGTCTTTGTAAGTTTTTTATGTTTTGAAACTTTGCTTTTAGTGTTTCTTAACATCCTATTTGTAACCGTCCTACTTTTATAACCTGACGGTTTCCCTTATTATCCATCTCATTCTGATACATCCGACTCACGACGTCGCACGGTATGTTTTCCTTTCCTGGGCAATGTATCACTGTTGGTTGATACTCCTGAATCGCCAATATCCACCTAGTGATTCGTGAATTAGTGAAATTGCACGTGTTCATAAATTTCAATGCCTTATTATCCGTTATGATAGTTAGTGGCGCTCCCACTATTAATGGCCGAAATTTTTTCAAGCCATGCACTATAGCCAATAATTCTTTCTCGCATATAGTGTATGCCTTCTCACAACTCTTAAGTGTTCGGCTAACGAACCCTATTACTTGCATTTGCCTTTGTCCATCTCTCTGGAAAATCTGACTGGCAATTGCATTATCGCATGCATCTGTCTGTAGGAACGTACGTTGCCCTTCGATTGGATGCATCAGAGTGACTGATTCCGTAAACAAGGCTTTTACCCTATTGAAGGCTTTACTCATGTATTCATCCCAGATCCAGGGCTGATCTTTTCTTAGTAATTTCAACAAGAGTGAAGTCTCTTCAGCATGTTTCTTTGTAAATCGTGCATAGTAATTTACAAAACCTAGAAACGATTGTAGTTGTTTTTTGTTTCTAGGTTCTGGGAAATCGTGTATTGCCTGTAGCTTCTCTGGGTCTGTGGTGACCCCTTCTTGTCTGAAGATATATCCTAAAAACTTCACCTCTTGTTGACAGAACAAGGTTTTCTTCGGGTTGATGGTTAAATTCCCCTCTCTGAATCTGGTGAAAATTGTCCTCAGGTGACTGAGGTGCTCATCGAATGTCTCAGATAGACACAACAGATCATCGACATACACTAAAAGATTTCCCTCTAACTCCTTACCCAAAGTGATATCTACCGTTCTCACTAGAGCCGCTAGGGAGTTTTGGAGTCCAAAAGGCACCACTTTGAAATTATATACTTTATTATTAAATAAAAATCCTGTATATTTTTTGGACTCATTAGTCAACGGTGTTTGCCAGAAACTTGACGTTAAATCTATTTTTGAAAAATATGGCCTGTTGCGACCTCTCCTTAGTATATCGTCAATAGTGGGTGCATTTTCATAATCCGGCACAGTTATCTCATTCAACTTCCTAGCGTCTAGGCACAGACGGATGGTCTTGTCTGGTTTTATTACTGTCACCATTGGGTTGATGTAAGGAGTTCTTGAGCGTTCGATGATGTCATATCTGAGCATTCTTACAATCTCTTCTTGGACCTGTTTACGGTAATTAAATGGAATTGGATAATTCCTTCGTACAAAAGTTTTATTCTCTATTAGTTTCAATTGATGCTTATATTTATTTGGTCTTCCCGGTATCTCGCTAAATATATCGTCATATTCCAATATTAGCTGGTTTAATTGATTTTGCTGTTCTTTGTCTAATATAAATTTATTTTCTGTTTCTTCTTCTTCGATTCCTAAATGGTTTATTCTCAAATATTTTCTTATTATCCGTCCAGCTTTATCTTTTTTTCTTCTTTCTCCTTTTCCAATTTCTTAACTTTCCCTTATTCTCCTTAAATCTAACTTTTATTTTTCTGTTTTTGAATTGTAATGAAATGAAGGTTCTTCTCGTATTTGGATTGGTTCTCATTTTAATTGACTTTCGAACTCTTGATCTAGTAAATGGGTTTTTCTTTTTTCTTTCTTTAATTTCAATTTCTTTCCTTTGGGTTATCTTTCCAGAATCTAAAGTCTTAGGCATGGGCTTCCGAGCTACTTGTTGGTTATTCATTTTAACCTCGTTGTTCCCCCCTTTTAATTGTTTCGACGCGACGTTTATATTTTTATTTATATTTATTTTCTTATTTATTATTTTTTCACTCACATTATTTCCCCTTTTTGGCACTATTTCGGCCTTACCTTGTTTATATTTTGTTTTGCTCTTAATCTCAGCTGCAGCTCTTCTTTCCATGTCCTTTGTTTCTTTATCTCCTGTATTGGCTCCCTCAGGTCTTATATTAATTTCCTTATTTATTATATTTTCATTTTTGTTATTTAATTTTTTGTTTTTGTTTAATTTTTCCTCTGTTTCATTTTTTATTTTTCTTTGATATTCGTTTTTTTATATTTAAGATTTCCCCTTTACTAGTTTCTTGTCCATTTCCTCCTTCATTCATTCGGCAGTGCCCCTGCTTCTCGCACTGTCGCATTAACCCCTCCTTTTTGCTTTGATGCCCTATTGTTGATGCATTTTCTTTTCCCTGGGTTATCTGACATATTTTTCGGACTTCTTTATTTTCCTCTATCTTTTGTATTTTATTTTTAAAATCCTGGTACACCATCTTCCCTTCTATCTCGAAGGTCACAAAGCGTCTATCCATGTTTATCCGTGCCTTTAGGTCATACAGTGTGTTGCACCCCATAATCATCTCCGACCGAAGTTTGGAGACCACTATGAAGATGCAGTCCACTTTTATGCCTTTAATTGTTAAGGGAATTAAGCATTGCCGGGTAACCTTTATCTGTGCAGTCTTAATGGCTGTTACAACTCCCACATTGTTTATGGGTAGTTCCAGGAACTTAAGCCCATGCAACTTGTGGTTGTTGTAAGCCTTTTCTTGAATGACTGACACGTCTGCACCCGTGTCAATCTCTACCTCTATAGAGTGTTCTTCTACCTCACAGTCAATTACAGGGCATGGCTCTTTCTTCTTGTTACCTTCGCCAATCTCCTTGTCCTCTTCTAACAATCCAGCACGAATATCAAGAGATAGTCCACCAACTCTAAGCTCTTGATTTTGGTGTACTTCATTGTTATTTTCCTGTTGTATTGGTTTTTTATTTTTGTTCTTTAGGTCTTCCGCCTTTCCTTTATTTAATTATCCCTGTTTCTCCGGGTAATATTTCTTATATTTTGTTTGTTGTTGGATCTCTAATGGTTTTCTCCTCTTTTCCTTCCTACCATTAGGGATCCTCTCATTTAGTTTTTTGATTGACCACTTGGCCCTGGATTTTGTGGTATCTTTTCTTTTGTCTGTGGGCCTTCTTCCGTTTGGTTTTGTGGCCTGTACTCTGGCCTTTGTTGTTGCCACTGATTTTGCGGCCTATTTCTTGGTCCCTCTCTTTGGTAGGGCCCCTGTCTCCAGTTTCCTCTCCCTTCTAACGGGTAAGACTCTTGCCTCCAATTTCCCTTGTATCCGGGGTTTCTCGTTTGGTGTGTCCACCCTCTCCTCTCAGGTTCCCCTTCCTCAGTCCTAGGCTGAGTCCGGTTCCTGGTAGCCTCCTGCTCCATGTTCCTTCGGATGTATTTTACCGCCTCCTTTATGTCGGTAGCCGCCATCCCGGAACATCTTATATACATTCTGTTCCCATAATGCTTTATAATCTTCATAATTAACTCCGCCTGATTGTATGGCGGGGTTAGGTGTCTCGCTGTGTTCACCTTTTTTAAGAAATAATTTACCATGTTGTTTGTGCCTCGATGGTATTCATATTTTCCATTTTCGATTCTTCCTCGAATTCTCTCTTGTGCATGAGATCCCCAAAAGTGGCTAAAGAATCTCTCCTTAACTTCATCATAATTTTCCTCCTCCATATTCATGGCCAACCACCATTCTTGTGCTGGTCCTTTAAGATGTCTCTCCATTATTTTCCTTTTTTGTCCTTCCTCCATGTCAGGATCAATTTCGGACATCATACCTTCTAGGTGTTTAATGAAATCAATAGGGTCTTCATCTTCCCTACCGTAGAATTCCTTCTTGCTTTTGTCTCCATTATCACCCATCTCAAACATCCTTGATTTAAACAAGGTAGCTATATTTATTCCTTCTCCCATATTCTTTATCTTATTCTCAACTACTTGTACCCTTCTTTCTACTTTTTTGACTTCTCCCTTAACTGTTTCTACAGTCTGTTTATTTTCACTGACTGTTACCTCTAAGTTATACATCTTTTCTATAGTCTCTTGGACTTTATTTCCCATTTCCTCATTCTTTCTTGTAATTCCTTCATTTATTTCATCTATCCTCTTATTCATGATTTCCCAAAGATTCTTAATTTCTTGTTTATCCTCCTCTCTTTCTTTCTTTCTTTCTACTTTTTCCTCCTCTCTTTCTTTCTTTCTTTGTTCCTCTATCTTTTTTACTAATTTTTCTTGTTCCTTTATTCTCTCCTGTTTTTGTTCCTCCTTCTCTTTTAATCTTTCCTGTTTTTGTTCCTCCATCATTTTTTTAAAAAACTCCATCATTTCAGATGGTTCTGTGTCTTTTCTCTGTCTTGTCGCCATCTTAAAGTCTCGTATTTAACTATCCTTTTATTCCCTTACTAACTTCTCCTACTTCTATATTTTTACTATATACTGAGTATTTAATTAAATATTCATATATAATTGTGCTCGATGTGATCCGGTTCAGTGTTCCCTTGACCTTGTCTATCTATCGCCTATGTATTCTATTTACTTTTATTAATAACTAACATTATTATTTATTTTTTTTTACTTAATATGCCCTACCGACGCCTACTGAATTTTATTTTACTTAATTATTTCCTTTTAATTACTATTATTTATTCTAAGTTCTTTTTAATTTCATTTTTATTATAATTAACTCTTATTTAATTTAAAGAACTTCTTTGGTTTTCATTTTATGATTCCTATTATTATTTACAATATCAATTGAATTCTATTTAATTAATTTTGTTTCACTAGGCTCCTTAGTCGATTTAAATCTGTCTCTATTTGATGTTGACCCGATGTTACAATGTAAGCATCGAGCCTCAAATGTTGGGCGCCATTCTTTTCTTACCTACCTTTTTTCTCCTGCCTTACTTTGTTTCTTTCTTTTCATCAATTGCTAAGTCAGTAAGAAAGTAATGGTTTATCCATTGACTACGAACCTAATTTCATAGACCTGTGCCTCAAGGAATAAACCTCTCAGAGGAACCAACCCCTGAATTTTTGATAAAACCAATTAGCCTCCGATAAACCCTGTTCAAGCTCCTTTTCGGATAGTGGAATCTTTGAGAGACACTTGTGATTTAAAGACTATACCTGGATACCTAGTGAACTTATCTTATTTAGAATGAAAACACAGCTAATTGGAAAATATACCTTTTTATTTATTTGTTCCAAGGTTCAAATTAATTATTATTGTTTTTATTTAATTTAACAGGATTTTCTTGACTAATTACTTTTTCAAAATTTCATACAACTTGCCATTGAATTAAACATTATTATCTCATTCTATGTTTTTAAATTTTCTTATTATCATTAATTTTATATATAATTTAAATTATCAAAGTTACCATAATTAATTTTGTATATAGTTTTGATTGTTACAGTTAAATTTAACATATTTTAAAATCTGATTCTTTTTCAAACACTTAATATTACTATTTAATGCCTTTAGGCTAGGCCTTGAACAATTAACTTCTTTAGAAATTATTCATTAGAAATTTACTTAGAAAAAGCCATATAAGATATTCATCTTTATACTTAATCCATACATTCCCACAGCGATGGGAACGGAAAGTCAATTTTGAATCTTTGTTACTTAAATTTGGGTAACCTAAGAGAGTTGACTAATCAGTCCCTTAGGTTATTCCCATCTTATTTAATTTTGAATTTGAGTTAATATAATTTGAAGTAAAATGTTATTAAAAAAGAATAACTAAATTGATTATATAACCTTGTACTGTGGAAATCTTTTTATCTTCATTAATGTTGTAATCTGTCGGTCCCATTACAGCTTCAAGGGTCTTGGTAGGTAGGCGTCTCTCCATTATTTCGGTTAATCTTCTTATTTTCTTTAATTTAGCATTTTGGTGGTCGAAATTTTGTTCTGGGTATATATGAGCCCTTGCTCATATATATCTTCCTTCCCCTGATCACATCGTAGCACTTTTTACTCTGTTTCTAGCACATTTTTTCTTGTCCTGTTCGCATGGTACAAAAACACGTCTGCTCGCCTTGAGAGCCTAATGCATTCTAATTCTGGATAGCGTCCTTTTTTGTGAGCCCCACTTCATAGTATCCATTTTTCAACTATTGATCAATCAGAAAGCCGTTGCCATGGCAATTGACTTTGTTTGTTCGGAAATTCTGAACTAAGATTAGTTTCACTTTTTGTAAAAGGCGTTTCTGTATTCTGATGTGTCCTTTCCAATTTTACCTTTTATTTAATAACGTATTTGACTTTATTTCTTCTTATTTAATTTAATTTACTTTTTAAAATTCCTAATCCAAAGTTCGACTGTAGCGCTTTCGTTTCGTAGTGACAAGATTTATAATCAATACCCTAAGCGGATTTTTCCGGAATCAAATATGACTGCTTCTAGTATAACCTAATTTCTAGGCTATTACATTTTAACATTTAATCTTTACTTTTACATAAATACTATTTTCCCTCACATCTTATAAATTTACATGCTTTACTCCTTATTATATTTAAGTACAATTATTTTAATAGCCGGCATCTAGGCCGAGTTTGTTATACTACACAATTACCGTCTTTTTTGTATACATAATTTAGGCTATCCACTTTGAAGTGATAATTTTTCTTATTGATTATAATTTATGTTTTTTAAGTCTAAAGTTATTTCTAATTTTCTTCATTTTACTATTATTTACCCTAGTTTTAATATTATTATTATTATAATGCTTTATAATTTTTACATATAAATTTAGCCAATTATTTAACCAGGTTAGGTTTGATTCTGGTATTCTGTACAATTACCCTGATTCTTTGCATCGGACATTCTGGCCGCTGCAGTACGTAACATATGTTATGATACTATATTTATAATACCAATCAAAATCGTAATTTATTTAATAATATTTATAATAATGTTTTTTACAAAAAGTAACAGAAATATATATATATATATTTTTGCTCCTTGGAGTGGGAACCAAAACTTTAAAACATTTTGTCTATATTACCTATTTTCAAATTATAACAATAGTTAATACATAATGTGATATTATACTTAGTAAATAAATGATGTTTTAAATTAGATATAAATAGCTAATGCTAAATAAACAAGCGTTCGAAATTTATTAAGACTCTAGCTTGGTCCTTAAATTCAAATAAATGGGATGACATTTCTGAATGGAATACTGTTGCTAGCTATAAACAAATAATATTTTATTACAACCAATATTTGAAAGCAATTGGTGATTATTAGTACTTTCCTCTGGACTAGAAATGCAAATGATTTTAGAAAACTATAATTTTGCTCCCTATAGACACATTATGTCCTCTCTATAAATATGTAGTTGTATCAATTGACTGTTTTTCTCTCTCGTAGATCGTTAAGCTATTGTTATTAATATTTTCCCTTGTCATTTTATGTTAGCCTTAATATATTTATTGAAAGGATATTACACCGGAAAGGACATTGTGACGTCAATGCCAGAAGTCAATAGCTAGTGTCAGAAGATTGGTTGCCATGGTAACAGCTGTAAATCAAAAATTATTAACTCTTCTAACTTATAACATCCAAATAATAAAAATCGATAATATTTAAATAAAATAAATCCCTTGAAAATAGAAACTAATATTTTAAATTTCAGTCTTATAATATTAGGACATAATATAGAACATACTTCAACACCTTATTGCTGAAACAGTTCTCTAAATGGACCACACAAATGACTTATCCAAAGATTCAATGAAATATTAAACCTCACAATAAATTTATAAAATAATATATAATGTTGTATTTAAAAAGTACTTAACTAAGTTAATACGTAATTGCTTACTTACGAAGAGTAGAGAGCTAGCTATTTGAAATGCGTCAGCAAGTAAACACGTATTCCCTAAGTTGAGTACTTTCTAAATACAGTTTAATTAGTTAAATTAAATTGATTACATCAAGCATCTTCAATAAATAATGGACGGGAAAACATAGCTAGAATGATACATATCACAAACAAATACTTCTAATAAAGTTTATACTAATCAAGAGCAAATAAGAGCAACCGATATTGTTATTTAAATAGTTTCATCCATTGCAATAAAACTTAGTGGAATCTCATGCTATCAGTTTTTAATAGTTGGTGTAGGAATTCCATGAAGCAAATGCAATGTCCTTACTAAATACTAAAACCTAATTTCATGGATGACCTTTCTATCTGAGCTTAATTAATTCAAATATACGATTATATAAGGAACAAAAGCATATTAATTATCAGAATGACGTAAGCAAAGTATGAGGTAATAATAAATGTTAATTAGTTATTCCTTTAAGAAATATAAATGTATTGTGATTGTAATAAAGGTAATTAATTAATGTTATTATCTTACATACCTATACTTACAATCACAATATTTATTATTGTCAAGTGTATTTACCTCCAAAGCTACAATTCTTGTATAACATATATGAATTTTAAAATGAATGAGCTACATATTTATATAAGTAATTAATGAAAAGTTTTTTATCATAATTCAAATAAGTAGAATAGATTTAACAAAGTTTTAAACAATATTTTTCAGCACTGCCCACTGCCAATTGGTTTATTTGCTGTTAAAACTATCCCTATTATTATTAAAAATAAAACAAATTTATTAAGTTTATTATCAGGTTAAGGCTCTAAGAAATCTCCAATGTCTTCAACTTCTATAATTGAAGATTACACTAGAAACGAAATTAAATATTTAATTCATGTAAACTTATATTTTATACTCAAAACGTATTCAAATATATATTATACATAAACAATTTGTGAACATTACATAGTTAATTAGTACGCTATATTATTTATAGTAAATTGTTATAATAGATTGTTTCAGAGAATTCGTAATTTAATTTCTTTTTTTAAGCAATAATTTATTGTTATAAATAACAAAGAAACCATCCATTGCACCCAAACCATGAAGGATCCACTCGGAGCGAGAAGGAGAGAGAGGGGGCAGATTCTTCAACATATTATTTAATAAACATTCAAAGCACAGTGAATTTATAATATTTATCCAATACAGTAAATATGTCTGACATATATCTCCCCTAAACCTAGATAGCCAAAAATCTAATCATAATCTTGATAAATGTAATGATAAGAAATACAAATGATAAATAAAATGAAAAACCTGCATACATAATCATATATATATATATATATATATATATATATATATATATATATATATATATATATATATATATATATATATGTTAACGTTATTTATATGTGTTTAACGTTTACGTTTTCCATTATTTTTAAAAAGAATTGAAATAATCTAATTATCAACAACGAAGTTTACAATTATCAATCAATCTGTAAATACATTTATCTCGTTCAATTGACGCATAGGAAAAAGATACTATATATATTTAAACTTTAATATACACTGTCCTTTAAATGATACACAATAACTATATACACTAAACATTTAGTCAAAACCTGTATATCATTACAAATCTGTTCCGATTGAATTTTAATCACAAAGTTGAAATATAAACAAGGGAAAAAATGTTTTCAGTTATATAAAATCTATAATCATAAAATAAAAAATAAGGAAAAGATTCGATAGAAAGAGCTCTTACCTATTACCTTTCTTGACTGTCGCTAACGATTTCGACTTCATATATACGTTTTGTTATCGATGCTGTCTTTCTTGTTAAGGCCACACCAAACTCAATAAAAACTTCATGTTGCTTGTGAAAATATATCATTTTTAAGGATGGAAGTATAATATTGTCCTAAACGCATGTAACGTTTATAAAATCCAGACATTTGATGTTTCTAAAAAACTTATTGTTCTATGTTTATAATTATTATATAAATGAATTAAAAAAATAAGTAAGAAACACTAAGACATGTTAAAGAAGTTAAGACACACTTTGTTTAACCTTTATTTTAAGAAATTATTTAACGTTAATGAAAATATCGGTAATTATACCTATATTATCGGGTGCTGAAACTACCTGTAACTCTCGTCTTTAGCATCTCATTCTCATTCCTCATACAATTATTGTGAATTAGATAAAATGTAATGAGCGCTCGTATTTGAAGGAATTTTTCAGTATATAAACGCTATTAGAAATCTCCATACCAGTGATATTTTACACTTACTAAGTAATATCTCCTGATAAATCATAAAATAAAAAACCGCTTTTAAATCATTTTGCCCAAACCCCGTTTAACTAGAACCCAGGTAAACTGAAAAAACCAATATATGAAATTTAAAAATATATCGTTTATAGCAGACAGAATAGTCTTCAATTAAATACTTCGCCTATATAATATAAGGTTTCAGTATAATTGAAATTACTTTAAAGCATTTATTTTTAACCGTCAAGTAAAAGATAATTTTTATTTTTAATAAAAAATAATATAGAATAATAGCATTTTTTATATTTTTATACAAGTAAGGTAATATCCCACCAAGACTATATATCTTTGTCGAAATACACAGTCGGTTCCAATTACCACACTTTACAGTAACTCTAAACCTCCTCTGTAATACTACACATTTAAAACTCTGTATTAACACCTTAGGTATAAAATAAATTTAAATAGTTTCAGTAGTTTGAATAGTTCAAACGTGTCTAGTGGGAGCTACTCTTACTTAAGCTTGCAGAACTGTTCCTCCTAATTAGAAACCTACACGGAGAATTAAAGAAGAAATAGTATTTAGTAGAAAATTAATTTAACTAATTAACCACAAGAGTAGGATAGAATTTATGCACCATTTTTCCATAATTCAACAATTACACGATTCCATATTCAACAGCAGATATCCCATACAAATTAGTCATGAAGTTTAACATTGATCATGGATTACACTAAAGAAGGAAGCGTTGTAACTATTATGATATGTACATTGTTACTTGTTTCCCATAGCTTACATCGGATTATCTTGAGTGAAATTACACACACACACACACACACACACATATATATATATATATATATATATATATATATATATATATATATATATCACTTTCGCTTATGTACTTACACAAGAATCTTACTTGGTATTTATGCGAGTTAACTTTCAATGAATGGCCTTGTCATTATCATCGGGCATACTGAACAGGGTTGTTGTAGACTGCGAGCTGAGTGGATTTCCCGTTGACCTGTACCAGTTGGTGTACCGTTATGTTCTATTTTTAGATTGACTGCACTGTGCGAGTTTTTAAAGTTTGTTTTGGGGTTAATATTGTCTATTAGATTGAATAATTTATAGTTTTTTTATTTTATTTGTATTTGTTCGTTAATGATATTAATTTTATTTTTATAAATTTCTAGTTGTTCCCAGATTGTCATTTTGTCAATCTTGTCATATTGTCATAATATTAACATAGCCTACAAAAACACAGGAAACACATAATCAACAAAATAAACCAACCAGAAAAAATATGTCCCACACTTAATAAGAGAACATACAAAATGAAATGTCCAGACAGTAATAAAATATACATAGGCCAAACAAAAAAGAAATTAAAAGACAGATATCAAGAACAATGCATACATCAAACCGGAAATTTATAACTCAAACTTTGCCACACATGCCATCAAAAAACACACATTCCCTACATTAAAAAACGTACACCAAATAAAAAAAAGTTCAAAAAAATCCTCACAATGACAATCTGGGAACAACTAGAAATTTATAAAAATTAAAATAATATCATTAACGAACAAATACAAATAATATCAAAAAACGATAAATTATTCAATCTAATAGACAATATTAACCCCAAAACAAACTTTAAAAACTCGCACAGTGCAGTGAATCTAAAATTAGAACATAACGGTACACCAAGGTCTACGGGAAATCAACTCAGCTCACTGTCTACAAGATCCCTGTTCAGTATGCCCGATGTTAATGACAAGGCCAGTCATTTAAAGTTAACTCGCATAAATACCAAGTAAGATTCTTGTTTAAGTACATAAGTGAAAGTGATAAGTGTATACAAGAAAACAGTGTTGCATAGCTACAAATATATATATATATATTATTAGATATTTTTTACTTATCAGTATATTATATTCTAATTATCTTACCTTCTAATAGTCACACCTTACGTGTCCAAAATAATTACACACTTATATAAATTGTACATCATCTATATTTATTTGTCTGACATCTAGTTGGATACATGAATATGATGCAGTAACACAGTTTGATTGAATAACTAGTACTACAATTACTATAATATTGGACTCCTGAGGATCGGTTCTTAATACAATAAGTTTTGGGGAGTAGAGTGATATATCGCTCTTCCTCAGGTCGTTAGTATAAAATCTTCTATAAAGTAGAAGTCTTGATAACAAAAAGTTGATTAAAATTTATAAAGACATAAATTTAAGTGTATAATGAATTTACTAAGTCTAATCTAATGAAGTTGTACGTACTATTTGCGCTCCTGGAATTAACTTGTTCCTTTCGGGTAATTTCTTCACCTCACTTTTGCACAGTAATTAACTTAAACTTTACTTGCCTATTCTCTTTATTATTTGCTTAGTTCATTACTCTTAGCACTTTTATAAAAGCTTTACCTAAGAAACTAATACTAGTTTTATAATTCCCTTTACTATTCTAAACAAATTTACCCCTTTGAAAACATTTCTTACAACTTGTACCCCTAACATCATCTGCACTTCTTTAGAAGCTCCCAAAAACTTAGCGGTCCTTGCCCGAAGATTTTCTTTACGAGAGATGTTAGCCTTTTACAGTGCCTATAAGAGCGCACTTTTGAATGGAAACCTATCATCAACAGCTGAATCTCTATTTCTATTTCTACACAATGTAAAAGGTAGGTGTATGTAAGGAACCAACAGTATATCATTGGGGAGAGACGATGTGTTTATTGTGTGCTGCAGAAGTTATCGGCCTTTGTGTTTGCTGAGCTTCAGGTCTACTGTAGACTGAAATATTTATCGGTTACTATGTTTAATATAGAAGTTTCCATGGAGTCAGTTTCGGGGAATATTTCAGGATTCTAGGGAAATATATCCTTTGCTGTGAATTGCTGTTGACAGAATTAAATCGAATATGTTCAGATAAGATAAGATAAATATTGACTTTTGAGTATACGCTATAATCCTTTATGCGACTTTTTGCAAACCAAGTTTTTATCTTTATGCCAGTTTTGCTATGTATTTCATATTTATTATATGTTTTTTAAGAAATAATATTAAATGTAAAAGACATTTTTTTCTTCTATATTTCTCCAAAAATTATTATACGAAAGGTAGCGTTGTCATAAAATAAACTTGATTTGAAAAACAACAATCTTTTATCCTGTCTTATATTTCTGAGAGTATGAATGGTGTCAAGTTTACTTCCCAGACAATCGAGTAAATAGTTTACATAATTAAAATATATACAAATTATAATTCCATTTGATCCGATTACCACTTTAAAAGTCTGAGATCCTACATGTTGTATCATGTTAGAAAAGTACTTAACTAATGTAGATTTATATTAAAACTTTGTATCATTTATTTTAAAATATAAGGTGTTTCCCTTGTCATTATGGACTGGATTATTTAAAACAAAAAACCATTGATTTTAACAAAAGTTACTTCAAAAGCAGTATCAAAAATTTCCATTAAATTATTTTAAAATTTATTGATGCTCTTTTTAATAATAACATATGAGATGATTGTTTCGTAATGCAACAACTACATATAGAGGAGTTTCTATTATTTTAAATAACGAGATTCTTCAATGTAAAATTATTGCTTAAAAGAGTCCAAAGTCAAAATATTTTCTATAGCAGTAAGAGAATATTTTAAATTCACAATTTCATCTGGTAGGCTGCGCTGCAATCACGTTTTAGGTTTTTTAGAATTTAGAAAAGGCTACTACGTTTCTGCCTCAACATCTAGTCTCTTAAATTGGAATCTAAGAATTATTCATATAGATGGAACTAATACTATAACAATTTATGTATACACTAGGGGCTTGTAAGGGTCCCTATTCATATTGAAACAAATTTCAAACTTTTGTATGACAATTTTATTTTCAATACCATTTATTTTAATGTAATTCAAGTTTTTCGCAACACAATTTCCTTCTAAACTATAATTATACACTTAAACTTTAATACTGGTAGTATAATGGTATATTTACAAATTTATTCGTCTGTTTTTCATTGCAATGTATAACAATATCTGTTTCCATACTGTTATAAAATTTGTTTTTTTTTTACAAATCATACTCAGCTATTTTTTATTGCAATGTTTCCTTATATGGATTTTTGGTAACTTCAAGTTTCTCAAAATCCTATAAATGTTGAAAATTGAGAAAGAACTATATCTTTTTCCAACTCCTTCCTGTCAATACCTCAAATTTGAGAAATTTCTCAGTCCTCTACGACCTTCCAAGTTCCCACAATTGTTCTCTCAAAATTCGACTTACGATATTATATACATGTATATGTGGTTAGGTTAGTTTGGATAGCAGCTGTTTTAAATCAGGTGTTACTTAAAGTTATATTACTTTATTTATTGTACATTATTAAGTTAAATTTCTATTGCTTTTAAAACGTTGTTTATAATTGAATTCAGCACCTATTACTGATGGAGTGTTTAAGTAATTAAGTAAGTAAGTATGTATTTATCATGATCTTTTAATAATGTATCGATATGCAAGTGCATTCAATAACAATCACAATAATATATGAATTTAAACAGTCAATGCTATGGCAAAGTGTCTAAATTATTCCTTACCATAAATTTGCGTATTCACCTTCAAAATGATCAATTTGCATTGGAATTATTAAATCGCTTATCATTGGTAACGGAAACATTTAATTTCATGAAAATACACAAAGCATTCGACTCCCAGACAATTATGGCAACACAGTTGGTTTCCAAGATCCTTTGATTGAAAAATTAATTTCCAGATATGCAAAATATTGCACTAATCATGCATGACTACGTAAATAAGATAATTTAACAGCGAAAAATATTGATGTTAGCAATATTAATTTTAAAATATTAAGAGTTATAACGTTGAAAATAAATATCATTGAAATCGATCGACACTGTTGTCGATCCTGAGGAAACGCTTAGTGACACAAAGGATAGCCTTTTGCGATTCATATTTCAAGGTAATATTAACATAGTTCTGACAGAAAACCTATATCATTACGAAACTTAAACCAATATATGTCTGTATTAAAGAATAATATAAAGGAAGTTGTTTCGTGCCTCAGTCAGAAAGAACAAAATTGCAGAAGCAATTACAGAAGCTCTACAAGACAAGTTATTGTAGGGAAAACAATAATAATTTAATCGATTATAATGAGTTTATGTTACCAGTTCTGTTTATTTAACATGTTACAATATGCCTCATGTACTTGTTATGCTTTATTATATTGTATGTTTTCTTCTATTTTCACTTTACAATTAGTTTATTTATTTTTCATTTTGAAACTCGTTACCAACATATTCGCTTTGTTTTACAGGGGTTTAGAATTTATAATTTTTGAAATACTCTTGGACAACATCCTAAAAATAATAACGGCAGGGAAAGTAGTTACAGGTATATGGTTTCCCTTAACAAAGGCCAGAGCATTGAATACCTGTACACTGCTTGCGAGTATTGAATTCTACAAAGCTTAATATACTTTGTAATTTTGTGTTAATATTAAAAGTAGTAAAAAATACACAATATTACACATTTTTTTATTGGTTTTCGTAATAAATTTTTTTCACAACATTTGTAAGATATGAAGGAAAATAGAATCAATTATAAGGGAGCGCCTTTTTGTTTCAACTCTTAATGCTTCAACTCTAACGGGTCAGTACTTCTTTGTCAGTCGTGGTGAAAGTTTTCTTGCTTTTCTTCAGCTATTGTCCTTTTTGCATTATTTCTTTCATCTTATTCGGGTTCACTTTATCTCAACTTACTAAACATATGATATGGTAATGTGAATAGTCACCTTTGAATTTACTTGAATAAAATCAGTTAACTTTGTTTGACTGTATACACGTCTTCCTCTAATCTGCTATTTTGTAGCTAACGAAAGCGCGCTCATAAGTTTTCTAGGTTTACTATACATCACCTACGATATGAGTTATACGTAATTTAATTAAGGAATTTATTATTAATAGCTTTATATCATTACTTATATAAGTAAGATTTCGTCATTACTGTATATGTAATTATTAACTAATATAGTTATATAAATAAAAAAATATATTCATCATAACATTTTTAATAAAACAATAAATAACTTACCCATGAATAATGTTGGTTATATCATAAAAGTATATATTACATACGCATTTGTTGTTAATTTTCATTCACGTGGGAACAATTTATGACCTTACTCCTAAGGCATTGTTGAGGAGATAAAAAAATGTAATTTATCAAGCTGACCACAACATTACCATGCACATCAATGGAGTGACGTCACGGTTTCACCTAGAACTGAAAGCCTTGATCATTAATCACCTGTCTTACTATAATATACCAGGACTACGCGATCTATAATAGCTGTAACGTGTGTTGTATCTTTGTACAATATAACGAAATGAAGAAGTCGTTTATATTGTTTTGTAATAGGTCAAGTTTTTACCAAGCCTAAAGAGAGATTAATTATTAGATTGGTAGAAATACTCACACACACACACACACACACGTACATATATATATATATATATATATATATATATATATATATATGTGTGTGTGTGTGTGTGTGTGTGTGTGTATATTTGAATAACCTATGTTGTTTTAATATATATATATATATATATATATATATATATATATATATATATATATATATATATATATATATATAAAGAACTAAGTCAAAAAACAAATACAAAAATTATAATTGAATTTACTATTCATAGCTTTTCGTTGGCTAACAGTACCAACATCATCAGGAATATTAAACAATTAAAATTAACATATGTGTAAATTAGATCAAATAAAAATAGCTATGCCAAATTAATTACAATGTTGTTAAAAATTTCAGCAACATAGCCATGCGTCTCCCTTAGCGAATGTAATATCTGAAATATTTTTACAATATATAGATGATAAAATAAATAAAATTATACAGACATTTGATAAAAACGGTTATTGGTTTAGATATGTAGATGATGGTTTGTATGTATCTAATGATAAAGGTATAAACTTAATAACTATTATAGATCAAATAAATCTGATAAATAAAAATATTAATTTTACTTATGAAATGGAGAAAAATAATAAGATCTGCTTTCTAGATATAACAATTATAAGACATAATAATGAATTTGAATTTAACATATATCGTAAACCGACACAAACTAACCAAATTATACCTAATAATTCTAACTATCCGTATAATCAAAAAATGACTGCATTATACAATTAATTATATGGACTACATAAAATACCTATGAATAATGAAAACAAAATAAGAGAGAAAAACATTATCTATCAAATTGCAATCGAGAATGGCTATAAAAAGAAAACTATTGATCAACTTAATTATAATATTTTAAAGAAACAAAATAATAATCTAATTTACAAGAATAATGATGAAAATGTCATATGGACTTCATTTACATTTTTTGGTAATGAAGTAAAAAATATCACAAAATTGTTTAAAGGTAGCAACATAAAATTCGCATATGATACTAATAATAAATTATTAAATTTAATGAATAATAATAATATTATTAATATTCATGAGAAAAACGGTGTTTATAAATTAGAATGTGATTATTGTAATAAAGTTTATATAGGACAAACTAAGAAAAAACTTAAAGATAGATATAAAGAGCATTTTAATGCATATAAAAAGCCAGAAATTTATAAATCAAATTTTGCTAGTCATTGTATTAATTATAATCACATATTTCCTAATATAGATAATATTATACTTGTAAAAGAAATTAACAAAGGCCTGAGAATGAATATTTATGAAGCTTTAGAAATACATAAATATAATACTAATAATGAGTTGATAAATGAACAAATACAAGTAAAATCTTAATTTGATCATATATTCAATATTGTAATGTTAGGGCAGCAAAATGAAAAATTTTTAACAACATTGTAATTGATTTGGCATAGCTATTTATTTGATCTAATTTACACATATGTTAATTTTAATTGTTTAATATTCCTGATGATGCTGGTACTGTTAGCCAACGAAAAGCTTTGAATTGTAAATTCAATTATAATTCTTGTATTTGTATTTTGACTAAGTTCTTTAATAATACACAAGAAAACATATTGCCATATATATATATATATATATATATATATATATATATATATATATATATATTATAAAAAATGTTTTCCTGTGTATTAATCAAAAACCACTATGGTGATTCAATTACAAGTATTATTTAATAATTTATATTCAAAGCTTTTCGTTGATAAAAAGTACCAACATTATCAGGAATGTATAATAAAGTAATCAAATAATTATTATAATGATGTCGGTCCTGTTTATCAACAAAAATCTTTGAATATAAATTAATAACTAATTCTTGTATTTGAATAACCTAACTTGTATTTGATACATATATATAAACAAAGAAAGAAAAATATATATATTGATAAAAAACAGAATGAAAAAGAAAGGTCACAATGCAAAACAAGCCTCAGTCACTGCTCCGAAAAACAGTAAACAATGAATAAAAACAGTACGACCTACAAATTATGAAGTGTTGTCAATTATAAAGTTGTGAATGAAAAAAAGAAATATAAATTGTTGTTAATATATCATTATCAATTGTCTATATTGTAAAACATTGCAATCAGTCACTTTGGTAAAACAATAAAAAATAGTCCACTATATTATATTATTCTCGACCACACAGTAGCTTCGAGATAGCAACTAAAAACCATATCACTATGTATATAAAGGTATTCTTCTTCCATGGCTCTACAGTCCGGTGTGGTCCTTGGCCTAATCAATAAATATTTTATGGAATCGAAAATAGGGGAGAAAATATCTCTCTCGTTACTCTGGATATATTTTCTTTTAATACTATCGAAAGGGGTGATTACAGATATTCATCTCTACCTAACTCACTTTTTATGGTATTGGTACCTTTAACTGCACTATATATTATTAGAATATTAGAAGTATATTGTCAGGCCTACAATTTATTAGTAAATTTATTTCTTAAGACGGTATAATAAGGTCTTTTGGGTTCAAGAAACAAAAGTGTTTTTTAAATAGATAATTCTTATCAACAACTAAATTCAAAATTTAAATTACTTTTCAGCTGCGAGAAAAATATAATTATAGGGGAATGACAGTTCAACATTACAATCTGCCCATTGATGTCATTTAAATAATAATTAGGATCTAACATTTATATTGATATTATTATCTGGGCCTATCAAACTCAGGAACGCCTAATATTATTGTATTAAAATTGAAACTATTAGCAATATATAACTCCGAAGAAGTTGACCTTCAATAGCCCTGTTGTAAGTGGTGACGAAGTCTAGAGTTTTAATTTTAAGTGTGAAAAATGAATCTATAGTTGATTATATAACTAAATGTCAACAGAGAAGAATGTCAAATAAATTTAAAGTTTTAACAAGCATTAATAAAAGTAAGAAACTGAATCACTAGTCACGTTTTTGGTTTTAAGACGAGTTAGGGAAGCTCGCTTGTGGATATTATTATTCTAGATGAAAAAAATTATAAATAAATATCGGCAATACTGGCAATAAATATCGGGCAAATGCTAATATTTTGGGTTAGCATACATTTTATAGATAGAATAATCAAAGTTTATCGGAGTGTTGTTTTAATAAATATCTTTTCGCTCCAAACAATTATTTTTAAATGACGTTAACCATTTATTTGAATACCCAATAGTTATTTAAAATAAAATTATTACATGAATGAAAACATAAAACCTATATAAAAATAGAGAGAAAGTTCAAGTAGATAGATAACTTTAGATGCGGAGATTAATTATTACTGTTATCTCCAATGCTAATATCATTTTATCTGAAAAAGGAAAGTGGCAAATAACGCTTTAGTCACCTGTTTACAATTTATTACAGTAATGTAATACACCAATGTTTTGTAATAATACAGACATAAAAGGAGAACTATAATAAGGATAAAATGGACCTTTTGTTCAGAGTTTAGGTAACTACATATCTGGTGAGCAAGATGCCTTATGTAAAAAGGTCTGCAATCGATCGGTTTCCACAGAGGTATCTACCTACAGTCCTCCTACGGTTTGCACACATGCACATGAGTGTTAATATATGTGAGTGTGCAAACATGTTTACCATTTTTAATTTAGAAATAAGGTGTTTTCGAGTGCTAATTGAAACCTAGGCTTAGTAGCTGCTGGTAGTCGACATATAACGGCAGAAGTAGCAAATTGTTGAATATAATTTACTCAGTTAGGATTTTAATTTAATGTCAATAGTATGTCTTAAAATTATTGAACTTAAAAAAAATAGATCAGTTATAAAAATAATGTTTCATTTTCTGTAGTCACATCTTCTAATACAGTTTAAAATTTAGGACTTCATTTTACGGACAGAGAAAATATTTCTCTCGTAGAAATCAGAGTTGTCTGACTGATTACTGACGACTTCCTCTAAACTTTATCAAAGGGCTATAGCACTCTATTTTGTATGCAAGAAACTTCCTAAAGTAAAACTTTGTAAGGGGTGCAATCAATATTGACATTGAGATATCGCTTTGGAACTAGGTAATTGAGTGATAAAAAGTTATTGTCAGTTTTATTGTTGTTTAATTTGTGATTTGTATTCAACAGTTGAAGTCTGTAAATATCAGAAATAGAATATCACTTTTCTAGAGATGAAAGGCTGGACTGTATTTAGTTATTTTTTTTATAAAAGTAAACAATAATAATAGTGTTTTGTATAACTTTTAAAACATTGATACCGACTCGGAAACATCAATTGACCGCGGAAGTATTTAACTTGTAATACCATAGTATTAATATATTTCGCACTATAATTCCTATCCAAAACAAATACCTTTTACCTCTATTATTCATTACATTTATGGTATTTTATAATATTATTATTAGGTAAATAAAAGATGACGAAAAACATCTATCAATGGCCAAATTTTTTGGCCGTTTGGATAGTAGTATCGTAGGATTATATTTGTAAATTATTTTTTGATATACTATAAAAAAAATACACATTTGGTAATGCATCATATTTGTTTAGACGTTTTCATATTGAAATAAATCTTATTTTTCCCAAGATATTGTAAAACTCTCAAAATTTTATAATTACACAAATTTGTATTTCTTTAATTCTAATAGCTATATTTATATTTTATATTCTGTAGCTTTGAAATTTTTCTGCTGAAACATAAACTAACGAATGTAATAGCAAATCTGAATAATTGAATTAAAAAGAATTACATATATTTATGTAACCAGGTCTTGATTTGTATACGTAAGATTTTATGTACGAGAATTTAAGTTGAAATTTAACAGAGTTTTGTTTTACAGAAACTA
This sequence comes from Prosapia bicincta, assembly GCA_036971475.1. Taxonomy (NCBI): domain Eukaryota; kingdom Metazoa; phylum Arthropoda; class Insecta; order Hemiptera; family Cercopidae; genus Prosapia; species Prosapia bicincta. The sequence continues at coordinate 57,884,179 of JBAIZL010000002.1, forward strand.
GATTCTTAAGATTTTTTTACATTAAACTTATTTGTTGCCGAAACATTAAATTAAACTAAGGTTTAATCTTTTTTTAAGGAAGAATAAACAAATTTTAAACAATAAGGTACAAATTTTAAACCCTATTTTGTAGTTATTTTTATATGTATTTATAAGCGCCTATTTTTAAAATAAAATAAAATATTATTTATTTTATTTCAGTAAATAAAAATAAATAATTTAAGTGATAGGCTCTACAAGAGGAAAAATTAAAATACTTACAGTTAAAATCTATGTAAATCTTTGAAAATATTATTTATCATTTTTAGGCATACTAAAACTTTTAGTAGATTATCTGTGATAAATATAGATGCCACTTGCATATTTTCTCCTGTTGTATATAATTCATATCTCTTCTCTAATGACACTTTTGTAGCGGTAAAAACAAAAGTGTAATTTATCACGTAACCCTAACATTATAACTGCGTATCATCCAAACACCTACACGAATCTCTCAGTACTCCAATGAGCAATAATCACCTGGCAATGTTGTATTCACAAGTATTCTTAGGTATCGTTTCACAGGAAGTCCTACTGAAATCCAATACAGACACTTCTTATTTATTGTTAAATATATATATATCAGGTTCACTATATGTACTTAAACAAGAATCGTGCATGTACTTAGTAATCATGCAAGTTAACTTTTAAAGCTGGATAGTATCATCATTGTCGAAAATCAACTCACCATTCAGCAACAGCGCAATAAAAGGGCAAAGTTGTAACGAAACTGTCAAGAAACGTTCTCATACAATCTTTACAATGTTTCATGATATTATTGGCAATAACTAAAGACGTAAACGATAACTTACTTCCTTACTAGCTAACACCCACCCTTGAATGTTGAGCCATTTGGCGACGCTCTGACCGTTAGAGATGGGCGTTCCTGAAGATGTTAAAGTTGTAATCCTGGGACCGGTCCAATGTGCAATCATTAAGGTTTTTGGCATCCATAAGTTCACCACCACACAGCTGACACTCCGGGGTAGGAAGCACATGAATGCGATGGAGGTCCGCAGCAAGGTAATCATGACAGGTCTTCAATCTGAAAGCTGCAATGCTGAAAGCTCGGGTCAAATTTTGGTCAATTGGTCACCTCGTCGCAAGACCTTTCCCTGCTGAGAGTTCCTTCAATCGACAGTGGTTCCATTTTTGGGTGGACGTATTTATTAGGGTGGAATGTAGTGAACTCAGATGCTCGGGCTGAGGGAGGTTTGTCCCCAGCTTGGCTAGTTGATCTGCCTTTTCATTGCCAGTGATGTTTAGATGGCTTGGGATCCACTGGAGATTAAGATCCCACCCGGCATTTATGAGAGCATTTAGTTTTATTCTACATTCTATGATTCTACTGCTCTCAGTATGTGAGTTCCAAGAGAGGTTCAAGATTGTGGTCTTAGAGTCAACAAGAAAAACGGCCTTACCTGAGAAGTCAGTTTATCAGGTTCAATAGCTGCAGCAAATTTGGAAGCTACCTCACCGCCGTAGTTGCTACGGTGAGCCCCAACAGCAGAAAGTCCATCAAAATACATGCAGTAAAATCCACGCCTGTTTCGCCTGGTCCAGGTATGGTTGATCTAGGTATGTAAATTTTTAGCCATTCTGGTGCAGAGTATTTTTCATTGATAGGTCGGAATGATTTGTTTGTTTGTTTCAATAGCTTCTAAACGCATGGGGCTAACATCTCCCTGAGTATTTGTAGTGGCTGGAAACGATAATTAACTACATTATTTCAATATTAGTTAAGGTGTACTTATTAAATTTATATAGATCTAATATATAGTATAATTACCTTAAAAATTGTAACAAAGTTATATATATAAATATATATATATATATATATATATATATATATATATATATATATATGTGTGTGTGTGTGTGTGTGTGTGTTTTCTCGTGTAATGATCAAAAACAACTGTGAATATTTATATACAATAATTATTAATTATTTTATTCAAAGATTTTCTTTGATAAACAGTACCAACATCATCAGGAATGAGTATTACAATAATGCATGATTTAAAACATATTTGAAATTGGAAATCTATTCAATCATATATATATATATATATATATATATATATATATATATGATGAATAGTTACTATCTTGACTACATCCATTCATTCTGCAGTCCATAAATTCGCAGTTCCGACGTTTCGCTAGAATCTCATCCAGCATTGACGAGGTGGACCCAACAACAGTGTCGCGCTCTTCTACTGTTGTTGGATTCACCTCGTCAATGCTGGATGAGGTTCTAGCGAAACGTCGGAACTGCGACTTTATGGACTGCAGAATGAACGGATGTACTCCCGATAGTAACTATTCATCATATTTTTCCATCCGTGAAGACGTAATAGCATATATATATATATATGTATATGTATAATACTTGTTATTTATAATTGTAGTAGAATAAATATCATCTAAAATATAAATAAGTTTACCTGCTAACACTGTATTTTGTTTGTTTTACTCACAAATACATCTTCAAATATTCGTTCGTTTAATTTCTCATAATACTTTAAAAATGTAAAATTACTACATTTCTAAATATAATACGTAAATGTTTAATTAGTTTAGTTAGAGGACTGAACCGTTATTGTATGTAGTTAGGCCCAGAATATAAAGAATTTATAAACATCTACTGAATGATAGTTACTAAACGAATATTTTATTTTGAATATCATAGCATAAATACTTCTTTTACCTAACACACTAAACAAAAGGTGTATAGGTGTTTCTAGATGAACATTGTTTTCATTTTATTTCATATAGGCCCCTATTATCTCCCGTAATTATTTTAATTGTAATTATAACATAGAATTTATAACATTCATTATTATAACGTAGTTCTTAATGTTGTTGATCATATTTACACCTATAACAATAAATGAAATTCGTTGAGTCATGAGTTATGGTATATCTGTTCCACTATATTTTACATTTCGTACGTTTTACTGGTGAATACGTTCAGGGAAACATCTCTGTTTATTCTTCGCCATAAGCTCCTACAGAAACATTTAGGTGAAAGAATAATTGTTTCCATTCCCTTCATATTAAATAAAAATAAAATTATTGAAACGTATATTTAGAAATTGTTTAAATACGAAGAAGATTTTTTAGAATAAAGTAATAAGTGTATTAAGGATATTCGTTTCCATTAAGCAGTAGATTTATGAATATTACTTCACAGTATGTATAAAAATCACAATATCCAATATGGGAAAATCTAGGTCAGCTGTGCCATAACGTATATTACATCAAGACGTTTTCCACATTAACACCTTCCTATTAATAAATTCCAAGCCGTTTCACGTTTTCTTACTTCACCGTTATTGCAGCGTGTAATAAGATAATAACTCTTTTAGCTCCTGACCTCAGCCGTATTACGAAATTTGTAAAACTACAGATATAGATCGTGTAACATATTTATTGACATGTCAGAAGTAAAATTTCTTTTTACCTATGAAATTTTAAAAAAATTCGATACTATTATTTAATATTTCTTTTTCAAGTAATACTCGTAATACTGAGTATATACAAATTGTGTAGATGAAATCGAAATACAAGTCATTTCTAAACAATGAATGTTATCTAAAGATAAATTGTAAGTAAAACTAAGTTATGGATTTGGAAATAGCAACAATTTATAAACGTAAATTTAATACAAATATCCTTTGAGCATAGCTTGTGAGGTTATGTTATTACAATAAAAAACGTACTCAAAACTAATATATTATTCATTTATAGACACATTCGCGTTTCGATGACAAAGTCATCATCATCATCAGTGAGTGTTACTACTACAAACTCTAGCTTACAACTTTAGTTGTATGGATACTATTGGGAACATGTATCAACATAGTTCCTAAATTTAACAAATTCCAACCCATTCCTGGTAAATGTACCTTCTTTCAGCAAACGTTATATTTACTATGGTATATATGTATAAAACCGACAAGTTCACATATAAAGCATATGGTGAAGCTTGCTTAGTGCTAGTATTTCAACAAAGTAGTAGACGTGTTATAGATATATAAAGCCGATACACTAAATTCTACCAGCGACATACGACATACAGTTTTTCACACTAGAGTAAAAGGGGTTTGATCTGTGACAATTAACAATAAAAGTAAATATCAATTGAAAAACATGTTTATATTTTGGTTTCGATCTTTAATTAGACAATAAAAATACTAAACAAAAGAAATTTTAGAAAAATTTTTTCCATGTTTTAGAAAAAACTTAAGTTACTTTAACCCTTAGAATAAAGCATAACATGCAATCATATCTAAAGTAATGCATAGTATTTGATGCATGGTAGTGTAACACGTTTATAATGTAAAAATTTGTATTTCTCAGTGTATCTTGCCTGAGACGAAAGAGAACTTTCTAGCTCTGGAAATTATATTTATAGTAAGAAGAAACGTTAATGTCACTAATTTAATTTTAAATTTCTTTCTAATATTTGTGAAAAATCACAAGCAATAGTTATCAAATTAAAAAGCGAACACTACAAAAACATATGGATTATTCGAAAAATTACATTCTTTATAATAAAAGTAACCATATTTGTCCATAATTTTATATCCGAATATTAGCGATGTATTAATAATATATGTATATCGCAATATGTATTCTTGTTTATTAATAAAGAAATAAGTCAAAATACAAATACAAGAATTATTATTGAAATTACAATTCAAAGCGTTTCGTTGGCAAACAGTACCAACATCATCAAAATTCCATATTAATTCTTGTATTTGTATTTTGACTTATTTCTTTATATATATACATATATATTTCGGGTTATTGGTTATATCTACGTAAAAGCTAAAACTATGAACATATTTTAACATTTTTTTTATAAATATATACATTTAAATTTTTTCTCGCTCCTGACACAATGTCTAAACACATTGCTCCTGATGCTATATTATCTTCTCTGCTATTACAAAATGGCTGGACTAACTAGACAAATTCATTGCATTAACTGAATTCTGCAAACTATTGTAAATATGAACTAATATTTTACTTTTTGTTTTCCTCTTCAAATTTTGTTTTTACATTAAAGGGCTTATCTTAATTACAAGGCAAATAAATATATAAATACTAATTAATCACTAATAATTAAAGACCTCATTCTATATTTTGTTGTTGACTGTCTGTAGTTTTATAATTATCCGAGTATAAAAATAAATAATTTAAAAACTGTACAAAATTATAAATGGTGGCACTTGAACAGAAAATCGAAATAATCCATTACCTCAATAGTTTGAAAAAATAATTTAAAAAAATATAAATTTTGTTTGCAATAATTCTTATGTCGCAAATGTGAACGTGTTTTCTGAAAAAAGTCCTTTAATTTAAATACACATATTCAATTTTTAAAATAAATCAATTTAAATTAAATATGATTGGGTTTCACATTAAGTTTATCTATCTCGCTACATATCTTTTTGTTTGTATAGCAATATCATTAAAAATACCTTTTGATATTCAGTTAAGTTTAAAACGTTTAGTTCATTTTTTATAATTTTCAGTTTAAGAAATATGTAGGTTAAAATCAAAACATTGAAGTCAGAGAATCTAAATAACAAATAGAGATTTTTATTACAATAAAAATATTGGAAAAACTTCCATGACACTAAATTAATAAAAAGTTACAAATAATACAAGTTGCCTAAGAATAAATCTTCCATTATTAGTATTATTGTATCATTTCTTATTTTTTAATATTTTTATGGTACTGGAGTTTTTCCCAATATTTTATTATAATATATTCTACCTCTGTGCTCTCAATATTGTGTAGCGATTATTATAATTATAAAATATTCCTCCAAATGATAATAAATTTTTTGTAGACCAATCTCTCTAATTTAGAAAGGTTTATTCAGTGTTATCTATAGCACGGCAGCAGCACGCCTGTATGGGTACTTCCTCTCTTGCAGGTTCATTACGTTGCTTTCAAGCACCATAATGACATTGTATTCTGTAATGGCATTGTTATCAAGCATTGCACCTTCCTGAGTCCCTTTACACTGCTGATTGGCTTTTTGTTGCCATGACTTACGCAATAAAAATACTAGTATTCAAGTAGGTATTGTGAAATGGAATGAGTAAAGGTTATACTGCATTTATTAGAATTCGGTATTTCTTTAATCTGCATTCGTATCGAGGTAGGTACGTTCTTTAAGTTGTATGAATTTACACTAAAAACTGTTTGAAGATATATTCTACGGTTTTTTAGTAACAAATTAATGTAATAAATAAAACCAAATAATTTCTGAAACATTTAGAGTATTTCAAAAAATCGTTAGGAAATCTCTTAAGCTTTTCTGTACATTGTAGATTATTAAACGTTTTATAATTTTAAAAAAAGCCTGTAAACTAAACAAAATACTACCTTAATAATTAAATTGAAATTATGAAATATAGTATCTGTTAGTGTAAAACAAACATAGGAGGATTAAATTACAGATAATGAATCCAAGACAAGGAAAATTTGGAAGGCAATAAAAACACACGTAGGCGCTAAACTAGTTTAAATAAAAGAAAAGAAAAACTTTGAGACATAATAGTTTTAAGGAACACAATTATAACATATAGACCTAATATACGGTATTAACAAATGGCCGAGCTTCAAGTTAAATATTTATGAAAACATACTTGGAAATAATATTTCAATCGCTCCAAGCTATCTTATAAGGTTGCACTGTCTTGTCTCAATGCTAAAGTAAACCAATGGCTCGAGGTAAAATAACCTAATATAAATTAATTGTGTTGTACAATAATATCACTTTACATTTTGCTATTTTAAATCGAATCATTATTTTTCACGTTTGACCTTTTTTGAATTTAAATTAGCCTTTAGTTTAAAACTATCTATCATGATTAGTAGCTTTTTCTTATAATGTTCTTGATCTTATAAATATATCATTAGGCTAATAATATTATGTTGTGACTATTTTCTCGTTATGCTCAATCTCTTAACTACGTTTTGTTATTGACTCAATAGGAACCGAAATAAAGTGGTATTTTATAAGTTGTAATTCTACCTGTCACTATCATTACTAAATATGTCTTCACTAATTAGAGGAACCTGGAGAGAAGGAGAGAAACTGTGTTATGATTTATCTTCATCGTCGAGAGTTTGAGAGTTAACAGTTTGAATCATGGTTTAGTAATCGTTGTATATAATTGTAACTACACATTGAAAATATTTATTTAGTAAATGCACTTAGTTTTTAAAATTATTCTAAATATATTTCATATTATTAAAAACACACCACCTTTACGAATATTGCCTTCCGTTTAATTATGAATGATTGGCTAATTAGTAAATCCTACTATAAATAGATTTTTGTCAACGAACTTTAAACTTACAAAAATCTTGACTCTGAAAAACGTTGAGAAAAATAACCGGAATAGAAATATGAGATTATTGAATTGAAACGATAAAAGAAAATACGATATTAAATTTTTACTTTTGAAGAAGAAAAATATCAAACGATATTCTACCAAATTTTTAGATATATTTCTATAATGTACTCTTTTGTCGATACTATTAGATTACCACCAATTATTGCATTAAGTTTAACTAGAATGTATTTATTATGGGCATGCAAGTAAGAATGTAATTTGATAGTTTCAAATATTATACCTTACTGTATGTAACTTTTAATAACACCAATGGACCAAATATAATTAATACAAACACTATATACAATTCCCAATTAATGTTAAAGACGATATTATTATATAGATTGATATTATAATTCAATAGTCCTTGTTAATATAAGTATTTAAGGAAATTATAAGATTGTTTGCTGAATTTTTTAGAATACCTGTACGGTGAATAATGAACCAAAAATTATTGGGTACAAATTAAATGAGATACTAAACTTTGATAAAATATCAACTATATTTGAAGTCTAGTATTCATGTATTAGTATGTGTAGAAAATGCATTTAAATATACAAGCTATATTTTTGTTTATCTGAAATGGCAATATTTTATAAATAATGGTCACTAATAAAATTATACATATTCAAATTATTATTGCAATGAAACTTCTTGTTTGGTAAGGAAATGCTGTACAGATATACTAATTCATTTAAACTACTAGTTTTCTCATATAAAGTTACGAAATTCAACTCGAAGGACATTTTCAGATATGATACATCTACAAGATTAGTTTATTAATATATTATTTTATTTTATTTGCATCTGATTTATAATATTTATATTAATGGTGACGTTATAAGTGTTATATACAATCTTATAAAATATATGTTCAAATATAGAGTAATAAATTAATAACCCCAAATAAAACATATACTTATATGTTTATTAAGTAATAAATGTTCATGCACAAAATGTTTTTTACACCCCTAATTATTTTACAATATTTATTTTTCATCAATGTATTTTCCATGTACATAAAGACGCATTAAAAGTTTGTTAGTATTTTTTCACGTTGAAACGAGCAATAAAACTCAACTTAACTAAACTTAAAACTTTCAGTTGTAATTAAAACTTGTTAATAGGATTTGAAAACTTCGAGAGATTTTTACAAAAAGAAAGTTTAGGTATTCCATTATGTTATATATTCTTTAATTACTTAATAAACGAGTAGCGTTCAATGAACTGCAGGTCAAAATACTTGATATAATTTTCAATCCATCTAGTATATAAATATTTCATTCTATGATTAAATTCAACATTGCAGTGCTATCTATGCTATTTGTTTAAGTAACTCGTTTCTGGTATATCCTGCGATCTATGTTAATGTGTATGGATGTTCATTTTTGTTCAGTTATTTTAGAAGGTATAACTAGAAATCGTATTTCTGTCATTCTTAAATTTACCTAATTTAATTTCGGATTGTGAAATGCTGTATTATATATGTACTTATCTCTCAGTACAATAAAATTCTTTACGTTGAATTTAACTGCAGTATGGATAATGATGTTCACTCTTTAAAAGCAAGTTAGAACTGAATTGTTTAACCTTTACATTGTATATTGATCGTAATGTTCTACAACCGCTCATTATCGCTCAAGGTTTTACCCTTGGTACTAATAACACTGGGTGTAACGTCCTGGTTATGCCACAAAAAACACCTGGAAATTCGTTGGTCCTTCAAAGAACCGCACGTGTCCTTCATTTTATTATTCAAGGATTTTCACAAGATCACGCAGGTCACCGTTTTTGAAATATTTCTTCTATTATTGACTTTGGCATTTCACTTGACGAGACATTTAATTTCTATAGTGCTGCTTAAAATAAAACATCATCGTATTTATTCGTCGTATTCATCTTTATTATTATTTCTATCATATTCTGTTCCCTCCTCAGGTCGAATATAATATGGTGTCTTATATTGGTAAAATAGTTTTCCAAGATTGACAACAAACAGCTGCTCCGACATTGGGAGATAAAATATTGGTAGTTATAGAATACTTGGATCGAATTTCTCTTAGAATTGTTTTCTGCAAAGATCACCTCCCAGACGAAATTTATTATCTGTCAGCTTTTAAACCATTGATTGTCTGTACATCGATTTGGAGGAGGTTTCCATATATCTATATAACCTTAATATTTAGTGATTTTAAATAAAGTAATAGGGATTCTTGTATGTATGAAAGTTTGTATACATTGGGTGACAATATCTCTATACTTATATTCAATGTACTTGCAATTATCTCTCCCCATTCCTTAATACAAGCCCACTTCATTATGTCATATGGTGGGATTTTCTCAGGCCTGGTTTATTTCTTGCTATGTGTTTTAATTTCAGTATTTTCGTGACATTTTCTTAGTGCTTTGGTTTTGTTAGAGAGGTTTCATGCATCTATAGAAAGAAGGTAACAGCATTCTAAATAGTCAAATATTACTGAGCCCTTCTTTGTGCTAGGGGCAACACCGTTCTTTGCGCATGCGTCTAACCGAAAACGCATGCGAGATGGAAGTATTTCGAGAAAATTTTCCCATTTTTATGGATATACTGGTTTCGAGTGCAAATAATTGAAAACGGAAAATCGAATAGTGCGTATTTTTATTTGTTGAAAAATTATCACTCAACGCATTCTGGCCTATCTTTGTGTTATAACTTGATTCACTATTAATTACAGGAATACAGCGTCAGTATCGCACCAAGAGGAATCCTGATGACATCAATATGAAAGTCAGAGAGTTGCTCGCTATACCCACCATGTTTATACTGATCCTATATGAAATTTACGGTTTTATAACAATTCCTAATACCTATCACTTGTATTTCACCAAACTATCATGTTTTTCTTATCAACTTCTGGTCTTGTTGTTGTGTAGATTTGGTTAGTTTTAGTCTATTTAATATAATGGTTTTATCAAGTAGAATTCTGTTTTGATAAATTAGGATTTTAGTGTATGAAACAATGTATATATATATATATATATATATATATATATATATATATATATATATATATATATATATTATGGTTTCTGTATAGTAAACGTTTTATTATATATACAGTGTATAAATTAACAGATTTGTAATACATTTCTGTTTTAAATTACCAAAAACTATTTCAATTATGGAAACCACTTATAAAGACACTTCCTTGTAAACGAATATAATGGCCCACTTTGGGATCTTGTGGTGACAGTATATATTTGCTCATTCATCGACACAACCTGCTATTCTTAGTGAGTGGTTTTGCTGTTGAAAAATCTACATCATTTGCACAACAATAGAAGGATAAGATGTCAGCACATTTATATTACTATATTTTTTTGTGTTTGCTCCAAACGTTACATATTTTTTAATTTTTATTTTCGTATTTTGCCTTTTTATTTAATACTCAATTTGTGTCCTTGAATAAACATGATTCGGCATTTCATGTGTTATACTAAACGCTCTAAACCTCATAGCAGTAATCTTCATAGCAATAAATCGTGTACAATATTCGGATTGAAATGAAATATAAATATTTATTGAAGTTTCATTATTTAAACATATTTTTTTATAACACAGACATAATTATTATTACACCCTTTTATTCAACCTTCCAGTTAATTTCGCACATTTATCAAATTAAAACCCAATTTTGCAAGGAATTATGTTTATAATATTATTTATCAATGAGTTAAAATATTTTATATTTTTAAACTACCAAAAAAACTAGAAATGATCAAATCATTTACAGAAACAATAAGGTAGATTACCAATTTATATTTTTCCTTGACATTTTCCTGATAATCAAGAATTTCGTATTTCTTGCGCTTTATATGATATTTTTTGGATTTTAAATACTTCTCTTTCCATATCAGTTTGTTTCCTGGAGTTTTTTTATCCTAAAAGGTAATGTCAGGATACATATATATATATATATATATATATATATATATATATATATATATATATATATATATATATATATATATATATATATATATATATATATATATATATATATATTAAATATGGTGATATGTTTTCTTGTAATATATTTAATAAATTTAAAATTTTTCTTAAAAAAATACTTTTATTGTATATCTATTAAAAGCTTTTCGCCGATAAAATAGTACCAGCATCTTCAGAAAAATAAATATCTAACAAAATTTATTTTCTTGAAGATGCTTGTTCTATTTTATCGGCGAAAAGCTTTGAATAAATATACAATAAAAGTATTCTTGTTTTTGAAATATTTTTAATTTATTATATATATATTTATATATATATATATTCTTGATAATTTACGTTATCCATATTTTTTCCGTTGGCCTGACTTTATGAAGTTAATATATTACTATTGTGATTATTTTATCCACCATTAAGTGCAATTCACATTTTACCAAGGATAAAATTACTTACAATAGTAATATATTAACTTCATATATATATATATATATATATATATATATATATATATAATAAATTCGTTTTCTTGTTTAATAATTTAAAACAACATAGGTTATTCAAATACAAGAATATTTATTAATTTATATTCAAAGCTTTTTGTTGGTAAACAGTACCAACATCATCAGAAATGAAAATTACAATAATTGTTTTAATATATATATATATATATATATATATATATATATATATATATTTGTCTAATATCTTTTTATAAATAACAACAGAATTTCCCAATTATCAATGGCGGAACGGATTATAATTGTCATTATTAAAAAATGAACTAAGACCATATTCTTTCTAATATTGATTAAATTAACTAACCTATTTCGTATTATTTGCTAATAGTAAACATGGAACTTTGAAATTTATAAATACCTTTAATTAATGATAATTATTAAATTTTATTTGAGCTGGCTTGTGAGTGATGTTTATTAATAAATAAACAGTTCTATACAAACTTATATTTGAAGCTAGAGAACCATAAATAATATGAATATAAGTCTAATTAGATGTGACGTTAAAATAAATGGAAATAGGGCGCAGTGAAGATGTTTATTAATGAGAAAAACTAATTTTAACTGACGGTGAAAATGATTAGCAAATATTTTTAAAATTTAATTACTTTAACTTTGTGTAATTTAATCATTGGCAATTCATGACTTAGTTTCCTAAATGGTTCATTTGTAATAAGTTAAAGTAAAGAGATGTTCTCGCTATGTCGTTGTTAATTCTACTGCTTTGAACCGTATTGGAGTAAACCCTTCATAGTCTCAGCAGTAGAATACTGAAGGCTTTACAATTATGTAGTCAATGCCTCTAATTGCCTCTTTAATAATATGTACATCAACTAACACTACAAAATAAGATTTATAATTTAGCCTAATCAACTACTGAAGGTGGTTAATATAGTATCATCCTCAAAAGTTACTGATTTTATACTCACATGACTCATATGATGAACATTATCACACGTAACTTTGAAAAAGTTGGTTCTTGTAGTGTATGAACAAAGAGAAATTGAATATTTTACAGATTTACAAAAGATCAAATATTAAAGCACAGAACATGTACTATAGGTAATAAATAATTTAAAACGATTGCAAACCAACCGATTCAATTACAATCTGTTATGACTCGTACCATTTCGTTATTTAACGGTCGTAATTAGATGGAAACTATCTTGTATATTGTTGAGTAAGATATTGATTTTAGTCATAAGACCAAACAGAAAATTTCAGTTTTTCACTTCAGGAAGATATTAAGATTGAAACTTCACTTTTTTACGATTGAAAAATGTGTAAAATATTTTAAAACTAATATAAAGAGCGAGGAAAACTATATTGATTGATACAGAATATTGGTCTTAGGCAACGCACAGAAAGTTATAACATATCATGTAGCCTATTATAAAGATGGTTATTGTAATAGTTTTGATATTATTGCTTAATTAGTCTGCCGCATTTCAAAACCATATTTTCATTAATATTGATTTTTCTCAAGGTGAGCGAAAGGAGTCACTATTAGGTTTGTCAATGGAAAGGAGTTTTCGAAAGGCGTTAGCACAGTCAATTGCTATAGTTATAACTTAGTTTAAAAAAAACTTAAACGTAACTATACAATTTAAAAAAAAGTCGTCTTACTTTTTTAAAAACTTGTAAACTGTCGTGATGATTTTAGTTTTAATTATAAATAAGATATGTTTATCTACACTAACTTAAAACAAAAAGTTCAGTACTTGTTGGAATTTCACATTTGTTGTTACCCATTCAAACATCGATGAAGCAGTTAATCTTGATAATATTCCGCTGAAACTTTATTGTACCCACACATTTTTTTTAAAGCATGCCTAATGAAACATTTACAATTTGACATAAATTACATTAACTGGAATTAGGAAATGAAGTGATAGGCCGTAGTCACTATGACATTCAACTACGTTTTTTTTACTGATTTGATGTCCGTTAATTGCTATGTCGGTAAGTTAATTTTTCGAAGATATGTATATGAATAACTAAGGATCCGTCTGCAATTTCTCGTTTCAGTTTGGTTCAGTGTAGTTGAAGAACTTTATGATTGTGTGATATCTTATTTTCTTGTGTCTAGGAAACTACTACCTCTCATTGGAATGGTCAAACACCTTAGAATGTAAATATACTTCGCATAGGTTCGTTAAGAGAGACTAGTTTTTATTTAGTTATTTATGCTTAGTTACTACAACTATATTCCTGGATCCAGAGCTATTAGGCATGGGTTCATATAGTCACTGACATTGGTAAACTGAGATTATTATAAATAAATATGATATTATTTTTCAATACGCAATAATCCTTCTAAACCTTATATATGATAATGAGGTTTCACATATAGCCCTATAAAAAGATGCTCTATCAACGACAATACGATATGACTTTTTAATTTCAGACAGTGATCAGAAAATTAAATTTGTGGTTAGCTTTTGAACGAGCAATCGTGAATAAAAGCTTATACTGGTTTTCCTTGAATGAACTTCATTGTTTCAAGTATATATAACTAGTAGTAGTTCCAAGTATATATAAATAGTAGTAGTTCCAAGTACATATAACTAGTAGTAGTTCCAAGTATATAAATAACTAGTCGTAGTTCTAAGTATATATAACTAGTCGTAGTTTCAAGTAGCGATTGCTAGTAGTAGTTCCAAGTAAATATAACTTTTAGTAGCTCCAAGTATATATAACTAGTAGTAGTTCCAAGTATATATAACTTTTAGTAGTTCAAAGTATATATAACTAGTCGTAGTTTCAAGTAGCGATTGCTAGTAGTAGTTCCAAGTAAATATAACTTTTAGTAGTTCCAAGTATATATATCTAGTAGTAGTTCCAAGTATATATAACTAGTAGTAGTTCCAAGTATATATAACTAGTCGTAGTTTCAAGTAGCGATTGCTAGTAGTAGTTCCAAGTAAATATAACTTTTAGTAGTTCCAAGTATATATATATCTAGTAGTAGTTCCAAGTATATAAATAACTAGTAGTAGTTCCAAGTATATATAACTAGTCGTAGTTTCAAGTAGCGATTGCTAGTAGTAGTTCCAAATAAATATAAATTTTAGTAGTTCCAAGTATATATAACTAGTAGTAGTTCCAAGTATATATAACTTTTAGTAGTTCAAAGTATATATAACTAGTAGTAGTTCAAAGTATATATAACTAGTAGTAGTTCCAAGTATATATAACTAGTATTAGTTTCAAGTATATATAACTAGTATTAGTTCCAAGTATATATAACTAGTAGTAGTTCAAAGTATATATAACTAGTAGTAGTTCCAAGTATATATATCTAGTAGTAGTTCCAAGTATATATAACTAGTATTAGTTCAAAGTATATATAACTAGTAGTAGTTCAAAGTATATATAACTAGTAGTAGTTCCAAGTATATATATCTAGTAGTAGTTCCAAGTATAAATAACTAGTAGTAGTTCCAAGTTTATATAACTAGTCGTAGTTTCAAGTAGCGATTGCTAGTAGTAGTTCCAAGTAAATATAACTTTTAGTAGTTCAAAGTATATATAACTAGTAGTAGTTTCAAGTAGCGATTGCTAGTAGTAGTTTCAAGTAAATACAACTTTTAGTAGTTCCAAGTATATATATATCTAGTAGTAGTTCCAAGTATATAAATAATTAGTAGTAGTTCCAAGTATATATAACTAGTCGTAGTTTCAAGTAGCGATTGCTAGTAGTAGTTCCAAGTAAATATAACTTTTAGTAGTTCCAAGTATATATAATTAGTAGTAGTTCCAAGTATATATAACTTTTAGTAGTTCAAAGTATATATAACTAGTAGTAGTTCCAAGAAAATATATAACTAGTATTAGTTTCAAGTATATGTAACTAGTATTAGTTCCAAGTATATATAATTTTTAGTAGTTCCAAGTATATATAACTAGTAGTAGTTCCAAGTATATATAACTAGTAGTAGTTTGAAGTATATATAACTAGTATTAGTTCCATGTATATATATAATTTTTAGTAGTACCAACTATATATAACTAGTAGTAGTTCCAAGTATATATAACTTTTAGTAGTTCCAAGTATATATAACTAGTAGTAGTTCCAAGTAGATATAACTTTTAGTAGTTCCAAATATATAACTTTTAGTAGTTCCAAGTATATATAACTAGTAGCAGTTCCAAGTACATATAACTTTTAGTAGTTCCAAGTATATATAACTAGTAGTAGTTCCAAGTATATATAACAAGTAGTATATATAAATATTTAGTAGTAGTTTCAAGTATATAAGTAGTTATATTCCAACATACTTCTTACTTCTTGCTGCGGACGTCCAGGGTCATGTGACTCCGATGGTCCGATGTTCATAATAAGTTCCTGCAGCCAAGGTCCAAAACTGTTTATCGATCAGTATTGTTTTGATGTTTCCCTGGCTTCCCAGCCCAGACAGCAGAGCTGCTCTTGGTAGAATTGTTGAGGAGCATCGAAGGAGGATATGGTCTAGAGTCTCCTCCTCTTTTCTGCAGTTAGGGCAGAGTGGAGATTCACTCAGATTAAATCTGAGAGATAGGTCTCAGTCACAATGTGTCCCATTCTTGCTCGTGCTGCAAAGACGGCTGTAAATCTGGGAACCCCTTGATACATTTCCAAATCAATTGGTCCTTTTTGAATGTCATAGAGGTTTCTACCTTTGGTTTCTTCTCTCCAACGGTGGATCCATTTTCTTCTAACTGATGTTTTCACAGCACTCAGGCATTTCTTTAGAGAGTACTGTGGTAAGAAGACTGGGCCCATTTCCGCTGCTTGTCTGATGATTGTATCTGATTTTTTCATTACCGTCGATGCCGCAGTGTGAGGGGATCCACTGTAGCTGTATTTGTTTCTCAACTTTGCTGAGCGTGTTGAGTAAATTTATTATCTCTTCTAGTCTGATTGAGTAGCTTCCTGGTTTCCGGTTCTCTATTATGAGCAAGGCGCTCTTGGAGTCAGTGAATATACAGAACTTCTCTGCTCGTAGTTGAAGGCAGTTTACCGATGCTGCATTTATTGCCAGCAACTCTGCATCGACACTGGAGGCTGCATTTGCTGGTATGTATTATTCTTCTCTAGTGAAGTGGTTATAGTAGCTTGCTCCTGACTTATTTTGGACTAGATCTACTGACCCATCGGAGCAAATTGATACTGTGAGTGTATGATTGCCGTGTAGTCGTTTCTTTTAAAGATTGTAGTGGATGGGTTATGTGTAGTGAGAGGGTTTTTAGATGTTTATTCCATGTTCTTCTAGCAGTAAATTTATGGGTCCTATTGATAATTCTATTTCAATTGCTGCAATGGGAGTGGTTTTGGGACAGCCCAGGCAAATTCTTAAGGCAGCCGATTGAATCACTTGAAGTTTTTTAATGTGTGTTGCTGCGGCCGCTCCCCAGACCTCACTGCAATAGGTCAGTTTTGTTCTTACAAAGGATAGGTAAAATGTTCTCAAGCATATGGTGTCAGCGCCCCATTGTCGGCTGGCGACTACTTTGATTGAATTGAGACGTTTGCTACAAGCTTGAACAGTTTTTCAATATGATTTTTCTATCTCAGCTTTTTATCAAGTAGTACTCCTAGCAGCTTAGGGCAGTGGTTATATTGAAGATTTATGTTATTCAGTTTTAGTTTGGGTTTGTAGTCGGCTAGTGTATTCCTTCTTGTAAATATTGCACATTCTGACTTTTCTGCAGAGATCTTCAGTGACCACTTCTTGCACCAGTTCGAGACTTGGTCCAGGGCCATCTGCATCGCCTGGTTATCTCTGTCCGGATCTCTATGTGAGACGAATAGCGTTACATCATCAGCATAGGAGACGCACTCGACTCCCGGAGGTAGGATGGATGCAATGTCATGTATTGCAATATTGAACAGTGTTGCACTAATGACTGCTCCTTGAGGGGTTCCATTTTCTATCTCAGCACTTGTTGATTCTTGGCGAGACAAAAAGGTTCTTTTGTTTTTAAAACCAACTCCTCCTATGAACGCTTTGTCAAAAAATAGATCATGCATAAAGTTATAATGTATGAGGGAGAAAACTATTGTTTAGTTTTTGTAAAATCATCCAGGCCCTTTCACATGATTTGTTAGTTTTAAGGTCCCTACTTCAAGATTCCAAATTCCTTTCCTATAATTAAAAATATGGGGACTTCTTTGTATTTATAGCTACGTTTTGCAAGAGTTAGATGCTAATGAATACTAGTAGCTACTTAGAGATATTTACAATGGCTAAATGAGTTTACAGGTCATAAAATTCATTATAATTAAGCTCATATATAAATATTATTGTAGAGCTGATCCAGGAGAGCTGAAATCCGTTTGTGTACTCTAGAGTTTTAGATATTATGACGTACATGTATGATATATATGTCCAATTCCAATAAAAAATATATATATTTTTATTGGTACAGATGAATATTAGTAAATACTAAAATTAGTATCAATTAACTTAAGTGTTAAAATATATTTATGTGTCTTTAAAACCGCCCCGCCTTCAAATAGTTATTGTTTTGAAACATTATGAACTGCGAATATTATATTTCAATCACGACTCATTATAACTATATTTAATAATAAAGTATGTCTTATAGTACCAAGAAAAACTTTTTAGTAAAACATATATTAAACTTCTCTTAATTAATAATTCTCTTGGCAAAAACCTCCATTTACTGATATTTCTCGGCAGACGCATTCCACCCTGGGCCAATGCATTGTTCAAGAGCCTTGTTCACAGCAATAAACAATGACCTGCTCAGGGCTAAAACTGTCTGTTGTGAATTATCATTATTAGGTTTATCCAAGAAATGTTAAGTTATTGCCCACAAAGCACAATATGTACAACCCAACTGAAAGTAATATACATTTTTAGAAATTATGTAACAGCAATTAAGTTTATTAATTTCCTAGAACATTTAATTAACGTTATTGTTACAGTAGTTTTGAACTTCACATATATTATTTAGAAAGAGTAATATGAAATTTAACAGGACTTTTTCAAAAAAATATCAATAGTAATAAATTCAACTTTAAATAAAAAAAAGCAATACAACTGTCTCTAATTTATAATCTAAACTTGAAATACTTTAAATATTATTATTATTATTGGAACATTACATTTTCAAACTCATTTTGTCTACCATAATAAGTAAATAAGAATGGAATATATATTTTAGAACTTTCTTAGGCGTATAAATATTACAATACATTATATTTTTTTATATATTTCACATGGTATTCTGTGCAATTTTGTTCATATTTTCAAAAAGAAATATTTATGACTGCACTTTACCGATCGACGAAAAAATGCAAGATATATTTAAGCCCTAATTTTAAATAGTTGTTTGATAGAATACTTTGTGGGTTTCAGAGTTAAGTCTAAAAGACGGTTTTTACGGTCACAAATAAGGACTTGTGCTCAGTAACGGCCATAAATACTCACCGTTTAGGATGTAGGAATTCTACCAGGTATTGTACAGCCTAATGATAACTATCATTGTACGGCAATTCAATTTTTGTTAAATTTTCAATGGTATATTAGTGAGTTGAGTTTAAAGTACTTTGTATTTTTCATTTTTTTTTTTTTTACCCGGACTAAAACATCGAGCAGCATACACTATACTCTCACACACATTTACACATTATTGCATAGTGCTATTTTATAACTGTATAACCTTGAGACTAGTGGGTTACTGAATAACTGAACTGTATAAAATATAGCATGGATCCATTAGGCTTGAAAAGTTCATTCTAACTGACTCGGTAATATATATATATATATATATATATATATATATATATATATATATATACTGATCATGCTTCTAAATTGTAGTGCATTTAATGGCATAAATCTATGTCGTAAGTGTCTAGGTGGATATATACATTCATAGATAATGCAAGTTCACTCTAACGAAAGCTCATAAAGTTCTACATTTTAAAATATCATTATTTTCATTACAATTATAGATTTTACTGTCGTGTAAAAATTATTATTATTCGAAAAAAATGATTGTTGGAATATGTACTTATTTAAGTTGTAACATCTATTGACTATGCCCAGACATATCTTGTTTTTCTTCAGTGAAGCATAATAGATTTAGGCATTAGAGGCACTTCGTTCTTTCCTATATAAAAACAGCAGTTTCAAGACATGTGTTCTGTTAGCAAAAACACTAAAAAATAATTATTCAGGCCATCGTTAAATTTTAAAATACGTTCCTACAGTTATGAAATTTGAAAAAAAAAATTATATAAAATGGGCTTTTATTTTAGTGAGAAATTTATCCAATCAAATCGACGAGATTATTAACCAAATTGAATTTTTTGTCTTAATATCATGTAGAAAAAAAGAAATCGCGTAAATAAATTATCTAACTAAAAATTACATTTCATACAGTTTTTCATGTAAACAATTATTTTTGGGAAATATATTTAACTGTGAACAAATAGTTGTGTGCTTAAAGTAAAACATACGAGGATTATTCATCGACATGAATAGAATGAGATATGCAAACAAATGTCCGGTCCGTGTTCAATGTTCCGGCGTCACTGTTTCCGGCCGGAATTTCATTTACATTTACTCAGGAAACGTAAATGTATTGGCTGCTTACTTTTCCACATAAACCACTTTATTAAATCCTTGACAGGTTCAGCTGCTTAAACTAGTTTTATACTAAAATAAAAATTGGTAATTGTAAAGATATTAATTATTCGTATTATTAAAATTATGATTATTATTACTAGAAATAAATATTCGTTTGAAATTTAATTTGAAATGTGCACGGAAATACAACCTACCACCCACCCACACACACACACACTCACTCACACATACTTATACAGTATAATACAACCAAACGAGCTCAGCACAACCTGTTGCAAACAATCATAGAGGTATTTCAATGCTGATGCTTGAAACTATGTTACCACCCACCCTCTAAAACAGTAATTGCTGCTGGATATACCATAAAATAATTGGAAATAGCACTTTACGAAAATGTGCTTTGAGGGATTTTTTAAATGGCTAAGGGAAGATACTATACTTAAAAAACCATTTAACGAAGGAAACTACGAAATATTGGTTATTTATTTTTCACGGTTACTGGAAAAGCGTTTACATTTTATTGAAATTAAATACCTTCAGTCAATTTCTTGGTTTCCCAAAAGTTGTACAAAAGTAGAAATGATTTCTTACTTTTATTCTTTCTAATTTTTTTTTAAAATAACTTAAACATAATATTTGATACAAATTCTGCCCAAAGTATACAAGAACAAACACGTATATCGAAAATCTGTAAAAATCTAGATATATGCTATTATCTATCTGTATCCATAATTACCGTTTGAATAATTATTGTGAAAACATTTTAAAAAAATGTATTTAACTTTATGTTTTTAATCTACTTGTTTTCACATAAGAAATATTTTGTGGCAATAAATGTCACGCATCTTCGAAACTTCATCCCAAAATATTCAGTCGGTGAAGCTTTTGTAATGCAACTAAATAGAAAGGACCAATATTATATTATTTAGTTTTAGCCTTGTTTTTCCTTGTATCCACCTCGTTCAAATATTAAGGATTTTCAGTAATTATTACATTCTGTTCGGATCTGCTTTTCTGTTTTTGCTGAAACAATTAGAGTTCTTGTTACACTGCCTTTTGTCTTAAATGATTAAAGGAAGTTTAAAGCTGATAGATTTTAGAAAGAGTGCAAATTTATTTTTGCAGTTTAAAATTCGTCCTAAATAAATTTGCAACCATAACTATTACCTAGATGAAGTCTTTGATAATGCTAGCAATGTAGCTGAGGAACCCTTAAGACCTATTAACTATATCTGTACACTAAGTAGTAAAACAAAAAGTAGAACGACAAAACAATTCTACCAACATTAAAGATCATTGCACTCACACACACACACACACACACACACACACACACACACACACACACACACACACACACACACACACACACACCTAATTTCTCTAGGAAGGATAAATTATCGCGGACATAGAAAAAATGAAAATATAATTTAAATAATGATGCGACACCTATGTCTTAACGTTACAACAGCCCGTTTGAAAATAAGAGAAAAAATACTTGGACGCGATCGTTTAGGCTGTTGAAACAGTTTGAGACGAGTTTCTAAAGCCTTATAAACTTTAAACATAACTAATCAAATAGTCTGTTTTTCATCAGTGCGGTAGAGTAAAATATCTTGTCTGTTTCTGCATTAAAAAAATAATATTTTGTCCTGCACAATGACTTTCCATTTTTGACCAAATTTGATTTCATTCACTCTTGAATTTCTTCTTTAGACTAATTGACAAATAAGAGAAGAGCTGTAATGATATGTTAGTTTATTGAAAAGTCAAATCAAGTAATCTTTGGAAGTTAGTTTGAATAATTTAGCTATCTTATTGATACAAACGCCACCGACAGAAATCGTTCCCATAATTTCTTATTTTATATTTGAAAAGTATTTTCGTATTTACTATTCAATATTTTCAGCTACAAATATAGAATCTGTTCATCTAGATCCAATCCATGTTATGGAAGTTTGGTCTGTAAGCAAATACACAGTACACACTACGGAAAAATCTTTGTTGATTTTAATTTAGATTCTAACAATGCACCTTTCCTTATGTCGCTGTAACTCTCTTCGACCTACATCGACAAGATCTTCATAAAGGTTTCTCCCTCAAACGATAAGATGTTGAACTCAAGTACTTAGTCTCCATTGGTCTTTTAGTTTTCAATACATTTTATTTTAAAATGCCATTTATGGTGTCCAGTAGACTAAACATGTTTATATTTTACTTCTTTCCATATTTTCGGTATGTAAAACGATTATTCCTATTTGTTGCCATATCTGCTCTAATACTTTCACCATAAACTAAACAAACATAAAGTGAGGTCGTAACAAAAGATAAACTGTTTTCCCTAGTACATTTAAAAAACACCGATTATTCTTACTTTGAAGCTAGAAGACGTATTTATTATGTTTATTCTTACTTCTTTTGCTAGTAATGCAGCCGTAAACGTTTGTTGTATCATAAAAATATAGTGTTTTTTAAATATGAAATAAATTAATTGAATAACAAATTGAAAAGGTTTGATGGAAGTGAGGATTTATACTGTTGCTTTTATTGTAAAATATTTTCATATTCAGTCAAAACGATAAAATTAAAAAAAAAAAGAATAGTACCAATTATTTTTCTCATTACATAATAGACCTATAAAAAAATATCATCTGAAATATAAATGTCAACCCGATAAAACGCCACAGCGTATAAATAATTCCATTGAAATAAATAAAGTACATGGTACCGGATTTGTAGAAGAATCGTGCATTTAATAAATAATTATAATTTTGTTGTTGTTAAAGATAAATGAAGAAAACAAAACGATACGTGAGTCTGAATTTAATAATACCATAATGTATGAGATATTAATAAAAACAAATTAAAACATAAAATTTCTATATAACGTTGTACAATTTTATTATAAGATAATAGACTCTAGAAGTGATTATGCAAATGCCATTATTTGGCCTCCCTTGAGGTTTCTAGGGCTTTGTTAGCAAATCAAATAGTTGATTCGCGGTGCCTTTTTACATCGCTTAAACTTTAGAGTTGACTTTGTTAAAACAAATAGGTGGATATAATGAGGTATACATTAATAATAATACTAGTAATTTAGTGAACTACGTAAACTTAATTTTTTTATTTTACATCTGTACAAAGAATAGTAGCTGCTGCCAACAGCTTTTTTCTCAATAAGTAATATATTGAATCGATTTTATTTTCCTGTTTTATAAAAATGAGGCTAAATTTACGCTCCAACGTTGTAGGTTTTTTTAAAGTACACTACACGTTGTATAAAAGATTTTTTATTTTAAAAATTGTTGTTATATATTAATGGCATAGTGACTGTATTTCCTGTTCTGAATATGTTTCTATTAATGCATGTAAAACCTAAGGGAACGTATTCAATAAATAGTTTTACATCATCTAACAGTGTATGAGAGTCTCCCTTTAATAGTTATCTAATCTCTAAAAGTTTAAAAGTTTTCTAAATGTGAAAAGTTGTTTTGGCTCTTATTATTAATTTTGATATAAAATGTAAAAATGTCACAAGAAATATATAAAACCATTTCTTTAAATTAACGCGATCGTACACTTGAAATTTAAAAATATTTCTACCCGTTTTTAGGGGTGGCCAGTAGTTTTCCACTTACAAAACGTCGGACTGTTACCAGAACAATGGCGTCACAGTATTTTTCAGTTCTACGTAATACTGATAATCAGAGATGCGAAATTTGACCTACTGACCTAGAGAGCAAAACCTTGCAGCTTAGTGGTTGGTTTATTAGCCTCATCCTTCCATCAGTACGGAGTCGCATAGTTTACATTGGGATATTATTTCACCGATGCTGGTATATAACGATTCCTTTAGATGTATCATATTTCATTTCCTAATTTCATTAAATATACTGTTGTACTTTTCGTAAGCTTAATTTTAGAGTATACATTCCATTTTTTTAGTTACATACACACACATGCACACATATATATATATATATATATATATATATATATATATATATATATATATATGAATTCTGTTTTAATCGGAATACTGTGTGATTAGTTGAGTAATGTGCTTTCTATAATACGAGTGATATATTTTTCAATTATAGTTATATTTTCCTATACCTATTTTCCTATTTATTTATCTTTAAATAGCCAGTTAAACAATGCCTTGTCCATGATTGTTATCAAATCATTAAAACAATTTAGAATTATACTAAAAAAATTTACCTAGTGTCTAATTATGGACAAAACACTTTTCAGTTGTAAATGTGATTATATAATATAAATGGTTTGTTCCAAAACCAACATCTACAAAAATATTTAAATTCAACTATCTTTTTATTAATTTTCATAAGGAATATGTTTTGTAAATGCATTAAAATAAATAGAAATGGCATATAGTTTAAATTTTCGAAGACAATATATTTTAAACGTTTAATCGTTTAAATAGTATAAATAGTTAATAGTTATAGGAAAATAGTTTAAAAGTTCTCTGAATGTATTGCAAAAATATAATTTTGGATTAGAGTTTGCATCCAACATCTTCACTCTAGCTCTCTATGTAATTGCCCCCCTGATGTGATCTGCTAGGTATACCCAGAACCCCCCAAAAAAAAAAAAATTGTTGCATGTTCCGTTGATATGTTGCAATGATGCTAACTTATAACTAAATCATTTAAAGATATTCTGGAATTAAGAACTAATTGCATTTTCAGTCAAATTTTGAATAGTTTTGTGTTAAATAATTAATTATTTATTTACCATTTCTTATTTTGTTACATACAATACACTGATTAGGTTCAGATATATACACACACACACACACACACACACATATATATATATATATATAAAATCTATAGGATAATTTCCAATACGTTATTTATTATAATCTTTTATCGTAAGCTTTAACTTAAACCCAACGAACTGAACAAGGTTTACTAGGATTGACTATATAGGGTGTTAGATTTTTGTACCTCAAAATCTATCATATGTTTGTTATTGGAATAATTAACTTTTAATATTGTAATTGTTTAACTTAGATGTCGCTAAAATAAATAGGGTAAATCTAATAATGATACTTAAGAGTTTTTATGATGTTGGGCATATTTTCAACCCTAAATGAGAGCACAAATATTCAACATATTCCTAGAAAGTTCAACTTTATTTTTATAAAAAAAATGTAAATAAAGTATCTATTAATATGAGCACATTACTCGCACCCATTAAACTAAATAATACCCAATACATTCTCCATATTGGGCTGTGAAATAGATAATAACATAAGACTATGAACTAGCTCTCCAATAAGTAAACTTAAACATATTTGAAGCAGTTTACATAGTTCATAAGCTTTTAAATTAATATATATCAAACTAAAAATTATTTTCAAATTATTATAATAATTTCTAAAATCTTAAAGTTTTATAAATTGAACTTTGCATAATTAATAGGTATATTATAGATACGAAAATTTAAACATAATACCGTGTTTAGAAATTCTTTTATATTTAAACGTCTTTTCAAGTAAATAGGATATAAATGAAGGATGCATGTCCTCTTGGTTTATTTTTAGTTATCATCTTTTTCAAGTGTTGGAGTGTCGGTTACAAATTTAACACTTGTTCCGGTCAAAATTGTGAAATTTATAATTGTAGAGAGATTTATCTAACATTTCCTGATATGTCTTTTCCATTTGTCCCAGTTTTGTTCTTTTAATTCTAATTTACTTTATAGGAAGCAACGATGAAATATATTTGTTACTCGTAATTAGTATATTAGTCAAAATATTGAATTTAAAAATATTAAGATAAATTTTGTATAAGAAAATAACAAATGGTACATGGTACATTTTAACCAACCATATAACACTTATTGATTTATTGTAATATTTGTATTGTATTTCTTTAAATAGTCAGTTGCTGAATATTAGGTAATTAATATAATAAGTAAAAATTACTTACAATAATCATGGATGGGAAACGATTTTTTTATTAAAATGAAATGTATGCGCTACAAACAAAAATGAATTTTGAATAAAATATCGTTTTATAGATAGAAGTGAATCTCCAATTAGTTAAATATACAGGATACAATTTAAATCGGTAAGCGAGGGAAGCTTTATAACAACATAGAAATATATTTAACATAGGAGATACTTCAGCCTACTTTTGAAGGTTTTCTTTTACACGTTATGATTTTGGTATAGAGCATTATCCTCTACCAGTCAAGTTTCAAGGGTAATAAATAATGCATTATTATCCTAAATCTTTTATAATGATAAAGCTATATATTTTATATTTATTTTTCTCGCTTAATCAAACACTACTTTTATCTTGAAACGTGGCTGTGTTTATTGATTTCTTGTAATGATATAAATCATTCATTTACAGTTGAATTTTAATCAGATAGCATTTAAATTGACTCTGCTTTCTTTTATCTGAGATAAAACTTATCTCAGTAAGATATTAATTTATTTTTGTAAAACGTAAATTTCAATATATTAATTATGTACTTCAATGCCGATAACAATAACATATTGCAGTCTTGCTCTATTCTTATAATTAGTAAATAGAAACAATCAATATTATCAAAATAATTAAAATATGTATAATATTCAATATCTCTTCCGAAAGTATAATATAAATATATATACAGTAAACTCCCGATTATCCGTGGGCGGATTAACCGGTTTGCGGATTATTCGGGGTCTGCCATTGTTTTACAAATATCCAATTTTTTTTCCAGTCAGATTCATGTGTTTAAATTTCCAAAAGGTGAATTACGACGTAAATACATATAAGGCTTAATAGAAGTTAAGATGAAGGGAATAGATATGTAAATATGTACGTACTAATTTTTACATTGAAAGGGAAGCATCCCGACTCGGGCCAGCGAAATAAAAGGGGTGAGCAGACTGCTGTACATAAGAGAAAAAGACAAAATCCTTGGTCGCCCGAAATCCAAATGTGTATCATAAGATTGTAAACAAATGTCAGCTAATCTCGGCTATAAATAGTCTAGGACGTGACATATGCATTATCCATGTCTCTGTCATATACATTGTCGATCTTTATGGCTTTGTGACACACGTGACACAAGTAGAAACTGTGCGACAAAATGGTTCTCAAGAAACGCTAAATCAATGCTCACAAAAAAAACAGACGAAAGTGACAGATTTTTTTGTTAAAAAGTGAAAGTATTATGTGTATAGGAAATTACATATGTACATACATACTTACTTTTGACATATACTTGTACACAAGTACGTATTGTAAATAGTTAGACATATAAATGTACATGTTATAATCCGTCAAATACAACGACATTTTAATTTATTTTCTGTATTTATTTTGTCCTCTGAAGATTATTTGTGAATTGCATTAACCGGGATTATTATTTGTGTAATTTATGGTATAATAATCGATTATTTATCGATCGTTTTGTGTATTCTTTGTTCATAGCGGATTATCCGGGAATTCGTTATCCGGCGTTGCCGGGCCACCCTATTCCACGGATAATCGGGAGTTTACTGTATATATATATATATATATATATATATATATATATATATATATATATATATATATGTGTGTGTGTGTGTGTGTTTGTGTGTGTGTATTATAACCTAACTTATTTAAATGTTTTACCTTTCGGTTACATACAATTATCTTACCTGTCTATAGTCACACCTTCAGGTTTCTAAATAATTAACAATCATATAAATTTAGCATGAATTACATTTATTCATCTGCCATCCAAATATTACAAACTATACAAAATTACTTTAATACTATGCAATGACCAAGATTGAGTGCTTAACTAATATTACAATTACTAACTCTTGGAGCTTTAGGTTTTATTAAAATGAGGTTTAATAGTTAGAGTGTTAAATTGGGCTTTTTCTCGGGTCGTTATTACGGGCTCTTCTATAAAGTAGAAAGTGGGGAAAAAACTGGATTAATTTTTATAAATACAATGAAATAAAATTGGTTCTGAATTTACTAACTAATAAATCTCTGTTAGCTAAATCTATTGTAAGAAAGACAGTACTCATTGTTGCGTTCCTGGAATCCTGGCCTTTGCGTAACTGATTCACTGCACTTTTCACATAAATACTTTAGTTCCATAATTTCTCTACTATTAACATAAATCATTCAAGTCACGCTTTTAAATTTTTACACATAAATAACTAACATTTCTCTTAACTCTTCTAAAGAAATTTATCCCACTATAAACATTTCGTACGACTTTGCCCCCCCCCCTCTTAATACTTCGGCACTCCTCTGATGTTCCCTAAAAACTCAGTTTTTTCCCGATGATTTTAGTTTTCAAAAACCAGCCTATTCCACCCCTTACTTATTATTACGAGTATATCGGTGGTTTGTCTCGTCTTTTACAAATAGCTTTTCAAACGGTACAGTTTTAATTTCCCAGGTTATTTAGGTCACTTTGAATTCTTTTTTCAATAGGTTTCCCACAGGACAGGTGACTATCTCGAAATAGAACAAGGGTTAAGGTATCTCTTTGTCAGTGCTTTAATAACCTATTAATGATCACTCCTTTCTTAGGATATTTACAGATAATTACTATTTTGGATACTAACTAAAATTATACTACATGTCTCATACGTTTATGTTATAATATAGCTTATCAATACATACAAGTTACGTGTTATATTAAGCACGAAAGGTTTTTAAAAATGATTTTTATTTTTACAAACCTTTGAATTTAATAAACAATTAATTTGGAAAACTGTTACATAAATTATACTTAATAAAACAATACAATTGATATGCACTCAATTGGAGTCTGTGCGATACAGAGGCGACTTACACACTGCCGGGGCTCTGTTCTCACCACCTATATAATACAAAAGCTGCGTAAGCAGGAATTTTCCTAGCACGCATTTAATTATGAAATGTTCACATAAATTGTTCATATAACTCCTCCATCCCTAAAGAAAACTTCGGGGGTTGGCGAAGTTTCGGCATCGGTTGAAGTCCTCTTCTTCTTCTTCTTGATGAGGGCGAAGTATATAAGGCTGCTGAATAAGCCTCCGTAAAGGGAAATAGTCCAGATACTGATGTGGTGGGTTATTTCCATAGTTGGGTCAATTCTTGAGATGGTTTCCCTGTTTATTTTGTCCAACTCTAGGCGTTTAACGTTTACTGAGAATTCTGGCATTTTACTCATTGAAAATTGTAGTTTTGACGTGTCCATGAAAATAGGATGGCCTCCCGAAGTTGTTGATGTATGGCTCAGTTTCATGTTGTTGAAAAAGACTGAATCATTATTAGTTTTTATCAAATATATGCCTTGAAGGGTGACGGTGGTAGTTGCCTTGCGATTGGTAATTTCCAGAGTCTGCTTGTTGGGGAAGGTCGCCAGGTAAAGGTTGATTTCTGGGATCCAGTTAATTAAGTTGTCTGTAACTTCCAATGCAGTATATTCACAGTTGCTGGCATCGTTGTTCCTGATAATGGACACTTCACAGTCTAATTTATGGTGTGTTAGAATGTCGAATGAGCAAAAGTATATGGAATCGGTTTTACAGTTACATTCATTGTCTAAACCTAATATTACAGAGTTAGACACTAATATGTACCTTACTTTTGGTATAATTGTTACATAATCTGTTTCATATTTTGTGGGTATAGAGTGTAATTTATACAATTTAAATTGAGTTTTTTCTACAATGGGTAAATTTATAAAGTATACAATCCTTTCATAATATAGTTTACAATTAACTTTAATTAGGTTCTCTAATTCCCACATATTTTCCATTTTAGGTTCTAAAGGTAACCTCTCATTATAATATTTATAAATTTTGTTTAATTCTTCATATAATTCTTGGGTTGAAATAACACTAGGGTGTACAACACCTAGTTTACAAAATGTAAAAGAATTTTCTAAATCTGTGATTACCTGTAACATCATGTCATATAAAATGTTCAATTGATTTAGAATACTTCTAAATTTTTCTAGTTCAACAAAGTCATTTACATTACTAGTCACAATACTTAACTTATTTTTTAATTCTACAAAATTTTCATCAATTACAATAAAAGTTTTATTTAATTCTTTCATAATATTATTACTAAAGGAGTATTGAGATTCAATTTGATAATTAATTTTAATTTGCTCATTTTCAATATCTTTAATTATTTTGTCATATTTTTTACCATCATATGCATCTAAATTGCCTGTTAAAGATTTGATAACGGATCCTAGTCCGTCTATAAGACCTCTTTTTGTTCTTTTGTTACCATTCTCTCTTAAGAGTATAATTTCTAATTTTTCTTCTATTACATTTTTACTGTGATTAACATATTTAAAATAATAACAATATCTCTTATTCTATTACTGTTATCAGTTACATATTCATTGTTTAATAAGCTACCGTTACAATTGTAGCAACTAGTTTCAAAATTTTGCAATACATCATAATAATAAGCATCAATGTTATTTAAATGAGCAACTAAGTTTCTTACATTAAAATAGTGGACAAAGGTATGGTAGGAAGATTCTAATTTGGCCGGCCCAAGGTCTATTGGGATTATTCCGAGGTTGTTATTGATTTCTCTGATCTCTGCTGAGTGGGTGGCTGTGCCAATGACGAACAGGAGGGACCTGGCTAATTATTTTGAGCATTAGTTACATTTTTTATCTTCTTAGGCCTTTTAACTTTCGATAAATGTATTCTGTCTTTTGTGTTATGATGTCTAGGCTTTATTTTACCAGTTTTCTTTCCTTGTTTATTGAAGCTATCTCTTCCTTGCTATATCTGTTTTTCGTTTTGCTTTGCTTCTGAACTGACTTTATATAAACATGAATCCGCATGCGTTTTCCTCTTGCGTTGAATCATCAAAGTCTGTGTAGCTTTCAGGGTCCTCTTGCGGTTCATAATCTTTTTGTTCGGTCAGATAAGAGTTAGTCATTTGTTCAGTCAATCGATTCATAGTTTGATCGTAATTTTCTTCTTCTATTGGTTTCCCTGTCATCTGATAAAGTCTATTTTGTCTAATTGTGTTCCCTGTTTGACGTGTGGAAATGCTCATTGGTTCTGGTTCAAATCTTTGATGAACTTTTAATGGTGTGTAGTTGTTAGACTGTCTCGGTTGTTGATTTCGCTGTACGTATGAATTAGGTTTAGTAAATTGGTTAGGATTACTTTGGTAGTTGGGCCTATAATTGTTTAAGGTTTGTTTGTTAGGAAGGGGTTTGCGAATAGGCGGGTATTGTGGGGCCCTAGGTGGAATGTTCTGTTTAATATTTTGAAATAATTTGTTATTTTTAAATTGAAAGTCATTAGTAAGCATGTTAAGTGCTTCGCTAAGAGAATCTGGATTTTTGGTTCGCATTAGCGATCCTACGGGTTCATGTAAACCTCTAAGGAGAACTCTTAACCCTAATTTATGTACATATTCTATTAAAACATCTTTGGCCAATTGTCTTTGTGGCTCTTTATTAACAAAAAATGAAATCTGTAAATTTAATAGTTTTTGAATTCTCTCATAAAATTTAAAAGGTGATTCGTTATTCTCTTGTTTTAACTCAGCCATTTCTAAATTTAAAGTAAAACAATCTCTTTTGTCTAAATAGCTGGTTAATAATACTTTTTTAATCTCATACCAATTATATGAATTTGAGTTTACTACCATTTCTAATGCTTGGCCATTTAACTTAGCTAGTATAGGAGAAAATAGATATTCATTTTGAAAATCCTTTGGATTTTCGTTTACATAAAACTTATTTACTACTTTATCACATATTGAAATAAATCTGTGGAGCATAGTGGGCTCTCCACTATACTCAGGAATCATATTAAGATATTTCTTCTTTAATGTTGGCGTTGCCATTTTAAAGTATTATTTTCTTTAAAATAATAAAATTAAAAATCAATTATATAAAATTAAAAAGTATTTACTCTACTTTTTCTTAACTCTATTTCTTACGATCTACTTACAAGTGGATCCAAAATACTTTGCTCATTTGACTAGTATTTCACTTTTCACTTACACGATATTCACTCGTGCTCTTAATAGATATTCGCTCTATTAAGTGGTTGTAGATGTTCACTCTACTAAATTTTCTTGATGTCGTTACAGATATGCGCTCTGTAACGAATCGAGTTTTTGCAGTATCTCGGTTAACGATTGAAATCGAAAAAAATTATGTTCATTAATTCTCCCGAGTTGTCCTACCGACTGCGCTAGTTACGTGTTATATATATTGCACGAAAGGTTTTTTAAAATGAATTTTATTTTTACAAACCTTTGAATTTAATAAACAATTAATTTGGAAAACTGTTACATAAATTATACTTAATAAAACAATACAATACGTCTGTGCGATACAGAGGCGACTTACACACTGCCGGGGCTCTGTTCTCACCACCTATATAATACAAAAGCTGCGTAAGCAGGAATTTTCCTAGCACGCATTTAATTATGAAATGTTCACATAAATTGTTCATATAACTTACATATACATATATGTATGTATATATACATACATACATACAGCTCGCTCTTCAACTGTTGTTGGGTTTACCTCGTGAATGCTAGATGAGATTCTAGCGAAAAGTCGGAACTGCGATTTTATGCCCTGCAGAATGAACAGATTTAACCCAGGTAATAACTATTCATCATATCTTTCCATCCGTGAAGGAATACGTATCAGCATTCATATATATTCATTATTATATATATTTATATATATATATATATGGATCTGATCGTTTGTGGTTACCATGCACGGATTATAAATCAGTTAGTAATAGCCAAACATACACAATAGTAATAGTAATAACGCACATATAGCACTAGGAAAGATTTGAAATGTTTAGGTAATAAATTATTTTCTTACATTTAGTTATCAATGGCAACCTTCAAAGTGTACGAAATTTGCATGTTTATCATATACTCAAATTATTCAATTGATAATTTTCTAGTAAGCAATACTTTATGATATAATGTTTTGAATAAGAAACAGAAAACAATAATTTAATTCATTCAACAAGTTTAGTTTCTCAAAGATAAAAGGATCTTTATTAGAGTATTAAGGTTAAGTTCTAAACTAAATAAACACAACCATGTTTTGTGATTCACCCTGCTATAAGGATGGTCGACCTGTTGGGAAAACAGTATCTCTCTCAAATACACTAAGCCTTATCAAAGATAAATTTCCTTTGTTTCGGATTCGTAGTCACGCACTCAGAGTCACGCTCCAGTTTATTAGGTACCTAACTATAATCGAATAAATTTGCTATTGAACATTATTTTTCATGTGATACAAAATATACGTATGTTTAGTTTTTTACAGCCAAGTAAAACTTCTAATTTGTTTTGTATTCTGAAAGCAAACAGTGGCACAATAAATTATAAATGTTTATTTTTAAAAGTATATATTTCTCTAGGAAAAAGTATCGTTTTATGTCAAACCTAATAGAACTCCGTTCGTAACATATTTACCGAAACGAATATTTAAAGCGTTTAATTAATTTAAATAAACTTTTGTGCGTCTAGAAATGTAAAAAGATTTTTTTAATGAGGTCAATGTTTTGACCTCCAACCAGATGTGAAACATTTGTCTAAATAGTTGTTTTACACAATTAGTAAATCAGATAAATAAATAAATCTACAATAAATCCAGAGCAATTATTTTCTAATTAGTTAACTTAGGTGTTTGTGCTAATTTATATTTAATTTAATTTATTACTCTAATTCCTATAAAATTGTATTATTTTAAAACTATTTGATATTTCTATCTAATTATATTTTAACTGAGTTTCTAATTATATTTAATTTTTCAGTATCATTTTCCTTTATATATAGTAAAGATTTGTAATCATATCAAATAACTATATGAAGTAAGTCATAAAATCTATGAAAAGTAGGAGAGATTAGACTAAAAAACCAATAGGTGCAGATCGTGACACATGCTTTATATAATCAGTAATGATTAAGGTTTATGGTTCACACACTTCTTGTTAAGTGAAGAAATTCTCTACAAAACTGTAGATTTCTGCTGCTCGTTTAGATAATGTTCTTACGTGTCCACAGTACAAATGCTGAATGTTACATCCTAGCAATAAATTTAGTTTTGTGTTTTGATGTTTGTGAAATAAATGAACTCGGATATTCATGGACCGTTTACGATGTACAGTGACTTTTAATTTAGAACATTTTTAAGTAGTTTTTAATTACGTAACGTAATAATTTATAAATTCAAAAAACTTATTCGAAATCATAAATTTAGAGCAACATCGACTATATTTCCATATAAATATCGTACTTTCCCATCTCCACAGAAGATAATTGAAGGCTTAGCATAAAATCCTTTTTATTACCTTCATGAAGCTATAAACTTTTACTATGGTGACTTTCATTTATTTATAGAATCAGAGCCCGTAAAGTTAAACCAATAAATATGTTCTTCTTCACCGAATACATTGTTTCTTACTTGTTTTAAACTCGCCTTTAAATTATTTACTAGTATATATTCATGTTGGAAACGTAGCTCCATCGGTAAACCTTGTTTCTACTAATCAAATATAATTCTACAAGGTATTGACTTATTGTCAACGCTATCGGAAAATGAGAGATCTAAATGAAATTGCCCGTACTTATTTGCTCTACTGTATATATTTCGGTTATTAAAAATCTTACACTAATTTATTCCGGATATTATACAAACTTATACTTCTTACTAAATTGTGAAAAACAGATGCTTTATCTTTTCTAGATGTGATACTAATTACATATGTCTTAATTTAGACCAATGCACCCATTGGTATCCAATAAGCTTATTAATATAACTTCAATGTGAATCATTTTATATTGGTAAATGTATATTTTAGTAAATCTGTTAAAAAATATATTACTCTATACTGAAATATAGCGTAGGATTTCGAAGTGCAAAATGGAGAGAATTATACATGGCTAGAAGAGCTTTTCGAATCCTGCTATGGGGAGTTTTCAGTGTGAAGTGGTAGCTACATTTATATATATATATATATATATATATATATATATATATATATATATATATATATATATATATATTTATTTTTATATATATATATATATATATATATATATATTTTTATATTTATATATATATATATATATATATATATATATATATATATATATATATGATAAGTAAGTCCATTTAAGAATTATATATTTTGTTTAATCTTTAGTTTTCTGTAGTTGAAACTTTGATAATAATATTTATCAGATCATACAAAATTTGTATGACTTATATCATATAGTTTTATTAATTTGATTAAAAATCTCTACAGCTTGAAAGCAAAAGGAAATAAAATTTTGTACCTAATTTATCCAAATGTCTCAACCAGCCTTATTTATTTCTAGGACCTGTAAAACTTTCCTGTATACAGTATACATATATCCAATGCTTACACTAAAATTTCTATCAGTTATTTCTGATACAAGAATAGGTTAAATAACTCTTTTAAGATGGAAATTAAATTAATTAACGTCTTAAATTATCTACCTTTTTCATGTCAAAACAAATTTTATAACTATTCACTTTATACAAACTACAGATTTGTAATCGTTGGCTTATACGGAAGCCCTTTGTTCAACGAATAGTAATATTTTGAAAATTATATTAATAATTATAGAAACACCCTCAGACCAATGTCATTAACCAAAGTTTATCGAATGTAAATAATACAGAATTTAAATATTTTAATGTTACAAATTGGCACTCTAAATCTAGGTCTATATTTAGCTGACATATATATTTGAAAACAACCTCCCTCGAGAATACGGTTCCCTAAAGGCACAGTGGTATGTTAAAATGATCACAGTTTAAATAATGGTTCTATTGTCCATGCAGAAATTCGTCACACAAACCTTCTAAATTGTTTGGAAATGTATTACTAATTTCTCCTTTGTAGGTATATCGATATATATCTACATAGATTTCATATTATAGTAATATGTAATCAGTCTCTGACCCTCATAATTATACATAAAGTTTATGTGAGCAGGAAAACCCTTTTTAAAAACTTTACCGATATGATAAAAAGGATTTTTTTCATGGTTAGAAATAAAACTTTTATGTGATTTCCTATAGCCATATAACTTTTAACAAATTTAACCCTTAATGTATAAGAAGTTACAACTTTCAGAATTTTTATTAAAACCTAGCGAACGAAATTAATTTTTCGAAAAATATTGTAATGTTTCATAATGGTTATAATTGTAGATACAACTCCTATTGGAATGTTATCTGTATTTTGCATAATACATCCTGTTCGTCGAACTCTGGTAATGAATCTCAAACAATTTAAACTTCAGGATATCCACAAGTAGTCGCCTAGAACCGGAGACTACTCTCTTTTTAGAGGTTACTTACTTCTCTGTTAGTCATTATAAATAATGTGTACTTAATTATTTTATAGTAAATGAATCATAAAAATAATATGTTACTAAATATTATTATTGTTTATAATCGACCTTATTTCGTTAGTCTTGTTTAATATTTGAATCACAACAGAGCATGTTAGCAATTAACCAAGCAATAGAAGTAGCATAATATTTAGCAACTAATATTTCGTCCAACTTCTTGAAAGCAGACTCTAATGTCAGTCTTTAAATTGTTCGATGTAAATCATTGAGCCGGGATTTCTCTATTGCAAATAATCGCCAAATATCCAGGAAATTATTTGTCTACATAAACGCTTGAATAAATGCAATCTACGTATAAATTTCCATATCTATCGGCTGTATTTATTATTTACTTCGTGTTTCGCGCAGACCTTGCAGACATTGATCCAGTTAGGAAGACAAAGGGATATCTATATTGCGTGTTTCTATTTCCTAACAGTAGTAATTTTTTCGATGATTATGTTATGCATGATTTGTTGAAACGTAAAAAGTAATATTACTCCATAATTATATTGAAAAGCAACAATACAAAAGGTGCCAATTCCAGAATATTTAAAAGGCTGTAACTAGAATAGAGTATAGAATTCGAGTATAATATAGAAGCATTTTAAAGTTTCTAGAAATTAATTTTCAAGTAATTTGTCAGTTTAGGAAGAACCCATCACAAAAGTATATTTAACAAGTTACAAAACTTAAATCACAGTTTGTTACAACTTTCAATGAATGTTCAAGAAACAAAATACGATTGTAAACAATTTTTATTTAAATTAGTTCATTGTAGAAAATACCCGTTTTTTTATTAAAGTTATTACAAAATTACAGTCATAAATGGGGATTAAAATTCTTGTGTGTGATCTCAATATAGCAGTATTAATATATTTTCTCAAATTCAATACGGCATTTAAATATAAAGAAGAATAACAGTATAGATCTTATTTCCTCTTGTTTTCACATTAGCTTGAAAAAGTGTAAGTTTTTCAACATCTTGAAAAATTTATTCTCTTCACTCTTATATATTATTATTTGTATGTATATTTTCATTACATTTCTTTCAGGGTTTATCATAATTATAAGTATAAAGTAAACTTCGATAAGAAATTAACAATTAAACAGAACACTATAAAACAAAACAAAAATATACTAAAACAATATACATTAAAATTATCAAAAATATATTTATAACTAAAACTTATAATTTATAACTGAAAATATTATAACAGCTTTCATACAAAATATTATTTATTTATGTGCCACAAGTTAACTTGCTAAAAAATTGCTGCTACACGATTAATTTTCTTTTCTTTTCTTTTCATATAAAGCTTTTAAACAATTCGAAACATTTCCAAACCCAACTGACATGATTAATGGATTTAGTTGCTGAGAGTAAAACAAACTGTCACATGTACTTTGCAGCCGCTCCGCTCTTTTTGTAAGAGCCAGAAACGTTTGAACAATATTTTTCATAAGGTATCTCTCATGCTATATAAATGTGTGTGGTTTATAGTAGCATTTAAGTTCAACTGAAATACTGAGATAATTTGTTTTCTATAATAATTGTAGTAAAATCAAAACTAGTTTGATATCTATGAATCTTGTTTATACCCATTTCGCTGCCACCCCCCCCCCATAACTAAATTAAATATCCCAAACTGGATACGGAATTTGCTTTTATAACAGTAATTTTTAGGTACGGGCAAAAGAATCAAGAAAATATGTATATTTTTTTAAATTTACGTTTAATATAATATTATTATATTCATAAGTATTTTAAATATCGTTCCATAAATACTTTTCATGGAAATTCGGAATTGAGGAACACAAAGTATGAATACATAAACTAATTGTTAATAAAGCGATTACATCTTTATTGTTTTCACTTCGTTAGACTACAAGATTCTGATTACGATACAATTTGACTAAACATTAGTACAAAAACACTATTATGCCTACATTAAAATTAATTGTATACACGCTACTTGAACTGCGCAATACGGATTTCATTTAATGATTGTCTTGGCAGACATCTCATTTCGAATAACTCATATTTCTTATAACTTGTTTTCAAACCTATTTTGCGCATAAACTTCTACTAACTTATGTAAATGAGTTTCAAAAACGTTTTGGCTTCCCTTTATATATGTACTAGCCCCCCCCTCCAGTAAGTACAGATCGTATTAGTGGTTTCATCACGTAAGTAACTCCTACAGGTAATCCAGGGTTTAAACGAGGTAAGATAAAATTAAGTTTTGATACATCGCTACCGGTACGTCATCTGAAACCATCTGATCCTCGATTTTAGAAAAAAAAATTGTGTTTGGCGAAAGGTAGGATGTATTCCTGCTATTGGTGCTACCTTTCTTATATTCCGACGTGTTTCGAAATACATGATACAGATAAGGATTTAATTTGTAAATGTAAAATTCTGAAAAAACGTCAGTAGTTTGGTAAGGTGAATAGTCATAAAAGTTAAAAAACAAATATTTCTAATTTTAAAATGAAATTTATGCGTACTTTTTTAAAATGGTTTTAACCAATGTTTTAAGATTATTTTTAAACATAACTGATTTTGTATATTTTAAATCCGACAAAGTTATGAAAATACAGTTGGATAATTTATTATCAATATGTTAAAACTATAGGTGACCAAATAAATTCTACTGGTTAACTTTATTAGGTGACCAAAATTCTTGACATTAAACTATTCATTACATAACACTATAGTGACAAATATCTCAAGTAAATAGATATTATTAAGTAGGTTTAGTAACGGAAATAGCACCTACACTTAGGTTTACCAATCCTAGTGTTAAATAAGGTTAGTATAGGTAATGTTCTGATACATTACTACAACTAAGTCTCACCTGAAGCCACGTGATACATCATGCATAGTAAGGATCACCTGAAACCTTAAGTGCTAACTTCTAAGATTCTAACGTACGTTACGAAAAAATAACAGAGATAAGAATGTTTATGTAAATACGAGAAAATAATTAAAATTGTTATATAAATACGATCAATAATTTAAATCCTCTTTAGGGTGTTATATATAATGAATGTTTCTAAGCTTTAAGAAAATTGTTAGCCATAAGCTAATGCATGTTTCAATAAATGTTTAACTAATTGCAAAGCAGAGAGTTTTTCTTTGCTTTAAAATAGACAAGGTTGCGATTATGTCATTAGATAGGGTATTGTTATAATATATTGTAAGTTATGAAATAAGTACCACTTGTTCACCTTATTAAATGACCGAAATATATAAAATAATCCTTACAAAAAATATAACAATAACATCTGATATTTATACTTAACATCACATTATTTAAGTCATTTCCTACTCAGGTGAACAAAGACAAATTTTATTTTAGTTACTTTTCATTAAATAATTATTATTAACATAAAGAAAGCAACATAACCTATATATGAAAATATCTATTATATCACGTTACCTTAACAAAAAAATCAGCTGTCATTAATATTAGTTGTCTGCTAAATTTGATAAAAGTAAAAAAAGCATCAATGAAGAGTGTGTTACCCTAAGTTGTATAAAAATATTTTTGTTATTATTTCTAGCAAAACTGCTTCCTAATATTTAATTCAGCAAATCATATTTTACTTCTCGATTTGTAGCTGATTGGGATGAATTAAAGGATTTCAGATTTATGTTTTGAGGGTGGTTAGAAGGAGATGCTGTAACT
This sequence comes from Prosapia bicincta, assembly GCA_036971475.1. NCBI lineage: Eukaryota > Metazoa > Arthropoda > Insecta > Hemiptera > Cercopidae > Prosapia > Prosapia bicincta. Next base: position 57,924,865 of record JBAIZL010000002.1, read on the forward strand.
CTATGATGGGAAATATTATATTGCACAATGTACACTTCGAGAGATACAATACGTTATAATGTTGGTAGAACAATGTATTTGAAGGATTGAAATGATATTGTTTATATATTAACAGGTGATGCCAATTTTAATGCAGGTGGTGATGATCGCAAATACCTTCTCCGGGGTTGACACTTTATATGTCAGTTCCTCCAATTGTTTTCTATTATGAAACCTTAGTTTCCTTTACTGTGAGCTATTTTTCACTAGTGTTTTAGATTAAGTTATAGTAAATAAATAATACAGAAAAAACTGTCTCATATATATTAGTTTTTACTGGCAAAACAGGAAAGGTTTTATACATATATATATATATATATATAATATATTTTCTTGTTTAAGAATCTAAAACAACATATATACAAGAATATTTATGAATTTATATTCAAAGCTTTTCGTTGGTAAACAGTACCAACATCATCAGTACTGAAAAATTCAATTGTATTTGATTAACCTATGTTGTTATATATATATATATATATATATATATATATATATATATATATATATATATATGTGTGTGTGTGTGTGTGTATGTGTGTGTTGTAATGGTCTGGAAGGCCGTCCAAATTGTGAAATTAATAATTTCCTATTTTTTAAATAACAATTTTAATATTTAAATAATAAGGTTTTAATTTATGGTATAAGGAAACGTTGTAAAGAGTCAAGAAGTCAGTAAAAATTTTGAATAAGTATTATTAAGACAAATTAAAAATTATAATAGCATGAAACTGTAATAACTAACTAAATTTGACAAAAGAGAGTGAAGTGAAAATATTCTAAGTACCGAAAAATGCTAACTTGAGAACTAGGTCACGTAGAACTATCACTGACGTTTTGAAATGACCAGCAAGATCCAAAATGAACAATAATGAAAACAGAATTTTAAAAACTCAAATAACAAAAAAGTTACCGCCATTTGAAAATAATAGACATTAGTCAGTGTTCTAAAAACGATAACGAAATTCAGCAGGCTAAAACTTATACGTTGCTTAACCCGCCAGTACAAGAAAAGAAGCACGGAGATAGCGAGGAAATTAAAGCGGGGGGGAAGGGTTACATAGCCGCAATAAATACAGGAACTTAGGGACCTGTAAGGCAGTTTGTAAACATTTTTAATACGAGATGCTGACGACCGTAATGTCGGATCACGCCTAGAACCACCACCATCGGCCAGATGGAACAAAACCAACACGCTTCCGCCGTCTAAGACCACCCATGGACAAGGGCTCCAGACTCAGCCTCCAGGACGCGGAAATGGAGAAAGACTTCCATCGACTGACCAGGGATGGCAACTTCCGATGTCCAGGGACCAGGGAATCTAGACGAGGTACTGTGGAACCGGCAGGGAATTCCTTGGCAAATCATTTTCTCTATTATATACAATTTAACATCAAATTTAGTCAGTTAAATTTATTAAATTCAAATTATCAATTAAAATTAAACAATGCCTTCACTCCATGTTAAAAAATGAAATAAATCTTAAAAGTAGTAAAATTAATTAGTATAAGAAAAATGTTTAAATATTGAATAATAATTATCAAATTTACAAAGTGGTTTTGGCGATGAGCCAATCATTTTCAAGAAGACCATATTTATTGAATCATATAAATTTTAAAATTATTTATAATAAAATGTGAATTTACCAATTCAATTTTGAAATGAGAAGATAACATATTTTATTATGTTAAATTTGAAAATAATTTTGTTTAAAAATGTGTAAATGTAATTAATGAATTATATATGAAAAGTAGGATTTAAATAAGTGTAAAATAACGAACTTTTAATTAATTATTTGTGAAGATAAAGAGAGAGAGTTAAATGTATTTTATTTGAAAAGATAATTATTTTAGTTTAAAATCAGTAATTAAATGCCATATAAAACTTACAGTATTTGAATTTATCCTGTGTTGAACAACCAATAAAACCTTTTAGGTGTATTATTTATTGTAACCAAGTAGTTGGTTTTTTGTATTGAAAACCAGTGATGATGTCTACTGACAGATAATGTTTAAAGAACACAGGAGCCTTTTAAAAAGGTTGTCTTAAACATGATCATATTTTACACGTCCCCTTGCTGTACCTGCAGATCTCATGAAGTGGTAAGATTCTAGGAAAATGTTGTGTGTTCATATAAATGTTCTTTCTTTCCAGCTGACTATTTTACTGACATGTGTGACTATATACAGACCCAACAAACTTGCCAACCATCTTAGGGGAGGTCATAAAACGTTAATGTAGAAGTCAGCGGAAATAGGCTTGCATTTGGTACATTACGCGGGAACACAAGACAAATATTAGGGATCTTAACACGGTACACAAAACGGCGTGAGCAGCAGATATATAATAAATATGTAATTGTGCCAACGAAGCGGGGGGACGTTGCAGTGTGTGTGTGCATACAATGAGAGTATTGCAAAAAAATATAACCCAATTGTTACTGCAGTAATGTTCCAGATAAGTAAAAGATTTAAACATAAATCCGATGTAGAAAAGAGAAAGTTTTTTTTGTTGCCCGTTTCATACTCAATAAGAGCGACTCCTATTTTCTTAATAATGTGCTGTCCTGCAGTGTGGCTACATTCCACACAAATAGTATTGTTAATCGTCACAATTCCTGGATATGGTGCCCAGAAAACCCCAAAGGCGTACAGGTACATGTACCCCAAAAGTGAAAGTCTATGTTAAAGCATGACCAAGTGAAACCTGATTTTTTTCACCGAAAAATCAATTATCGCAATAGCTATATTGATATAAAAAAATATTTTTTTCCGTCAAGTCGCAGATATTATACAGCATTTTAACCTATGACAAAAAACTTACTTCTTTCTCTTAAATTTGACATCGATCTGACAAATCGATTAGTTCTTTAGTTACATTTGACAGTTCTTTCGTATGCTCGCTCAAAAATAAATACTATCATTTAGTGTTGGAACATCGTCTATAAAAATATGTGTAAAGACATGTTATAAATATTAAATTAATAGAATTTAAAATAAATATATAATATTCAGTAAATAAAAGAATGTATTTGCATATATATAAACAAAATGTGTGTTTTATGAACCTTTTTCCTTTACCCTTTAAACTCAAACACTTCTCTTCTATTATCTTACCTCCGGACAGCCTATCTTCCTGTTCTTTACTACGATGTTAACAAACTCCATATCCGTATGAAAGTAATGGTTTATCCCTTGAAATCTTACTATGGTCCCGATGCCATTATCTCAAGGAATAAACCTCAGGAAAACCAGCTACTGAATTTAAAACGAAAACCAATTAGCCTCTTAGAAGCCCTTTTAGGATTTATTCGAGGTTATGAATTCTTTGAGTGATACTTCATTGACAATACTATGGTTGGAAACCTTGTGAAACTTACGTTACATAGCAAAATAAAAATAAAAAGCTAATTGGAAAATACAATTTTTTTATTTATTTGTCAACTTAATATTAAATTATTAGTTTCTTTATAATTACTATTATTAGTTATTGTATTTAAAACATGGCCTAACCTATATTTAAATTAATTTACCTTAATCTCTTTCTTATTATTTACTAATAGCAAAAGATTTAAATTTATGACCGTTGTTGTTGATGAACATAGCCCTCCCAAAACATGTTTATCTCATCTCAAAATAATAAATACTTATTTCCCCTAATATTACCACATTATTATTTCAAGTATATTCTGCTAATTTTTTGTATAGGCTATATATTTTCCATTTATCCAGAGTTTTTAATTACACTTTCGACTCTTATATTTGATACACCCAAATGTTAATTACATATCATTATATCTGTTATATTTCTATTTAACAATTTAGATTTATATTTATTATCTGTTTTCGAAATCTACACAACAGTATGTAAGTCTGGGAAAGATTTACCTAATTGTTTGGTTAATTAATACATTAGCATTTATTTTACATATTGAAACCCTTTAACTTAACCGTAATTATATTTATTATGTTCTGTATATATAACTAAGAAGGATTTACATAATTTGGTTAATAATAAAGCCATATTAAACAGTTTTTATTCATTGACTTCTCTCTTTATTCCACAAACCTCTCTTCATTTTTAAAACGGTTAAATGGAGAGACAATTCTGAAAAAATTATAGTAAAATTTAGTTAGCCAAAGAATGTTTTATTTTGTTTAGGTTGAATCTTTTATATGAATTTTAAATTATATAATATAGATCGAAAGAAAGTCTAATTTAGATAAATATTCTTGTTTATAAAACCTTACTGTTGACTTCATCATGTGATGGATCTCCTAGTGAAATGGCTTCCTCCCAACTAGTCTACTTTCGTAACTTTTTTGTTCTCTTGGTTATTCGTCTTACTAAATGGGTTGATAGATCGAAACTTTCTTCAATATACTTCTCAGCATTTTTGAAACATGTTCTAATGGACAGCGTCTTCTCCAACTTTACTTATCACGGCGTTTAACTCTTTCTTATTTCTCATAGGTCGAGGCGGTTTTAATTTAGATATTTGAGCACATAGCTCAAATACTTTAACACTCCCGTATGAAATCGTGTACTTTTTATAAGCTCTTCATATAAGCTGTATCATTTCATGAACATAACACACATGTTGTGTCATCGATAGCTGTTGTACCACTCCATGACGCTTACCCACTCTTCCTCTTTCCGTAGCGTGATAACGCGTGGTTCAACCCTATTCCTTAATCAAACAATCGGAGTCTTTCTTCGGTTAGAGTGATGTTATTTAAAAATATAATCTCCAACCCACTCTGCTTGTATTTCTTTTAATTACTTTATTTTCATTAGACCCTTTATCCTGCTTTTAATTTACGGTTTTGTTTAAACGATTTATTTATCTAGTTTTCTTCAAACTTATTTACTTCCTTGTTTTAATTTACCATTTCTTCCTAAATGCAGCTCCATTTACGCTCCTGTTGGTGGATTTTATAAACACCTTTAATCGTGCGATTATGTCCATGATAATATAGCTTCATAATTTACTAGCCTGGATTGTAGGTATTAAGTAATAGGACAGTTTTGGTTTTTTTTTAAATAGTTTAAAATTATAAGTTGTTAAATTTAATCCCAGTCTACCTTACTTTCATTCAATTTGTTCTCTTTTATATGATTTATTTAATTTTTTTACAAGTCCTAGCACTTTCGCTTGGTTACCAAATCTCTACAATTACTAAAATGTTTGCAACGGTCAATTTTACTGTTGCAGTGTGTATATCTATTTGTTTATATTTTTGTTTATAAGATATTTAATTAAAATTATACTATTTTAATATTCATTGCATTCTATTATATACACTCATCCATACATTAATTTGGAAACTAGTGTGAGTAAACAATTCTTATAAAATATTTCTAACAGTAGTATTAACGTTTTCGGCTAATCCGAGTTTTTGGTTATAACACTAACTGTCATTAACAAAAGTGAATAAATCTTCACTAATTACAGCGTGCGAGAGAAAAGGAGATAAACTGTGGTACGATTTATAGCCTGAACCCTTGTTGAGACATCTATAAGTTGCAATTAGCTTCAACTGTTTATTATCATTACTTTTATCATAAAACATGGGTTTTTACAATGTAAAATACAGAATATTAGTTGAATATTTATTTTACCTGCTGCTACTCTGAAATCGATTCAATGTTCTCTTGTTTATTTATTTTGTTTTATTACATTTTATTGAATTATCTATTATGAGAGTGAAATTGCCATATACATTTTATAGGCCTTTTAAAATGTAAATCCCTTTTCATGGTATTATATAAATATTTAGGTAGTATAAATCTTTGACCTATAGTTGTAAACTTAAGATATTAACAATGAATTTATCTAAATATTGGTTTATATTCCAACGTGCTATAGACATTAAATATTTTTCTTATTTATACAACTTTGCTATTACTTGCGGCCAGACGTTTTGTTAGCTTAAGCTTGTTAAATTGCTAACTTACACTTGGAGGAAATGTTTTCGTCTTACGACTTCTTCAGCCTCGTATTTTTGCCGCTAGGATTGCTACAGTTGTGCTTCTTTGTTGCCATTTTTTGAAAGTTAGAAGTGATGTAATCAAAGAGTATGTGTGATCTGTGCCGTGTTTGTTCATTTAGGATGTCATTTTAATGTGTGTTGCTATATCTATATATTTCATACTGTTCTAGTGTGTTTATTTTATGGCCTTTGTTGCATATGTGGATGATGCTCATGTTATTTTCCATACTATTGCATGAGTGTTTAGTGTCCATGAGGTGATTTGCGAAGTGGATTCAATAGTAGTGTGCAGTGCCCTTTTGTGTTCTTTATATCTCTCTGATCTGCCTGTTTGTCTAATATAGAACGTATTGCAGTTATTGCATTTTAGTTTGTATACTCTTAGGTTGTTGTATGTATTGGTACTATTATTAATGTTGTGTCTTATAGATGTTTGGCTTTTTATTGTTGTTCTGTAAGCTACATTGTATCCTGCTTTTTTGAATTGGTGTGCTATTTTATCTGTGAGTTTGTTTATGTATGTGAGGGTGATGAAATTGTTTGTGTTCGTGTTTTTGTTGTTTGTGTTGTAGTTACTGTTCTTGTTGAGTATGTTTCTTTGAATTCTGTCATTTCTGCGAGAATGCTTGATATCGGTGAACCAATTAGTAGGTATTGTTTCTGTGTATAATATTTGTTGTTGTGAGTGAAGTAGTTCTGTTATGTAATGGTGGTATAAATATGTATGATTTATTTTGGGATTTTTTCTGGAGTGTTGTTAAGTGTTAGGTTGTCACGAAATATGTTTAGTATATCTGTAACTAGGATATTGATCCAAAGTTCTGTGAAGTCAAACGATGCCAGGGTTGAGTTATGAGGGATTTAAATATTCTATATTTTGTTTACTAGATCTATTGCCTTCTTTATATTTATTTGTGTGTCTATTTTTATGTATTTTCTAATAGTTATATCCATTTGGCGTGCTAGTTTGTGTGCGGGTGATTGTTGGCTGTTGATAATTTTTCTTACTGACGTTCTTTGTTTAAGCAGATAAAGGTAATACTACAGTATACACACACACACACACACACACACACACACACACACACACACACATATATATATATATATATATATATATATATATATATATACATTATAGGACTACTACAAAAAAGTATAACGTTTTTTATTTTATTTTTAATATTTCAAAATAAAATATCATCTAAATTAAATATTTGCAATATATAATTGTTTTTTCTAATGCCAAGCTTTAAAAAAATAATTAATAATGTAGTTCCTTAATTAATTTGGTTTCAAACTGATGCTCACATACTTATAAATGTTCTTTGTAAAATGAGAACAGCTTTGTAGTAAAGTAGGGCAAATACTTCATCTTGTTGATTACTAACATCCACTACGCTGGTTGCACCATTACTTGGACGCCCTGTTGGCGAATAAATACATACCAGATTAAAGGCGTCAATTAGTATTCACTACATTGGGTTTATTTGTTAAGCTAGGTAAACGTAGAATTTTTTTAAATATTATATAGAACCTAGTTTTATAGGTTATGTCACTAAAAATAGACTTTTGAAGAAAATTGTAAAAAATTACAACATTTTTATAAATTTTTCAAAATTTATATCTAACATTATTAATATAAAAATCTTGAAATTAAAATTAAATTTCAAGTAGATACAGTAGTACCTTAACCATGTATTACCATAATACACACACAACTATTTAAAATACAGAAATAAAAACAATTGATGGAAGTTTTCGCGAGTTATGTAAAATAATAACATATGTACTTTCTTAGACAAAGAAAGACCACTGGTCTATTATTTAACAATTAATAGAATAGCTGTACATTGTTAGGATATTATTTGCAACGTTATCATGTCATCAATGATCCTACATCTTGTATATGGGTAGTTAACATTGTACTGCTAGCTAATTAAACTGTTTTAAAACTTTTGTTTACGCATATTAAAAGTTTTTAATTTTAAAACGTTGTTAACTGTAATATTTTCATATTCGCTAGTTGTAAAAAATTATATTTATTATTACAAAGGTCTGTTAGGTTTGATCTAATTATTCCCGGTGAATATTAAAGGATGAAAATTTTCTTTATTATACATTTTCCTTGTTTAACAAGCAATCAACATATTACAATTTTATCGTGAGTATAAATTTATGACTATGTTTACTTTTTATTTTATTTGTTACTTTTCGTCGATATTTGTATAACTTTATCAAGAAAGGCATGACTCCTCTTAATAACAAATTAAATGCCTAGTAGTTCTATATTTAAAAAACAGAAAATAGTTGTACCAATACACGTAGACGCAGTTGACGGAGATATAGCACCGTGGTGTGTGTGTGTGTGTGTGTGTGTGTGTGTGTGTGTGTGTGTGTGTGTATGTGTGTGTGTTTGTGTATGTGTGTGTGTATGTGTGTGTATGTGTGTGTGTGTGTGTGTGTGTGTGTGTGTGTGTGTGTGTGTGTGTATGTGTGTTTGTTTGTGTGTGTGTGTGTGTGTGTGTGTGTGTGTGTGTGTGTGTGTGTGTGTGTGTGTGTGTGTGTGTGTGTGTGTGTGTGTGTGTGTGTGTGTGTGTGTAGGTGTGTTTGTGTTTGTGTGTGTGTGTGTGTGTGTGTGTGTGTGTGTGTGTGTATGTGTGTAGCACTGTGATTCTTATTCTAATTTACTTTTGTATTTACTCCAGATCGAAGACAAATTGGAAGCTGCGATAAGTAAGGAGTTTCCATTATCTAACGTCAGGATGAAGGCCATTTTAGTCAATTAATGACCATTAGGAAAATTTTTTTATAAAATAAAGGTATTTGCTGTAGTCATATTTAAACTAGACCATAACAAATAAATAATTAATTTGTGCGAAATATAAAAAAGTTGAAACTTGTGCACACATTACAAGTACAAACTTAAAATAATTAGACAACGAGGCAACTACACAGATAAGGGATACGTTTGTTTCTAAGTTGTATTGACTAGTTTCAGTTTCGCATATTCTAAACAATTATCAATTGAAACTAGAAATAAGATAGACCCAGTTTGAAAATTACGTGTTGTGTACAGTCTAATCTAACACATCCGATCAAAACCTCTTTACATATAATGTATTAGATTTTCCATCAAAAATCCTCTGCAGTTATTGGAAGACCAATGTAACGAGGGGTAAAAGGCTAAATTATTATTAGTGTATGCACATTCCACATACACGCACACATGGGTGATCACAAAAGTGGACACAGTGACTAAACATCGTTCCAATACACTTTCATTCTTATTGACTCTATCAATACACTCACACACATACATAAATATTATTTTCGTTCGTTTATAAAAGGTTTGTTATATTGATGATGTAACTTTGTACAGACCTAATTTTTAATATTTATTAATTATAAATAAATATATAAATCTAGAGAGAGTTTCCTTTCCTGTTATTTAAGAAAAAATCATTTAATCTATAACAAAATAAACGCAGATCAATTTTTTATTTCATTGAAATAACTTTTGTATTAAAATAAATCTTCACGATAAACAAGAACATTATTACGTATTAGTAAACAAATAACGAACAATTTAAATCTCAAAATGTTTATTCTTAACAATTTATCATAACTCTTACAGAAAATGTCTAGTCTTCGAGGAGAACTTCCCCAGATCGGAAATTTTAATTTAGCAAGATTAATGATAAGTGAGGTTTAATTACTTGAGTTATGACCAGTAATTAACACTACACCGGGTTCCTAACTTCCGCGAGTTGATTACTGAGTAGGGTTTAGGTGCTTTAAAGGGGTGCATATTTAGTCCTTCTTTACAATATTATTTGGAAACAAGGCCATGAAACTTATTCAGGAATGATTCTTTTGTTAACAACTAATATTATGTAGAGAAATGTATTTGTGATTACAAAATCATAGTGCATGATACTACACAAGATAATATTACGAAATATCTGTGACATAGAAATACATTTTTATTTCCAGGTTCAGTATATAACGGAATAGGGAATGTGTTGGTAGGAGGTTTTCGTAATTGGTTGCGATGAAATATAACTCAAATATTAATGGTATAAACATATTTCAATCTAACCTCTGTGTGACCAAACTACACAATCTTAACACTGTCAAGTTTAATATTACTAGTGTAACTAAGTTGTAAAATTATAATCCTAGTACGATTCTCACCTCTTGTTACAATATTATGCATTTTACACACTATAGATTAGTTGAAATGACTTGTGATTTGTCACTTCCGAAAATTTTAGATTTATATTACCTAATTATGGTCAATTTCACTAATGCTGCATCGTCAATGAATAATGACGACATTGAATAATTGATATATAAACTCGTATGTATACATTGAATATATGTTAATTAAAAGATGTACAGAAACCGGCAATATAAAAATACATTTTCTAGAATCTTAAAAAAAAAGGATTGCAGGAATAAATCATAAAGAAATAGCACTATATTTTATTTCAAATTAGCTAGTTAAACTCATAATATTTTTAACTATTAAATTAAAAATATATATATACACCAATATCTTAAGCAAACACAAACACACACGCGCGCACACACAGGTCACACCATACACACACACACACACACATACACACACACTGTAATGGTCTCATATACCGTGACAAATAGGAAATAAATAATTTCCTGTTTTTAAGTAATAAAGTTGATTTTTAAATTAATCAAGTTTGGAGTTATACAAATAATAAAGAGTTAAAAATTAAATAAAACCTTAAATAGAATAATTAAGCTAAATTAAAGAATATTAAAGAATAAATTTGTAATAACTAGCTAAATTTGACCATCGGGAGTGAGGCGAAAACTTTCTAAGTGCTTAAGAAAGCTATCTTAAGAACCAAATCCCGTAGAACTTTCATCGACATTTTAAAAGAACCAAAATAACCCAGAATAAACATTAGTGAAAACAAAATTTGAAAAACTTAAAAAACAAAAAAGTTACAGCAGTTCAAATAAAATAGACATTTTCAGTGTTCCAAAAATGATAATCAAACTCTGCAAGCTAAAACAGATTCGTTGCCCGACTTGCCTGTACAAGGAATAAATCCAAAGATAGCAAGTATTGCAAGCGGGGTGAGGTAGGTTAAATTCACCGCTATATATACTAGGTCTCTAGGACTTTAGAGACAGTCTGAAATAAATTTTAATACAAGGTGCCGAGGAACGCTATGCTGGACCGCGAGTAGGACCGTCACCAGGCCAGATGGACCAAACCTCAACGCTTTCGACGTCCAGGACTACCAAGGGATGAAGGCTCCAGACTCAGCCTCCAGGACGCGGGAATAGAGGAAAACCACCACCGACGAACCAGGGATGGCGACTTCCGATGTCCAAGGACCAGGGAATCCAGACGAGGGACTCCAGGACCGGCAGGAACATCTTTGGCAAGTCATTTTCTGTATTCGATACCAATTACGTCAAATTTAGTTAGTTAATTTTATTAAATTCAAACAAATATTCAATCTTAAACAATGACTTCACTCTTTATAAAATTTTAATAAATTGTATGCTAAATAAAATGAATTTATGTGATCAGAATATTTCAAATGATAAATATTAAACTTACAAAGGGTTTTTGGCCATAAGCCATTTATTTTCAAGGAAATAAGAATTCTTAGAATATTATAAATTTAAAAATTAAGTGTCATAAACACGAATTTACCAATTCAATATAGAAGATAAATTTTTATTATGTATAATTTGGAAAATAATTTTATGTTTAAGTAAATGTAATTGACATATATGAACATTATAAGTTTTTAAAGCATGAGAAACAACAAATTATTTAGTGAACTGTTTTGTTAATATAATTGTGTTGTATTTGAAAGGATATATTTTCTTTTTTATTTAAATAAACAGAAATAAATATGTTATAAAAATCAACAGTATTTGCATTTCATCCTGTGTCGAATAATCAATAAAAACTGTTTAGCTTTTTCCAACTAATATGAAAATGATTATTAAATCAGTAAACAAATTTAATTAAATTTCATTAAATGATAATAGTTAAAGCCTAATGTTTTTAAAGAGTTTCTCTCAACTAACTTCGTGAGCTAGCCTAAAGATTAGTTGGTTTTTTGTATAAAAGTCCAGAGATTTATCTACTGGCAGATTGTGTTTAAAAGGACACAGGAGCCTTTTAAAATAGGTAATTTAAACACGAACATATTTTGCACGTTCCCTTGCTGTCTCTGCCGATCATCATCAGGTGGTAAGACTCTGTGAATATTTTGTGTATTATTTTAAATGTGTTTCTTTCCAGCTGACTATTGAAATGACATGTGTGACTATATCTACACCATACATAATTGATAAACCAATTTTGGAGAGTTTATACTTATTTTAAATAGTAGTCAGCGGGAATAGGCTTGTTGTGGGCATGGCCCTATGAGCGGGAAATATACACGTAACTCAGGGAGTTTAGCACGGTTTAACAAGCGGGGTGATTGGCAGATGTTTGGTTTGTTTATAATTATGTTTTTTAAACAACAAAATTTTGGTATTCTGCGAGAAGGGATATCAAATAAAAGTAGGGTGGGACGTTGCAACACACATATTTATATATATATATATATATATATATATGTATCTTATGTATATATATTTCATAAACCAGACTATTTATATTAATTATTGGTTCAAATCAAAGTTTTGCTCTAATTTGTTTCATTTTCATAAATAATTACGAAAATTCTCATGTCAACTAAAGAAGCAGAATTCTATTTCTGGGATTTTGCAACGAAGTATCCTCGGCGAGCAGTTTCTAGAATGGAAACATGATATCAACATACAAGTTGGGCAGCGTCTCTATTATAAGAAACGGGATGATATCCCAAGAACAGCTCTGAATTCACCACTTGAAAGTGTAATTTGGTGTCACGATTTCCCTTAATCCCACAGGTCGCTTATTGGTTTAGGCTTTTCTGAAATTTTAATAAACCCACTATAACAACAATGATCACGATAGTACTTTCAGAAATATCTTTTGGCTAACCGTTGTTTTGTAGAAACATTTACCAATAAATACACAAAAACCTCTTAACCACAAACTTTCTTTAATTTACCCTAATGTACATTTCAGTTACAAAGTAACCATCCTCAGAGGGATAACATACAAAGACTGTATAACGCTAAAAAAATACCTTTTTATAATCTACACAACTAGTCACTCCCACTCCGACCGCCGCGGCCCCACCTGTTAAACAAGGCGTAGCCACGCCCATCGAGTGAAAGCAAGATATCTAACGTCAACTTACTAAAATATAAATTAAAAATACAATAAAAACATAATTAAAATTGTTTTTTGAAATTATAACCAACACAAAATTTAATATAAAAATCATAATCCTATTTAACAAATGAATATAAAATTGAATTAGGAATAGGACCTCTATCAGAATTTAATAAATTCTCAGGTTTATGTTTACTAATTTTTAAACTTTCCAAACTATTTAATAACTTATTAGTTCTAACATTCTTAATTAACTTGACATTATTAACATCTAGATTGTGATTGGTCTCTAAAATATGGGCAGAAATACTAGACTTATCAGATCTTTGGTATTTAATATCCCTAATATGTTCCTTAAATCTAGTTATTACTTTTCGTCTTGTCTGCCAAATATACATTTTATCACAATCCTTACAATTAACTTGGTAAATCCCTGATTTATCAAGTGTTTCTACTTTATCTTTTGCATTACCTAATAAATTTTTAAGGTTATTATGATTTTTATACGCAACTCTCAATTTAACATTCTTAAAAATTCCCTCCAGCCCTTTGGTTAAAATTTGTCAAAAGGTAAACTAATAAAACGGCTTTCTTCTTTAGTTTCCAAAGGTAATGTTGTTAATTTCTTCCGAAAAATCCTAATCTTTTGCTTCCCAAGGATATTATCAATAATTTTACGTTCATAACCATTAAATTCAGCTGTACTTTTAATATGTTCTAATTCAATATCAAAACGTCTTTTACTCAATGGAATATTAATCAACCTATTAACTAAAGAATTGAAAGCTGCAAATTTGTGCTGGTTACAATGGTTAGATTCGTTTGGAATAAATCTATCATTGGATGTTGGCTTTCTATAAATATCAAAAACTATTTTATCTCTATTTCTAATACAATAAACATCAAGAAACGGTAAACGTTTATCTCTTTCAATTTCATAAGTAAATATAATATTAGGATGTTGATCATTGATGATCCTTAGAAATGGATCTATTTGAAATTCTTTAATATTAAATATAGCGAAAATATCATCAACGTATCTTATCTAGACACGAGGAAAATATTTAAGTTTCTTTTTCAATCCTAATTCAAAATGACTCATAAAGAGTTCTGCTAAAAAAGGTGATAGGCTGTTTCCCATTGTTGTACCATCTTTTTGTTTATAAAAAATTATTATTAAATTGAAAATAATTATTATTCATGCAACAATTAGTTAATTTTACATATTGGTCAACTCTCTCAATATCGACATCATTCTCAATTAAAAACTCTTTTAATAAATTTAAAGTTTCCGTTACCAGAATACTTGGAAACAGAGAACAAACATCAAAAGAAACTAAAATTTCTTCATCTGTTAATCTAATATTCTTAACCTTCTCTACAAAATCAAGTGCATTCTTAACCGAAAATGATGCCAACTTACATTTAAAAAACTGAATTCTTTAACTAACCATTTAGATAACATATAGGTTGGCGAATCAATTCCCGACACAATTGGCCTCACGGCATCGCCTACTTTATGTATTTTTGGGAGACAGTACAACCTAGGTAAAACAGTGTTACTCTTATCAGCTCTGAGGTAATAACAATCTTTTCCTTTTAACTGTTTTATTAAACTTAACTCGTGGTTAGATCCAGTAGACATCTTCTTTCTTCTTAGAAACTCCAAATTTGCTTCAATCTTGATTTTCCAAGCCTTCCTAACATAGTTCTTGCTAGTTTCATTTAATGAGGTTATACCACTTTCAACGTGTGCCACTAATTCTTCTAAGTTATCTTTGATATTATTAGAAACGGAAAACTTTAACCCTTTACCTAACATGCACAACTCCTTCTGGGAGAAAACGATATCAGTTTCGTTTTTAATTAACTTAAAATTCTGATCAACGGTAGTACAACCTTTATAACCAACTGACACCTTTTTGTTTAAATCACTAAATTTACTATCTAATGTCCTAACCTTGTTCTCAAGTTTATGCTCATTTACAATATAAACTTTTCTGCCAAATTCATCCCAATCATTATAATTTTCTTTCCCTAATTTCAAATGTAAATCATACAACTCCAGTTCTGTATTACTCAATTTGCCATACAAAAATTTAATCTCCAAATCTAACCATTTCTTTTTGGCAAATAATAAAACTTTATCAGTTCTAGAATTCTTCAATTTAAAATTAATTCCGGAAATAAATTTCGGAAACACACTAAACCTTCTACATTTTTTAAGAAATTTAATGTCTTCTACAAAAACTTGACTCTCAAATTCAACTTTTGGAATCTGTTATATTCCTGAGACCGAGAAGCCATACTGTTACTATTTATTAGGAATATACTGTGGTTGAATTTAATAATAAATACACAAAAACCTCTTAACCACAAACTTAGGATTGTGATAAAATGTATATTGGCCAGACAAGACGAAAAGTAATAACTAGATTTAAGGAACATATTAGGGATATTAAATACCAAAGATCTGATACGTCTAGTATTGCTGCCCATATTTTAGAGACCAATCACAATCTAGATGTTAATAATGTCAAGTTAATTAAGAATGTTAGAACTAATAAGTTATTAAATAGTTTTGAAAGTATAAAATTAGTAAACATAAAACTGAGAATTTATTAAATTCTGATAGAGGTCCTATTCCTAATTCAATTTTATATTTATTTGTTAAATAGGATTATGATTTTTATATTAAATTTTGTGTTGGTTATAATTTCAAAAAACAATTTTAATTATGTTTTTATTGTATTTTTAATTTATATTTTAGTAAGTTGACGTTAGATATCTTGCTTTCACTCGATGGGCGTGGCTACGCCTTGTTTAACAGGTGGGGCCGCGGCGGTCGGAGTGGGAGTGACTAGTTGTGTAGATTATAAATAAGGTATTTTTCTAGCGTTAATCAGTCTTTGTATGTTATCCCTCTGAGGATGGTTACTTTGTAACTGAAATGTACATTAGGGTAAATTAAAGAAAGTTTGTGGTTAAGAGGTTTATGTGTATTTATTATTAAATTCAACCACAGTATATTCCTAATAAATAGTAACAGTATGGCTTCTCGGTCTCAGGAATATAACAGATTTCAAAAGTTGAATTTGAGAGTCAAGTTTTTGTTAGAAGACATTAAATTTCTTAAAAAATGTAGAAGGTTTAGTGTGTTTCCGAAATTTATTTCCGGAATTAATATTAAATTGAAGAATTCTAGAACTGATAAAGTTTTATTATTTGCCAAAACGAAATGGTTAGATTTGGAGATTAAATTTTTGTATGGCAAATTGAGTAATACAGAACTGGAGTTGTATGATTTACATTTGAAATTAGGAAAAGAAAATTATAATGATTGGGATGAATTTGGCAGAAAAGTTTATATTGTAAATGAGCATAAACTTGAGAACAAGGTTAGGACATTAGATAGTAAATTTAGTGATTTAACCAAAAAGGTGTCAGTTGGTTATAAAGGTTGTACTACCGTTGATCAGAATTCTAAGTTAATTAAAAACGAAACTGATATAGTTTTCTCCCAGAAGGAGTTGTGCATGTTAGGTAAAGGGTTAAAGTTTTCCGTTTCTAATAATATCAAAGATAACTTAGAAGAATTAGTGGCACACGTTGAAAGTGGTATATCCTCATTAAATGAAACTAGCAAGAACTATGTTAGGAAGGCTTGGAAAATCAAGATTGAAGCAAATTTGGAGTTTCTAAGAAGAAAGAAGATGTCTACTGGATCTAACCACGAGTTAAGTTTAATAAAAAAGGTAAAAGGAAAAGATTGTTATTACCTCAGAGCTGATAAGAGTAACACTGTTGTTGTTTTGAAAAAGGAAGATTATATTAATAGAGTTAACAATTTGTTAGAAACGGGACCTTACGATAAATTGTCAAAAAATCCGTTAAATAAATTTGTTAAAGAAACAGTAAACGTTATAAAGGAATTTAATTTAGTCATTTCAAAGAAAGATGTCTTTAAATTTCATGTTTCTAATCCTGTTTTACCTAGGTTGTACTGTCTCCCAAAAATACATAAAGTAGGCGATGCCGTGAGGCCAATTGTGTCGGGAATTGATTCGCCAACCTATATGTTATCTAAATGGTTAGTTAAAGAATTCAGTTTTTTAAATGTAAGTTGGCATCATTTTCGGTTAAGACAGCACTTGATTTTGTAGAGAAGGTTAAGAATATTAGATTAACAGATGAAGAAATTTTAGTTTCTTTTGATGTCTGTTCTCTGTTTCCAAGTATTCTGGTAACGGAAACTTTAAATTTATTAAAAGAGTTTTTAATTGAGAATGATGTCGATATTGAGAGAGTTGACCAATATGTAAAATTAACTAATTGTTGTATGAATAATAATTATTTTCAATTTAATAATAATTTTTATAAACAAAAAGATGGTACAACAATGGGAAACAGCCTATCACCTTTTTTAGCAGAACTCTTTATGAGTCATTTTGAATTAGGATTGAAAAAGAAACTTAAATATTTTCCTCGTGTCTAGATAAGATACGTTGATGATATTTTCGCTATATTTAATATTAAAGAATTTCAAATAGATCCATTTCTAAGGATCATTAATGATCAACATCCTAATATTATATTTACTTATGAAATTGAAAGAGATAAACGTTTACCGTTTCTTGATGTTTATTGTATTAGAAATAGAGATAAAATAGTTTTTGATATTTATAGAAAGCCAACATCCAATGATAGATTTATTCCAAACGAATCTAACCATTGTAACCAGCACAAATTTGCAGCTTTCAATTCTTTAGTTAATAGGTTGACTAATATTCCATTGAGTAAAAGACGTTTTGATATTGAATTAGAACATATTAAAAGTACAGCTGAATTTAATGGTTATGAACGTAAAATTATTGATAATATCCTTGGGAAGCAAAAGATTAGGATTTTTCGGAAGAAATTAACAACATTACCTTTGGAAACTAAAGAAGAAAGCCGTTTTATTAGTTTACCTTTTGACAAATTTTAACCAAAGGGCTGGAGGGAATTTTTAAGAATGTTAAATTGAGAGTTGCGTATAAAAATCATAATAACCTTAAAAATTTATTAGGTAATGCAAAAGATAAAGTAGAAACACTTGATAAATCAGGGATTTACCAAGTTAATTGTAAGGATTGTGATAAAATGTATATTGGGCAGACAAGACGAAAAGTAATAACTAGATTTAAGGAACATATTAGGGATATTAAATACCAAAGATCTGATAAGTCTAGTATTGCTGCCCATATTTTAGAGACCAATCACAATCTAGATGTTAATAATGTCAAGTTAATTAAGAATGTTAGAACTAATAAGTTATTAAATAGTTTTGAAAGTTTAAAAATTAGTAATCATAAACCTGAGAATTTATTAAATTCTGATAGAGGTCCTATTCCTAATTCAATTTTATATTCATTTGTTAAATAGGATTATGATTTTTATATTAAATTTTGTGTTGGTTATAATTTCAAAAAACAATTTTAATTATGTTTTTATTGTATTTTTAATTTATATTTTAGTAAGTTGACGTTAGATATCTTGCTTTCACTCGATGGGCGTGGCTACGCCTTGTTTAACAGGTGGGGCCGCGGCGGTCGGAGTGGGAGTGACTAGTTGTGTAGATTATAAATAAGGTATTTTTCTAGCGTTAATCAGTCTTTGTATGTTATCCCTCTGAGGATGGTTACTTTGTAACTGAAATGTACATTAGGGTAAATTAAAGAAAGTTTGTGGTTAAGAGGTTTTTGTGTATTTATTATTAAATTCAACCACAGTATATTCCTAATAAAAAGAAACATTTACCCTTTAAATATTTTATTATTATCCAAATAACTATTACGTATATGACGATTTATATATATTTTTATTTATATAAAACCTAGTGTATAAAAATAACCTATATTAAATACCATACAGTTCTAAAGTGAAATTTATTCTATGCATGTATTTCATACATACGTACATGGTATACATACACTGTCACACATATATACATATTGTGCTACTTTTATATTATAATTCTAAATTTTACATACCATAATGTGTGTATGTTTGTCTATAGAAGTAGAAGTGTGTATGTGTGTGTGTGTGTGTGTGTTTATGTGTGTGTATGTGTGTGCGTGTGTGTGTGTGTGTGTGTGTGTGTGTGTGTGTGTGTGTGTGTGTGTGTGTGTGTAGGTGTGTGTGTGTGTGTGTGTGTGTGTGTGTATGTGTGTGTGTGTGTTTGTATGTGTGTGTGTGTGTGTGTGTGTGTGTGTGTGTGTGTGTGTGTGTGTGTGTGTGTGTGTGTGTCTGTGTTTGTGTGTGTGTGTGTGTGTGTGTCTGTGTGTGTGTGTGTGTGTGTGAGTTTAAGTTTGTGTTAGAGAGAGAGAGAGAGAGAGAATATGTGGGCACTTGTTTTTTGTGAGTATGTGTATTTGTGTGTGAGAGAGCGTGTGCAAGTGTGATTTGAATTGAAATCTATCCCGAGTTTAAAAACAAACAACCCGTCATTAATGTATTTATAAGTCTTTTCTTCTTCCTAATATAAACGTAAGAAATATATTCTAGACAATCCACATAAATAGAACCGTTGCATGTGTTACATAAAGCAGAAGTGAGATCCTGAAATTAAAATTATTTGTTTTACCTATTATTCGTTAAAACCAATTTATTTTCCTAATTAAAAATATACTCACCACTCATTGTTCCAAATAACTTTAAGAATTATTTTAAAATAGATATCTTGGCACGAAACCTATACATAATTGAATATAGCAATAAATATCCTTACTATACTTCTGAGATTATTCTGAGATTACCTACGAAATGTTCCCGACTAAATCGGAATATGATTTCCTGTATTGCACTCGGGTGTGTGTGAGAAATGATCTAAATCCATCCCATACATCCAGCTTATTTTTATGAGGCTCATAATTCGTTTCTTTCAGAAATATTTACTTGAGTAAAGGAAATACGGCTCATGTTGGGCGTCAATTCTAATTATTCTACAGTTTATATGTTTTTCAGATATAATTTGAATGTACTTTTTAACTACATTATTTACCAATTTTAATATAGCAACTTTAACATAACATTAGGTTACCATTATTCAGTTTGTCATTTTACATGCCTTAACAACTTATTCGATTGTTTTTTAGTGAAATTATGAAGTATTTCACTAATGAGTTGTCACCATGAAACACTAGTCCAAGTATTAAAATTGCATATTACAACAACAGAATATGAGGCAGATATTTGATTAATCAATTTACATATTTTTTATTGCCAATTCTGTACAAAATATATTGAGGAAATTTTACAATACTTGGCACTATTTTACACTCAAATAGCAAATACGTCCTTTACAAAAAAAAAATATAGTACTGTAATTAAATGTGCTTAATATTAATATTTTTTTATTTACGTGAACATTATTTTTATATAATTAGTTAAACCTTTGAATAATTTGCAAGAATTATGTGTGTATACCCTTATTTGTCATATTGGCCGTAGTGCTCATCTTATTGCCTTTTAAAACGAAAAAACATATATATTTATAAGGTTGGATTAAATGGAGTTATTAAAACGAAACCAGTGTCCTGGTAGATGACGCATGCCCAACGTTGTAGTTAGACAACTAGAAGGAAAAAAACTATCTTAAAATTTATATACAAGTAACTAAATATTTGATTTCTTTTAAGAACTGTTAATAAAATCTTTTAAAATGAATTTATGATTTTTTGATAAATTGTATTTAATAATAGAAGTAGCCTAATGTAATTATTCTTACTTCTTTATTATACACAATGCATAATAATTGTATTGTAAAATTTATAAAAATAATATTTAAAATTTTTAAATATTCAGAATCATATATAGTGGTAACAAATAATATAGATTATAACTACCCCTTAACAAAATAAAACTGTTTAACAATAAAATAATAGTAAACTCTAACTATAGTGTCAATTTCTCTGTTTCTTATTCTTTCTATTTCTAGGTTTCTTATTTGTATTTGAATTAAGAACTTTTTCATTTAATGTATATAATTTTCACGCGTAAGCTGAGCGCGACCTCGAAGGTCGAGAATAGGCGGGGGGAAGGGTAGAGGAAGCAAAAGGCCGTTCCAAAAACATTATAATATGAGGTATAGTATTTATATTACAATGATTAGATTTGACAAGAAGGAAACGCTGCTATAAATTTTATTTTATTTGATATCCTTTCTTGATATCCAGATCATTTATATAAAGCTTAGAACAAATTTACCTTTATCAGTTTAATAAACTACGTCACTACCTACAATTCGTTAGCAATGGCCTGTTATTTGACATACACTACAAAAACAGTTGTTTTTAAATAGGGCTAATGTTCGTTTACTATCGATCCCTCGCGTGCTACCTTACGATTTGAACGGTTTTGATCGATTAAGTACTATGTTTCTCAATATATCTATATTGTTATCTGTGTTTACTTTATAACTTGAGTTACTAATTTTAAACTGATATCACTTTAACAATAAATAATTTGCTGAAGTAGCACATGCTTTCGTTGGGTGATATTAACAACTGAATCCGTAGCATTATTTGCCTAATAATGCATGCTGTTTTAGAGAACACTTGATATAACTACCTCAGTTCTTTTGTCTCACAAATTATACATTTTCAATGTTTTTAATAACAATAATATTAGTGTCCATTTCATTGGGTAACAAAATATTAATAATCACTTTTCACTTTATTTTACAAATTTTCAATTTGCATTTCAAACTATGTACTTTGTTTGTTGCCTTTCAATATATGCTCAATCAAAATGTTGCTAGCTTTTTTGGAAGCCTAAAAACAATTTTTAATAGTAATTTTACCTCAACATAATTCACTAAACTCTAAACGAGTTTATTTGTATTTGCCTGATTCTAGTTTCTTATTATCCTCTTTTATCTGATCTCTTCTATTAAGATTATCGTTCTTATTGCTGAAGTTATGACTACCAAAATATATTTCAGAGTCAATGAATTATGTCAGATACTAAACCTAACAAATTAAAATATATTTGTACACAATTATAAGACTTGTATTAAATGAAACGGAATGGAAACATGTAAAATTAAATGTGTATAATTACCATAAAATAAATTACCATTTTATTTGTTATAAAATCTGTCTGTAATATTACAACATTAATGAATTGATATTGTTTGTTCTTCAACGGTGATTTTGAAACTACTATTTCAAAGAGTATAATAGGGGTAAGAACTGAATGTCCTCACAGAGGTCATTGTGTGAATCGGTCCCTTGACATTATTCCCCTCCGACGTCTGAGAATGACATTATTTAGGCACCCTTCGGCTGCAGTGCTGTTCGTTACGTCCCGTTCTGTAGAGAACATAAACAAAATAAATATTTGTCTCGAAACTAAAATATATTGTCTTCCATGTTTTTATACTACTTTTTATATACTAGCAAGGCACTCATAAATATAATTTATTTGTCTTGGGAAGGTTTTAAAGGAGGTTAGTGGCAATAAGTCAAAACTTCCTTATATAACACAAAAATCACGATTCGTCTCGCTTTCTGACTCTAGATACATATTAAATTGGAATGAGGTTTAAGTACGTGACATTATCTCTCAACTAGACCTCCCTAATAAAGGCACGATCCCAGTTACAGAACAAGTAAATTCATATTGCTAAAAAAACAAAATATAATATTAAAGGTAATATTAGGTATTAGAAATTTTTAAAATATATAAAACTAATCAAAATAATAAAAAATAACTAGCCAGTTGGCCTGATTCTAAAATATAAGTGTTCGGGTGTCCCAGGTTAAACGTTTTTAGATAACTAAAGTAGTTGTTTCGTATTATCAAATACACTATAATTCACTGGTAAATTATTTTATTTATATTTGTTTTTATACTAAGAATATGAGGACTCTTAAGACCTTCACGTTTTACCGGGATAAGTTAGCGCAACAGTTTCAAACCTTTCTTAATAAATTTCTGCTAAACCCAAGATATTTGCCCTTACTATTCAGCGCTTGTAAATCTATTGTTTTCGTCACGTGCCTAACCATATCTTCCACAAACCTGAAAAAACTCACAATATCTGTTTACCTTATTACATTGTTTTCAATTTTTTGTGATCCCACAATACTCCCTTACCAGGGACGTAATCACGATGACTCTCACATTAACTCAGTTTTTACATTGGTACAGTGATTGTCACTGAACGACAATCTCAAACATTTTCCGGGTATATGTAAGTTATATAAACATTTTATGTGAACATTTCATAATTAAATGCGTGCTAGGAAAATTCCTGCTTACGCAGCTTTAGTATTATATAGGTGTGAGAACAGAGCCCCGGCAGTGTGTAAGTCGCCTCTGTATCGCACAGACGTTTTCCACTCCGATTGAGTGCATATCAATTGTATTGTTTTATTAAGTAAAAATTAATGTAACAGTTTTCTAAATTAATTGTTTATTAAATTCAAAGGTTTGTTAAAAATAAAAATCATTTTTAAAAACCTTTCTTGCTTAATATAAAACGTAACTGGCGCAGTCGGTAGGACATCTCGGGAAAATTAATGAACATAATTTTTTTCGATTTTAATCGTTAACCGAGATACTGCAAACACGCGATTCGTTACAGAGTGCATATCTGTAACGACATCAAGAAAACGGTAGGACACCTCAAGGAAGTTAACGAATATA
The DNA here is from genome assembly GCA_036971475.1 of Prosapia bicincta. NCBI lineage: Eukaryota > Metazoa > Arthropoda > Insecta > Hemiptera > Cercopidae > Prosapia > Prosapia bicincta. The sequence goes on from JBAIZL010000002.1 coordinate 57,948,874, forward strand.
ACGTCCGTCGGTTTTAACCGTTAATTGAGGAAACCTTAAGTAGAGTGAATATCTACAACCACTTAATAGAGCGCATATCTATTAAGAACACGAGCGAATATCGTGTAAGTGAAAAGTGAAAGTTGTTCAAATGAGCAAAGTATTTTGGATCAACTTGTAAGTAGATCTTAAGATATAGAATTAAGAAAAAGTAGAGTAAATACTTTTTAATTTTATATAATTGATTTTTAATTTTATTATTTTAAAGAAAATAATATTTTAAAATGGCAACGCCAACATTAAAGAAAGAATATCTAGATATGATTCCTGAGTATAGTGGAGAGCCCACTATGCTCCACAGATTTGTTTCTAAATGTGACAAAGTAGTAAATAAGTTTTATGTAAGCGAAAATCCAGAGGATTTTCAAAATGAATATTTATTTTCTTCTATACTAGCTAAACTAAAAGGCCAAGCATTAGAAATGGTAGTAAACTCAAACTCATATAACTGGTATGAGATTAAAAAAGTATTATTAACCAGCTATTCAGACAAAAGAGATTGTTTTACCTTAAATTTAGAAATGGCTGAGTTAAAACAAGAGCATAACGAATCACCTTTTAAATTTTATGAAAGAATTCAAAAACTATTAAATTTACAAATTTCATTTTTTGTTAATAAAGAGCCACAAAGACAATTGGCCAAAGATGTTTTAATAGAATATGTTCAGAAACTAGCTTTAAGAGTTCTCCTTAGAGGTTTACATGAACCTGTAGGATCGCTAATGCGAACCAAAAATCCAGATTCTCTTAGCGAAGCACTTAATATGCTTACTAACGATTTTCAATTTAAAAATAACAAATTATTTCAAAATGTTAAACAGAACATTCCACCTAGGGCCCCACAATACCCGCCTATTCGCAAACCCCTTCCTAACAAACAAACCTTCCAAAACTATAGGCCCAACTACCAAAATAATCCTAACCAATTTACTAAACCTAACTCATACGTGCAGCAAAATCAACAACCGAGACAGTCTAACAACTACACACCATTAAAAGTTCATCAAAAATTTGAACCAGAACCAATGAGCATTTCCACACGTCAAACAGGGAACACAATTAGACAAAATAGACTTTATCAGATGACAGGGAAACCAATAGAGGAGGAAAATTACGATCAAACTATGAATCGATTGACTGAACAAATGACTAACTCTTATCTGACCGAACAAACAGATTATGAACCGCAAGAGGACCCTGACAGCTACATAGACTTTGATGATTCCCCGCAAGAGGAAAACGCATGCGGATTCACTCAAGAGGACAATCATACCCAAAATCATTTTTTAGGACTAACCACATTAAAAAGACATTTTCCATAATGCATATAGAAGACGACACAAACGAACTACCGTACATCCACGATCCCAAGACCAATTTAAAGATGCTGATTGACACTGGAAGTACGAGATCATTTATTAAAAAATCAATAGCTTTCCAATTTTTCAAAAACACTCTAAAACAAGAGCCATTTGAAGTGAGTACAGCTCATGGAGTATCAAAAGAAAAATACAGTTGTACGCTACCCCTTTTAGGAAAAGAAACAACCAAATTCTATTTATTTGATTTCCATAAAGATTTTGACTTACTCCTTGGATTAGATAACATAAAAGAATTAAAAATTAATTTAAATTTTGTGAATGATAAATTAATATTTCGCAATAAGCAAATGCAGATTAAATATTTTAACACAGAAGAACAAAATAATAATAATAATAATAATAATAATAATAATAAATGTCAGGAACAGAAAGCAAAAAAGGGAACAAGTTATGTTATACAAGCCCGCGCTAGCCAAACGATTAAATTTAGAATACAAAATATTCAAGATGGAGAAGGACTCTTACCATACAAAATCTTAAATGGATTAGAAATTCCGCAGTGTATAGTCTCAGTACACAAGGGAGAAGCCTACTGCCCTATAATAAACAACACAGAAGTAAATGTAGAATTAACAGTAAATGAACCATTAGAATTAAAATCTTTAGAAGAATACAATATCCTTAGACCTGATGCAATGCAAATGAACGCTAATTTCAATTTATTAGATTATAAACAAAAAAATTCGAGAAGAAAAAATTTAGATTTATCAAAATTTAGAATGGAACATATGAACTCGGAAGAAAAATCCGCTATAACAAGTTTAATAAAAGATTATGCAGATTTATTCCATATTGAGGGAAACGATTTAACTTTTACCAACCAAATAAAACATGTTATTAGGACTACTGATGAAATTCCCGTATACTCCAGAAATTATAGATATCCAGAGATTTACAAGAACGAAATTAATAAACAAACTGAGGACATGCTTGAACAAGGAATTATTAGACCTTCAAATTCTCCATGGAACTCTCCTGTCTGGATTGTACCCAAAAAACAAGACGCTTCTGGCAAAAGAAAATTTCGATTAGTAATAGATTTTAGAGGATTAAACAAGAAAACAATTGACGATAAATTTCCCTTGCCAAACATTACCGACATATTAGATAAATTAGGACGATCTCAGTATTTTACAACTTTAGATTTAGCCTCAGGATTTCACCAAGTAGAAATGGATAAAAATAGCATAGAAAAAACAGCGTTTTCAACAGAAACGGGACACTATGAATTTTTAAGAATGCCATTTGGACTAAAGAATAGCCCCCCTACATTTCAAAGAATTATGAATAACATTCTGAGAGGAATCCAAAATGAAACATGTTTAGTCTATTTAGACGATATTATAATTTACTCCACTAGCCTCCAAGAACATATACAAAGACTTAAAGAAGTATTCGACAGATTACGCAAAGCCAACTTTAAAGTACAGCTGGATAAAACAGAATTTTTAAGAAAAGAAGTAGCGTATCTAGGGCATGTTGTTACACCGGAAGGCGTAAAACCTAACCCAGCAAAGATTTTGGCAATCAAAAACTATCCAATACCCAAAACCACCAAACAAATTAAAGGATTTTTAGGACTAATAGGCTATTATCGAAAATTTATTAAAAACTTCGCCAAGATAACAAAACCCTTTACTAACTGTTTAAAGAAAAATGCAAAAATAAACATAGAAAATCCAGACTTCATAGAATGTTTTGAGACATGTAAAAATATACTGACTAATGAGCCCCTTCTACAATACCCAGATTTTGAAAAGGAGTTTACTCTAACAACAGACGCTAGTAATTTTGCACTAGGAGCAATTTTAAGCCAGGACAAAAATGGGAAGGACCTTCCTATAGCGTATGCCAGCAGAACTTTAAACGACAGCGAAACTAATTACTCCGCGATTGAAAAGGAATTACTAGCAATCGTATGGGCCACTAAGCACTTTAGGCCTTATTTATTTGGAAGAAAATTTAAAATTTATACAGACCATAAACCTTTACAATGGTTATTTTCAGTTAAAGAACCAAATTCCAAGCTTTTAAGATGGAGATTAAAATTAGAAGAATATGATTATGACATAAGATACAAAAAAGGGAAATTAAACCAAAACGCAGATGCCCTGTCTAGAATACAATTGAACATTACTAATAAAAGGTCAACAAACACCCAACACACTGTAGAACCAGACCTTGATTTATCTCCAGCTGGATTAATCCAACGCTTCTTCCCGGAATTAAATGAAGATAACGAGTCTATGGTCGTACAACTCGACGCAACAGATAATGCCTTAGAGTACGATCAAGAAAGTGACAGTCAAACCGTGCATTCCAACTTCGAAGGGAACACCCAAATTGAAATACCAATTTCCGACGAACCTGTAAACTTTGGGAGAAATCAAATATTTTTGTCATTAGTAAAATACGAACCAAAGAAAGTAAAAATTATAAAACTATTCGGAACTTCAAAAATTCGTTTAATGGTCGAAATATCAGAAAATAACTTTAAAGAAGACATAGTTAACTTCGTAAAATCATATTTGGTACCCAAAATAAAATATAATCTATATTTTGAAGACGATTTTTACGAGAAATTTGCATCATGCGTAGCCAAAAATTTCAAACAAACTGAACTAAATTTGGTTAAGTGTAATAACAAACTCTTAGACCTAACTTCGGAAGAAGATACCTTAGAAACGATAAGTAATTATCATGTCAGCAAAACCAATCACCGAGGGATACAAGAAACATACGAACAAATTAAGCGAAGATATTATTGGCCTAATTTAAAATCACTAATCCAAAATTTCATAAATCAGTGTGACATATGTCAAAGAACCAAATATGACAGAATGCCCTTACAATTAGAGATGAACTTGACGCCTACAGCTTCAAGGCCTTTCCAGATAATTCACATCGACACTATCTCTTTAGAAAAGAATGCGTTTATCAGCATTGTCGACAGTTTCACAAAGTATGCTCAAGCTTATCGCTTGGGAAGCTCTCAAGCTACAGAGATTGCAGACAAGCTATTAGATTACTTTGCGCAGTTCTGCTTACCAACAGTTATTATCTCAGACAATGGAACGGAGTTTAATAACAGGATTGTGAAGGAGATATTAGACCTGCATAAAATCAAAATCCATTTTATCAGTACACAAAACCCCCAATCAAACGGATTATGTGAAAGATTTCATTCCACCTTAATAGAACACATAAGGCTGTTAAATAATCAAATCGAATTTAAAAAAGACAGTATAATTAAGAAAGTAAAATATGCTATAATTGCCTATAACAATAGCATTCATTCAGTCACAAAATTAACGCCGTGCGAAGTCTTATTTGGACACCTAAATTCAAACTCTTTATTAGATATAGATTTAGAAAAACAAATTGTAAATGACTACGTTTTAAACCATAAGGAAAAAACAAAAATACTTTACGAAAACATTAGGGATAGCAATCAAAGAATTAAAGAAAAAGTTTTAGAAAAAAGGAATGTAAACAAGGAACCACTTCCAGAAATACCATCTGAAGTTTATATAAAATCAGTTCAGAAGCAAAGCAAAACGAAAAACAGATATAGCAAGGAAGAAATAGATAGATAAAGAAAGAAAAACTGGAAAAATAAAGCCTAGACATCATAACACAAAAGACGAAGTACATTTGTCGAAAATTAAAAGGCCTAAGAAGATAAAAAATGTAATTAATGACCAAAATCCTTCTTGTTCATATTCAACACAATCAAATTAAAATCCCTACCATACCTTTGTCCACTAGTTCTATGCAAGAAACTTTATTAAACTTTTAAACAACATTGTTTTTATTAATTGTATGTGTTACAAACTTTTGTAATTAATTAAATGATATGTAACTAATTATGGTAATAAATATTGTTAATTATTTGAAATATGTTAATCACAAAAAGAAATGTAATTGAAGAAAATTAGAAACTATACTCTTAAAGAGATAACAAAACAAAAAGAATTCTTATAAACTGACTAGAATCCTTTATCAAATCTATAGCAGGCAATTTGAATGTAAATGATGGTAAAAATTATGAAAAATTATATAAAACTTTTATTGTAATCAATGTAAATTTTGTAGAACAAAAATTAGATTCTGATAACAATTGTATATGTTATAAACATTTTGTATCTATCCTATGATAGAAAAGACTCATTATAAATTGTATTAATCAATTCCAAATACTTTTGCTCAGTTGAATTATAATGAACACAAAACTAGACTGTAAAATGCCCATCATCAAAAACAATAACGCCTACAAACCACGAGGATACTGCGTTGGAAATCGCAGACAACCCATTTAACTGGATCCCAGACCTTCGCCTGGCGACCTTCTCCAGTGAAGAGGACTTCAACCCATGCCGAAAATTGCCCTTTACGGAGGCCTATTCAGCAGCTTATATACTTCGCCCTCATCAAGAAGAAGAAGAGGACTTCAACCGATGCCGAAACTTCGCCAACCCCCGAAGTTTTCTTTAGGGATGGAGGAGTTATATAAACATTTTATGTGAACATTTCATAATTAAATGCGTGCTAGGAAAATTCCTGCTTACGCAGCTTTAGTATTATATAGGTGTGAGAACAGAGCCCCGGCAGTGTGTAAGTCGCCTCTGTATCGCACAGACGTTTTCCACTCCGATTGAGTGCATATCAATTGTATTGTTTTATTAAGTAAAAATTAATGTAACAGTTTTCTAAATTAATTGTTTATTAAATTCAAAGGTTTGTTAAAAATAAAAATCATTTTTAAAAACCTTTCTTGCTTAATATAAAACGTACAATAAAACGTAATATGGTGTACTCGCTGTAAACCATTTTGGCTATGGTACCTTGAAAGTCTTCCTTCCGCGCTACTCTAATCCCATTACGACGGTAGGTAGTATTTTGGTCACGATGTTAATTTTATGGCATCTTATAGCTGCTTTCAACTGCCTGTGAAACCGTTCTAGCCCCGTTTGATTGAGGGTGATATAATGTGGTCAATAAGTGATCCGTGCCTCTCAACTGAGCTAGCAACTAAAAAACTAATTGTACTAATAGCCCCTTGGGTACCAACTATAACATCATAGATACAATAACATCACTCTAATCCCCTAACATCTCTATGCATTAACTTGGCACAATCACTTAGGTCATTGACTACGTAATACCAAGAAAAAGCTAATAACTTGGAATGTTTTCTCTAACACTAAATACTTTACTCAGTTTATCAATACAATAGTACTTGTTTAAATACTAAATTAAATACTATATAAGGCAGTAAAGGATATAATAATAACAAATAACTATAATATTTTATGGTGCTGCATAGGTTTTAACCTTTCAGGCTGGAACATGATTTTTAACCATTATAATTTATTATAATGGTATTTAATAATTGTTGTAATACTTTATTCTCCCACTATTTATTACCTACACAACGTTATAAAATAAAAAAAAGTTACTTTGATACGATGAGAAAATAATAGCGTCTAGAAGGTGGGTCAAGTCAATTTGAATCATATCTAACAGTAAGAGTGTGTAGGATAAGGCCATGTAGGATAAGGTTATGTAGGATAAGGGTATGTAGGATAAGGTTATGTAGGATGAGGGTTATGTAGGATAAGGGTTGTGTAGGATAAGGGTTATGTAGGATAAGGTCATGTAAGATAAGGGTTATGAAGGATAAGGTTATGTAGGATAAGGGTTATGTAGGATAAAGTTATGTAAGATAAGGGTTATGTAGGATAAGGATTGTGAAGGAGAAGGTTATGTAGGATAAGGGTTTTGAAGGATAAGGGTATGTAGGATAAGGTTATGTAGGATAAGGGTTATGTAGGATAAGTTTATGTAGGATAAGGTTATGTAGGGATAAGGGTATGTAGAATAAGGTTATTTAGGATAAAAGGCACTAGCGCTAAGATGGCGGGAATCGTAACCGCTTTATAAAATATAGGTTTATTAAAGTTTAGGCATATTTCCACATTACTGTAAAGCTTTCTAGCTCTTCTAGGTGTCTTTTTGTAACTCTGTCACTTAGAGAAAAATACCGTTTATATATATATATATATATATATATATATATATATATATATATATGTGTGTGTGTGTTTTATATTTAATAAAAATGGTTTACTGTCCTTGAAGCTGTTATTCAAAAGGGTGTATTTATCTAAAAGCCACATAGGCTATATATTTATAAAACATTTAACATTAAAAAATATAACAATAGAACATTATTAAAAGCAATTGGAAAATTTACTTTAAAATATTTATTCAAGTAATATTTACTTTAATATCATTATAAAGTTTCGGATGGAAAGTTACCTTCTATTACTACGCTTTCACTACTAAGATTTCGTTACTACGCTTCTGCGAGTTTACGACCGGTAAATGTCCCTCATTTAATTTAAATGGACTTAATGTAGAATATTTTAGCTCAAGATTGCACTTTAAAACGTGTTACGGGTTACCAGGTGTTATTCGCTTTGAAGTAGTATATCCTGTTATACCCTGTTATAGACTTTATATCCACCGAAATATTTAAACCCTTGGGTAGGAGCGCGGGATACAAGTGTAGCTCAGTGTTTTTGTTTAGGCTGTAACACATCTCCTAAAAGTAGTTTAGGGAAGCCTACGTCATTAGCTGTCATTTGTCATAAAATTAATAGCTGTGGCGTAAAATTAATATAATCAGATTACAATGTGTATAACCAATTTAAAATTAATATCTTACATAACTTTTTTACAAATATGTTATCAAGTATAATAGGAAACCATTACGACAATGACATATTAAAAATAATATTTGTTAATAATGAACTTTAAACAAAAAGAGAGTGATAAATAAATAACAATAACCCTTGCTACAAATATTTAAATATTTAAATGATGTACATTTCGCCAACACAGTTAGCATCATCAGAGGTTACAAACAGAAAGTTTGTATTCAGAATGTTTATAACCTTCTGATGATGCTAACTGTGTTGGCGAAATGTACATCAACAGTGTTTAAATATTTGTAGCGAGGGTTATTGTTATTTATTTATCTAAATTACGCAACTGTGCTCTGTATAAAATTTCAAAAAGATAGTGGGCTACAGTGGTAGCCCATGCGCCTAAATGTGTTAATTTTAACCACGCGCTTACCGAAGGGTTAAGATTTTTCCAGATGAAAACATCTGTTCCCAACGTATCATAAATCTGAATATATTAAAATAAAACAACTGTAATACAATGTTTATTTACTTCTAAAAACAGAATTACATTTTACTCTTTAAATCGTAATTTTTTTAATGATAGGATTACATAATCTAATTAATTTGCATTCAATGTGTGTTTCCTTGAACAAACTTTTGCGTTAAAAGGTAGTAGAATATATTTAGATATAAAAGTCTGTGACGTAATAATTTGACTGAAGAGGAATAATTGAATTAAGAAACCAAAAATCACTTAGAAAGGTTGTTTTTAATAAAATATGCAATAATTATAGCGTTGTATTTAGACTATTGTAAAACCAAACTCAATATCAATAAATCACATATTTCGTCTCATCATATTAATATAGCATTTAAAGCTTCATGTACAGCAGAATACTCCAAGGCATACGAAACAAACTCAGTGTATTTTAGTCAGGTACAAATGAAATAAAATGAAAAATGATTAAACTTACTGATTACACTATAAGTAGTTATTCCGTAACTAGGTAAATACTTACAAACTTACGTGCTGACGCTTTTGGACTCAAACGTTTCATTTACGAAACTGACACTCTACTCCTCAGAGTACGCGTAAGCACGTTAGTTGATAAATATTCAATTAGTTACGCAATAATTACTTGTTAAAAACTGTTTTTCATTAATAATTGAAGTTAGTAAATTACTGAAGAAAAGCGGTTTTATGTTGCTGATAATAATCGTGTTTAATTAAATGCTATTTTATCTATTGAATGACATACTTTTCTTTGTAGTAGGCTTAATAAACAGACTATTTTTTTAATTTGTGTTTTAAATGCATGTATAAGTAAAACTATGTATAGTTACATTCATACTTAGTGTTTAACAATATATTGAAGGAATGTGTTACTTTTTCAATTTAATAATTGTTGATAAAGGAAAACCAGAGAAATAACTTTTTATATAAGGAAGGGAAAAGTGAAAGCATTTAAGCAATATGTTCTATTTAACTTGTGAGGTAACACACGATTTTCAATTAGAAGTGCTTGTAGGCATATACCATTTTATGAACCCTCCCCCCAATATATAAAGGAATTAATTTATTGTATAAATTATGTTAAAAGAGAATATATAAAAATCTTGGAAAAGTTAAAATAAGTTAATGAATTTATTAATAAAAAAGAAGAAGGAATTGTTTGAGGTGAAAACTACTCCTAAGCTTTAGGCCCTACTAAAAACATTACAACGAAATGCATCGGTTTTATAAAATGCTACTTACATCGCCACTCATTATTTGGAGGCGAATGGAATTGATAAAATGATGTTTGGGAAAAAGGTATGCATATATTCGATATGACATTATTTGTAGTTATACTTTTTAATAAATAAGCATAATTTAAATGGATTGAAATAAGTAAATAATGAACAATATAAGGATACCGAAAGTCTGACTATATATACTTATATTAAATATGGTGATATGTTTTCTTGCAATATAGTTAATAAATTAAAAATATTTCAAAAACAAGAATACTTTTAATGAATATATTTATTCAAAGCTTTTCGCCGATGAAATAGTATCAGCATCTTCAGGAAAATAATTATCTAATGTTATTTATATTAAATAACAAGTTATTATAATAAATTAGATAATTATTTTCCTGAAGAAGCTGATACTATTTTATCGGCGAAAAACTTGAATAAATATATTCATTAAAAGTATTTTTGTTTTTGAAATATTTTTAATTTATTATTATAAATTATATATATATATATATATATATATATATATATATATAAATATATATATATATATTTATATATATTGTGTATTTGATAATTCATTTAAGACTTTGAACTTATTAACTGGGTTGTTATTAAAAAATCTAAATTATTATTGATATACACTAACACATTATTTTAATTATTATTTTATATAGTGACAAGAAGGTGGAAGCAAAATTATTTCATAGTTTAACTATTTAATTCGTTTTTGAGAGTAGGCCGCTACTGCTTGGCGTGAGTTTGAAACTCATAATCTACACATCTACAGTATAATTGATTATCACTTGAATTTATGGGATATACCATTCTGCTCTGCTATTAGAGTGCTATGTCTGTGCTTTATTATTAGAAAAGAATTTCATCCTAGTGACATAAGGTTTTCTTGGAGTAGTCATTTAAATTCACAGATTTTAAAGAATATTTTGCTTTAAACCAATTTAATTACAAACGTGGGGTGTGTTGTAACGGCCAACCAGCACGCAGACTCTTCCTCTTGGATGTTGTTTTCCTCTGACTCCACACTTACCTGTAGACCGTCTACGCAGGTAAAATTTATAACAAGCAGATCTGACACGAGCCAGAACCTGTACCGCTGCTTGTCAAATTCTGCCAGAGAACCAGTCAATGGACTTTGGATTTAAAAACCTAAACTTCTGATATTTAACCTTTTGAGTCTCTATATCTGCTGGAAAATTTTATTTAAAGGCATCACATTTCTTATTGACCAAATTTGTAGACTTATTTAAGAAATTTGTTAAGTGAAAAATAAATGTAAGTTTTAGTCCTAAGTTAGTAAACACCATTGATTTTTATTTATATAAAATATTAACTAGTACATATATGTTTATTCTTATTTAGTTATATATAAAAAAATAATAAAAATTCAAATTTGAAATTCTCAAATTATAGACAATATTTACTAACAACTTAAAGTTAATTATTTTCAAACCTGTAATACATTCTACAAATCAATAATCTAAACTGTAACGATTTATCGTGAACAAAATATATAATAGCCAATATTGAACAAAAGTTTGTTTAAATTTCCTTCTTTTTACTTATATGGTGCTATATATCTTTCAATATTTTCTACAAATATTTATATAGTTTATTCCAAATTTACAATCGAATCTCCTATTTACATTCATAAAATTTTAATTTAAGTTAAATAATTTTTTTGTGAAATCATTATCTCTAATTTGGATTTTAATACCTTATATTTAATTGAAAAATATTTTTAAACATACTCAAATTATATAATCTTGTGTTAACCAACCACTATTCACTCTACTTTTATCATCTTTGAATTTTTTTATTTAAATGAAAATTAAATTTGTATAATTTTTTACCCAAGTTCGATTTTATAAATTTATACCACTTTCAAATTTAATTTACTAAATTAATTTCTATTATATATATCTTGTCATCAAAACATTACACATCAACAAAAAAAATCCTTAGTAAAATAAACCTCTAAAATTTTATATAAAAGAGACGTGAAATATTAACATTTTTAAAAGTAACATTTTTAAATCTAAAAACTTTCATATATCTAATGAGAAATGATTTTCTTATTGTTATAAATTTCAACTTATTTCCTTTAATAATTTAAGATAAAGCACTTTTGAAAATGTATTTATTCTTTGCAAATCTCCCTTTAAAATGTTTTAATATCAATCTATATTTACTAGAGTCTTTTAGACTACTTCCTATTTTGATTTTAAATTAACCGTAAAAGTAAAAAAAATGAAATTTTTTCTTCTTGAAATTGATTTAAAAATTTTGATATCTCAAATTTAATTATATATTCAAAATTTAAAAATTAAAGTCAAACAAAGACAGTGCTAACTTGTTTGTCAATCCTCTTCCTCAGGCGTCCGTTCCTTTCAACAGCCCTTGTCTCGGTGTTCTAGTCCTAGATCCGGTCTGTGCTTGGTCCTGGGGTCGAATCTTTCCTCCTCGGCTTCTCGCTGTCGCTCCTCGTTGCTCCTTTTTGCTTTGAGCTCACAGGATGTCTTTCTTTGTCTTGATGGTTTTTTTTTAGAACAAATTTGTTTGTACTAGAACGTATTTTAAGTTTTCTTTGCTAAAATTTATTAAACTTAATTTTGATTTAACTGTTCTTGATATTTAATTCTGCGATACAAAACCAATTTACCCCTTTCAGTTCATTTTGCATTTAAACTTATTTTTGTAATTTAGCATTCACGTAACAATGCGCAATACGTATTTTTTTTTTAAATTGAAAAACAGAAATCATTTTGAAAACCGATGTTAAATGTTCAGTTTTAGGTAGTATACCCATAAAACGTACTCCGGAAAAACACGAAATCTACAATTCGGCGTTACCACGTCCCTTTAGCCGCACATCGTCTATTTATCACTCACTGTTTAAAAATAATTCTGAGCCTGACATCGTACCTTCTACCTTGTTGCTACCTTCTACCTTAGCCTTGATTAGCGTCCCATCAGCTAGTGGCTTTTGATATTACTTTACTTTGAACTTCTTACAACTGCTGGCATTCCATATCTCTCTCCCTACTTTTTTATGAACAAATGATCTGTTTTCACTTAAATTCCTCTAACTTTGTTTTGGTACGATTTTACGATTTTTTTATATTTTTACATTCTCTCAGATTTCTTCCGCTGATCACATTGAAATGTCGAGGGTGTTTCTTCATGAAAATTGTCGTTTCTCATATTAAACACGGCTTTTGTCACTGGGAAATTACATCGCGTCTCATTCCAAATGACTTAAGTTTTTGGTTTTTAGTTGAGAGAAAATATTTCAAACTATTTTTTTATAACTATTCAAAATAAATGTTTTTTTAATTTTTTTGTTTCTTCTATTGTACGTTTTCACTTTTTTGAGGCCATTTTAGTGAGTACCTTTCCTAAAACCCTAGAGGCTTAGAACTCAGCCTTGAATACATTTCAGCTATAGTTGTTTTAGCAGAGAGTGATTACTAGCATTTACAAGCTATGAAAATATAGAACCTTTATATATTGGTCCTTATACATGTACACTAAGTTAACCAAATAAACATTTTTTTCATAACCATTTCTAAAGAGTAGTTCCATTTAGTTGAACAGTTCCGATACGATTGCAAGATCAGGTGATATGACTTTTAAGGAAAAACAAGACGACCCAATTTGACAATGGAAAATCGAAGATGTTAAAGAATGCTGTGAAAGCTAGTAATATGACTTCTTTAATACGACAAAGAGAAAAGCGATGCGATTAAAACAAATGGTTTCATTTGTATGCTTTAGTGAGATACAAAGTCGATTCCCACTATTATATTAACGAACATTTGCACACTTTATTCATACTGAGGAAAAATAACTTTCCAATTTGGATGGGAGACAGACACACTTGAATAGTGAATAGGGGATCATTTTGAAAACTAAAATTAATTGATGAGCACATTTTTATTTTCAACCATTGCTTTGTTTAGCGAAACTCAAAGTTATAGTGTAGAATTTTCCTATTAATTACGGGATACCGATAACATAACAAGTAATTGTCATGCAGAGCACTGTTTGATGTTTCTCAGTGTGCTTTGATATGGTGAGCCTAAGCATACCATTTATATGTATAAAAACGGTACAAAGCTACACATATTCTATTTGAATAACTCATCTTCCATATATATATATATATATATATATATATATATATATATATATATATATAATTCCGTAAGCGGAATTTTGAGAGACAAATTGTGAGAGCTTAGAATGACGTAAAGAGCTGGGAGGTGGCTAATATAAAAGGTATTGACGTGAAAGAGTAGGGGAAAATATAGATTTTTCTCAATTTACAACATTTTGTAGGGTATTGAGGAGCTTCAATTTAACAAAAATCTCCGTAAGAAATACATTGCAATGACAAACAGCTGAGTATTTTTTCCAAATATTTTAGCCGAGAAACTGCCGTACAAATATTATATTAGAAACAGCTTAGTATAAATATTTTAACAGTGTTAAAGATTAAAAATATTATCTTTGGATCAGGTTTCGTTAATGGAGTAGGTCTACCTATTATAGTACTACATATGTTTAACAAGAGTATTAAATTAGAAATAGTCACTGGTTCTGGAAAAAACATATTTTTACCACGAATTAAATTAATATCAACAGATCCTAACATGTAATTTCAAATGAAAAGGAACCAAATTCCTTTAAGACTTGCTTTTTCCATAACTATAAATAAGACTCAGGGTAAAACATTCCTAAGAGCAGAGCTTCAAATGCCCAAAGCTGTTTTTACACATGATCAACTTCATGTTACACTAGGTCGAGTAAAATCTCAAGTGGAGATACATATATACAATAGGATTGGTAAAAAAATCAAACTGCAAACGCGTTTACAAAAAATATAGCTTATAAGGATATTTTGTTATGAAAAACTGGAATTATATTATTTTAATTTGTATTAAAAAATAAAATAACTATATGAATATGGACATTTGTCCCTACAAGCCCCTTGTTAATAAATAATTGTATAAATGAAAATAAGAACTATCGGTTGTGTAATTCATATTTTTTTATAATCTAGGATAGTTTTTCGCAGCATGAATATGAAAATCACGAACCAACCGCTAAGGTGTATTTTACCAAAGACACTATTATATAACGATCTCCTGGATAATTTCAAATTTATTTACTATAGTAAAATTAACTAATCCTAATATATTGTACATGATGTAATGTAAGGTTCTGCAAAACAATAAATTAAAATAAGTTTATATATATATATATATATATATATATATATATATATATATGTGTGTGTGTGTGTGTGTGTGTGTGTGTATGTACGTGTGTGTGTGTGTGTGTGTGTGTGTGTGTATGTGTGTGTGTGTGTGTGTGTGTGTGTGTGTGTGTGTGTGTGTGTGTGTGTGTGTGTGTGTGTGTGTGTGTGTGTGTGTGTGTGTGTGTGTGTGTGTGTGTATTATAACATAAAAGTATGAGAGATATAGTCTAATTTTTGTTAGCATCCAAAATAATAATAATAATATGAAGAAATATTAAGGAAAGAGTAACCAAGAATAGTTGACTAAAGCACCGACAAGAGGGCTTAACCATTGTTCTATTTCGGGGTAATCATAAACCTGTGCTGTGGGAACTCATCAGTAAGTACTATCTGCCTTACAATAGGTTTAGCCAATAGAGATTTATAAATTACTAACCAAGTTATTTTCATTGTAGTTATGAAAATTATTCTAGTTTATCTTTTCACCACTTTCTAATTCATAGAAGATCCCGTAATATCCCGAGAGAAAGAGAAAATTAACACTGTAATTATTTAACTTTATTGTAATACAAACCTGAAACTTCATAGTAGTATTAGCTAAGCATTCAATCTTTTTCAATGCATCATATTAAGGTAATTTGGTAGAGTTTGGTAATAACTGGATGTCAGATGAATGGATGTAGGTGATGCTAAATATATATGTGTGTTAATTTTTTAGAAACCTGAAGGTGTGACTATAGACTTACAATATGTAAGGTAATTATAATATAACCTAAAAGGAACTTAATTTAAATACGTTAGGTTATATTATGTATATTATTTTTTATTTTAAAAAATCTTGCAAAATTATTTGATACATTATTTAGATATGTAATAGTACTTGCACTCAAGTTTTCGTTTCATATGAAATTATTTTTTTTATCTGCAAATCTTTGTATCTCTTAGATACTCGGCTAAATTTAGCCAAAATTTAAATCGTATTTTACCTGCAACGAGGTATGAAAGATTTATGAGACGAATATTTTGTTTTTTTTTCTTTTATGTGCGTGTGTTTTATTTATTGCTTGGTTAATGTTTCAATTACATAATCATTTAGAATAACGTTTTGTTTTATTATAAATTGAAAGGGTAACAAAAACATCACATATATAGGTTCGTTGTCGAATAACAACCTCCTTAAATTCATCTAGGTTTTAGGTAACTCTTTAGATGTCATGATATTTTCTTTGGCATGAATCCTGATTAACGGATATTAATTGTAATTTGGATCTGTCTTATTTCGCATGTTTATGTTTAGAAAAATAAAAAATTAACATTTCAAAAAGATTTATTAGGAATTTTTTTACAAAAAACAGTTGGCTATATCACCAAATAGGACAGATTTAAAAATTCATCTACCAATAAACCTCATAAATTGAATTACAAATAAATTCCAAAATGTAATTACAAAGTATTTGATATCAAACTGAATTTTTTAAATAAATTGTTTAAAAGACGTAAATTGTTTAAAGTATTGTAAGTTTATTTTGTAAGTTTTAGTTTTAATTTAAATATATTTCATGTTATGTTTCTATGTTAAGTTTTTTTATTTATCTAAACATAATCGACAAAAACATATGTAAATACATAGGTGTGTTTGTGAATAGAGAGAAATAAGCACAACTCAATATCTGTGAAACATACCGAATCATTGGTTCACGGATGGAAGAACATGGGAAGTTCATTTCCGTAGTACATCCGTTCAATATGTTCGCTCTTGCATCTAAAGTCAGACATGGCGTTGAGCTCACGAAGTCATTTTATTATATTTTAGTTCGTCACTGTATTTTATTTGTTGTTAATATAAAATCCTAAGGAATGTATCAAATGATTTGATGACATAAATAATAACTTGAAAGTTTAACTGAGTATAAATATCCTTTTTCAGATTGAAATACAACACATTTAAAGAAATTATATTCGTTAGAGAATAAAGGTTAGATCACATTTTAGTGTTGTTGTCATTTATCTTACAATATTTAATTGGAATTTAAAAATAACTTTTCATTCATTAGTCTCTAGAATTTAATTTTAATTTGCAAAAGTAATAATTTAGATTTCATTTCTTTCTTTCTTATGTAGGCACAAAAGTTATGCTAACTGCCAATAAAATTATGTTTTATACTGCGTTAGCATAAAATAAATATTCTTTATAAAACAATTCTTTAAAATTAAAAAAAAAAATGCAGTTTTCGTTATGTTATGTAGCTATAGAGCAATTCGTCAATTGGGAATTGGTAAGTTAAACTAAAGTATTCGAGTTAAATATTTTAGTGGTTTTATGAAAATATTATTTGGTTTAAGTTATTTTTATTTTTTGTGATATTTTCATTAGGTCAAATGCATTATTGTTTGAATATTGTATTCATTATTTGATCACATTAAAATATTATATCAATATCTAATTTGTACAGGCAAATTTAACTGTCCGTTGGACTACAATGCTTCGAACTTGCAATCATGTTTTGAAGCTATGATATTACTAATTCAGTGACTCTTTTAAGAAGATATAATTAGGGATAATGAAAATATATATGCATTTTTTTAATGCAATGTAAAATATAGTTTAAAGTTTTATCTATCTCTTGTAAAGCAATGTTTTCAGATTCCTCAAAACCAATCAATGTCCTCAATTAATGCATCTTTAATATTCATCCATATTGTATAAAGTGATGTTGGTTCACAAAAGCAGCATATGAAAGCAAAAGGCTCCCTTTGTTGTCTAGGTATATACGTATGATGATGAGAAGCATATAACAATGACGTAAGCCTCGCTTTTAAAATTCAATTACATAGACGTAAGTGACTACGACTTCAAATATATTTTTTATAAACAAATCTTCTGTTAATTTATTAGGTTTCACATTAAAAACCCTCGATACTATGTCTGGACGATCAGAAGGTGTTTCTGATCTTTTTAGTGTAAAACGAATCTCAGGCCATTGTGGATTGCAGGTCATGGTCAGAGAAATAATCGGTTTTCCAAATTTTTGAACAATTGACAAAGCGTCTTTGTATCTTTGAGTCATGTTTTTTGGACTTCCGTGAAATGATGAAGGTAATATGGCAATGCGGCCAGCCGTGAAGATTTCTAATTGAGCTAGATTTTAAACGAAAACTTGTTGTTGTCTATAGTGTTCAGTAAGAAGTTGTGATTGGTGGTTTCTTATGAATTTCAGCCTCTCTGATTCTACTCTGGTGTACATGTCAATAATGTACTGTTGGAATAGTTATTGTGCTGAGTGAATATGACAAAAGCCTCTTCAAACTACCAACCTATAACAGAGAAACTGCAACATCGTTAACCAATGACGAACTGTTTGTGTATGTGTTCCGTTGTGGATCATTTGATGATCCCAATAGGGCTCCCCAAATGGGAATAGTAGAGGGTATAACAATGGATCACAATGTGGAATTAAAACAGAAAGTAGTTTTTGTCCACCATGTTTATCAACTACATGTCCATGGTCTGGGGTTCACCTGCTACTGAATTAAAAATACCTGCAGTTTCATCTGCAGATGGCATATGCATATTAATATCATCCACAAATCTTAGTTCTAGTTCAATACCTTCTTGGTGAGTTATTGCTTCTGAAGCCTTTTTATAAATTTGCGCCTATGGATTTTCAGATAAAACCTCAGCTAATGTTACCAGTACATCAGGTTTCCAGTGATAGTTTTGTCCACGCCTCTGTCGACTTTCAGTTGCCTTGGAAGTGACTATGAGGTAAGGTTGGCCATAACAGGAATCTTCGTCTGTTTGTGGTAGTAAATCAGATATAAAACGATGGATTTGCCCTTGAACTTTGAAACAATATGGACCATTTCCAGGGATATTTTGTTTGGCTGCTGAAAAGGAGGCAAAAGCCATCGCACTATTGTACTGTCTAATGCATTTAAACAGTTGCATGTAATTTTCAAACATACATCTAAATCCCGCATGAGTTTGTGGCTGTAGTAGATAAATTAAGCCGTTGTGACAACACGAAATGAAATGATTGTTTGTTGATTCGGTGTGAAAATAGAGTGGCCCAAAAATGCATGCATTCTTCATTCATCAAGCCTAAATTAAGTGAATCTAAATTACTCTCAAGTAGCTTTATTTTTCTGAGCGGTGGCCTGTTGTCGACGTCATTCTTTCGAGCAACATTATTGGTTTCACAAAGAGCTCTACTTCTGTCTGCATTGTTTCTGAATACCACCCCTATTTTACGTGTCTTCCCCCTTACACTCATATTAAAACTCATATATAAAATAAGTAATACAAACACAAAAACTATAATGGCTAGTAGCAAAAACCTATACACATAAACTTTAGTACTGTTTAAACACAAAAACTATAAATGCAATGGCAAAAACCTATACAATAACCTTTATATTGTTAAAATGTTTGGTAAATATTTAGATTCGCAAACCCAGCTAGATATTAGTATGTAACCATACCTAAACATTACCTAAGGCCATTTTCATTAATATTTTTTTCGTGTGTTTATATTATTGAAACTATTACAGTCTTGACGTCACAGTATCACTCCGCGGAAGTAGCCGGTCGTCGCACACCTTTAACGCTGCGCACTGAAATTAGTACCCAACTAAAAATTGATAAAAAACAACTTTCGGACAACAACAAAAAAATATGAATGAAAATAGCCTTATGACATGTTTAGGCATTCCTATAATAGTATCTAGCCGGGTTTGTGAATCCTAACATATTTGTTTGTTTACAAATCATACTCTGCTGTTTTTCATTCTAATGTATTTCTTATGGAGATTTTGGATATTTCAAGTTTCTCAAAACCCTAAAAATGTTGTAAATTGAGAGAAGGCCATATTTTCCACGCTCCTTCGTGGCAATACCTTTAATTTGAGTCATCTCCCAACTCTGTACGACCTTTCAAGCTCCCGCAATTTTTTTCTCAAAATTCGGCTTACGGAATTATATATATGGTGGATGAGAAATTCATTGTTAATTGAACTTGATTCGAAAAAGCTTTATAAATAATTTATTTGATTAGTTTTAGTTTGATATAAATGATGGAAAGTTTAACTGAGTATAAATTACCTTCTTCGGTAAAATTCGCAGGTTTTTTTTTAAAGTCCTTTATGTTTTTAATTAAGTTGTCATTAGGTTATATACAGAGCAATTTGTCAATATGGATTTAAAATGAAACAAAAGTATTCGAGTTAGATATTTTATTTGTTTCATTAAAATATTATTTAGTTTAAGCTATTTTTATTTTTTGTGATATGTTCATTAAGTCAAATACATTTTGGTTTGAATATTGTATTAATTATTTTATCACTCTGAAATATTATATTAAAATATAACTTTTACAGGTAATTTCAATCGTCGACTGCACTATACTGCTCCGAACGTACATTTATGTTTCGAAGCAATGATATTGTTAATTCAGTGATTCTTTTAGGAAGAAATAATTATGGATAATGTAAAATATATGTTATTATATGCATTTTGTAATGCAGTGTAAAATATCGGTGAAAATGTTAATAACTTTATGAAATCTCTAGTGAAATAAGAAGTTCATTGTAAATTGGACTAGGAAAAGCTTTAAAAATAAATTAAACTATTATATCAAGCCTATTATACCATGATCTAATTTTTCTAACATACCCTTGTGAATATTTATAATCTGATTCAATGGTTTTTTGTCGTCATTTGATTAGGAGTTTCGACATATCTATGTCCCTCGAAGGTTCCTCTTCAGAGCTCTCTTTCTCTCTCTTATATCTCTGTCAATCCCATCTCCCAAGCAACGTCTATGTCTTCCTTTCTTTCTTCAATGAGATTTCAACCTTAACATTTGCGTGGTTAGTTTGGCAGTCTTTGTTCTTGCAGTTACCATTTCATTTGACATAACTTTAAATCGACAACAAACGTATGGAAACCTTCAGTATATCACAAGTACTATCATTGGTGCCTCTCTAAAAGTGTTGATAATACAGGTGCTCTCTACCAAAAACTAATTTCAGTTGCTTTCAGAATTTTTCATTGTTCACTCTCAGATCCCTCACTTGACTGCAGTTTTTCATTATGTTTCTGACAATTGACTGATATACTTTTCGAGCTACGGCGGACTCATAGTGCAATATTAGGTAATGCAATTTATGTTCTCTATTTGGTTCACCGTTACATATTATAGCATCCACTTTGCTAGCACTTACTTAAACTAGAAATAGATATTAGCTATAAATAAGTAATATAAATAAACTACTCATTAACTAGAAAAAAATTAATTATATATAATTCTATTGTTTAATGTAAGACAAACATAAATAGTAGTACTTTTAATATTATAAATGTGTAAAATACTTACTTAAACACATTACAAACCACCTATAAGTATAAACAGCAATCGGTATAAAGCATACAGTATAAAAAATTATTTTAAACATACACCCAAATCTGTAAAACAAAATGGAGACTTACAAGAAAGAAAATGCGTTGAATATATTTTTAATAAAAGAGTCCGGTCTTCAAAATAAACAAATAGAAATCTTATTAAGATAAACCGTTCCCACGTTTCATTCCTATGAATATTTAAAGAAGAATTTATTTATATAATTTTATAACAATAAAATGAAAAATGTTTTACAAATAATATTTACTGTTTAATTACGTGATATTGAGGCATATAGAACCAGAAACTGGGACCAAATATTTAAAACCTCTAATAAACATTATTAGAATATACACAATAGTTTTTAAATGATTTTTTTTAAATATGACAATACAATTTATTTATTGAACAAAATCACTATTCAACTCTACTCTTCGTGCGCGGGCGCGCGCGCGCGCGCGTGTTTGTATGTGTGTTTGTGGGTGTGTGTGTGTCACCCTGTATCCTATCGTTCATTTGTGTATCCTGTTCATATTACACCAGGTCTTCCTTTTTGAGTGTTTACGATTTAATTATCGTGTTTGTGACATTTTTTGTTACCTTATCCTATCTATAGCTTTCTCTTATTCCATGTAGCTTTCTCTATAAATGTAAATGGTTTTTCTTTTATCCTCAAAATGTTTGTTCTAGAAAGAAGTTGCTTTTTATTGCAATAAGGAATTTGTATGCTACGTAACTCTGCTCTGCAAATATTATATTTCGTAAAAACGATATTTTGAGTCACAAGAGAGTGACTTACAATGTATGAAGGAAATGTAGTTTGTGCAAATTACCAAGCCATCGAAAATACAGTCCTTTGTAAACTGAGTCATATTTGTTGTATAAAATTAATGCTTGAACTCAAATCCTCCGATTGTAAAACACGGTATAAACTCAGTTTTATTTCTCCCTTTTCTTTATTCGAGACTAGTAAACATTTACGATTGTTAACCGAGAATGATTCTGACTCAATATAACAATATTTCAGAATACACCAATTCATTTCTTATACAGACCTGAAAACTTCAATTTTAATTCTTCAAAATAGATGTTTTTTTCGTTTAAAAGAGCGCCTAAAACTAATATATTTTTCATCACTTAATATAAATTATTAAAAGAATAGGGCACTAATGAAATAGGAAGAAAGGAAATTGTTGCTTTTCAGTCTGGCTGAAGTCTAAACATAAATACCTTATTAACATACAAATTGCAATCATGTGACTACGATAATGTGCTTTAATCCCTGAGTAATGGCGTTTTTAGTTAATTATTATTAACATAGTGCGATAATTACATCAGCTGTTGTCTTCATTTCTTCCAATTATTATAATTATTCAGCTTATCTAATTATTCTACTTCACCTGTTAAATGGAATAAAAACCCTGAAGAGAAAACACTATTACAATACGCTAAAATTATAATAAAAGCCAAAGAACCATACACTTACAGGGCTTTATTTTATTTTACCGGCTTAATCTCCAAATATATTCTATTCCATATATTACAACACGTTTTACAATTTGTAACATTATGTACACATTTTAAAACAATAAAACAAACTTTTCCTGCATTTACACTATCATCAACAGAAGGTTTGTTGTTTATTAATGAGTTATAAATAAACTATAAGCTATACAATTAAACATAATTTAGGAATAGATAATTATTCAGAATAAGACATAACCCCTGGTCAACAACACTAATGTTTTAAGAAATAAAGTAATAATATAGTTATAGTTATAGAGTATAGTGCAGTAAGTGGTAAATTTACGTCAGTTAAATGTGGAGACTTACCATTCTAAAGCAACGCCATTAGGACCTGGTCAAAAACAAGTAAACTTTTTATTTTTTCAGCCAAAAAAAAGATTTAGATTACATAGTAGATTACTAATTTTTAATTATATTCTTACTTAATTTGTAATCAAGTCTTATTACTTTGCACCAATATTCACGATAGAAAGATTCTAATAAAGCCACATGTGTCATTGTGACGGTAGAAGCATCTTTTGCGTTATATAACAATATTATTAAGAGAACAATAACTTATTCCTGAAGAATTCTAATCATTCTGTGAAAATGGATTATTAGTAATTATAAATATATTTTGAAACATAATTTGTAAATCTAAATATCTTACTCATCTAAATAAATTATTATCTAAATATATTACGTGAAATCGAATAATTGTGAAATATTTCAAACATAATTTGTAAATCACAATTTATTTGAATGTGTAAATAAGTATATATTATATTTCAACAAAGTAGGAGTACATATTATATAATTGGTACTAATGAAAATATTATATCTCTATTTTTGTCAAAAAATGAACAGTTTTCTTACTATGAAATACAGTTAAATACTTATGTATGAAATCAAGTATATTTTGAGTGCGAACGCCAAATCAATCTCAGTAGGTGCTGCTTGTAGGCATATACCAGCGGATTTACCAAATAATTATATAATTTATAGACATAGGATGGCACTTAAATTGGCAATAGCTAATATAAAAATTACTGAAATTCTATTATTATTTATTTGAATTTTCAAAAATCTAATGTCCTACTTTTTGTGGCAACATGATAATCTAACAAAATTTAAAAACTATGATTTCTTATTAAGGGAGGAAAAAAGTTTTCTCTCGTTGTAACAGAGTTGTCTGATTTCTGACGACTTCCTCTAAACTTTATCAAAGGGCTAAAGCACTCTATTTTGTATGCAAGAAACTTCCTGAAGTAAAACTTTCTAAGAGTTGCAATCAATATCGACAGCGAGACACCGCTTTGAAACTAGGTCATTCAGGAATAAAAGTTATTGTCAATTTTATTATTGTTTAATTTGTGATTTGTAGTCCACAGTTAGAGTTTCTAGAAATCAGAAATAAAGTAATAACATTTCTACTGTTGAAGTAATGCGAAGTAATATTTAGTGATTTTGTTGTTGTTTTTTTCCAGTGAACAATGTGGTCAGTTTATCGCTTAGAATGTTGATACTTATTCTGAAATATAGAAGGAGGTCGGGAGTATTTAACTTGTTACATCATCAATTTTTAACGTTTGGCACAATTCTTCCTCTTGCTAGCAATTACCTCTTCAGCTCCATTTCTCATTACAACCATTAACTTCCTTAAATCAAAAAACCTGTAGCAATGACCCCTTTTTTGACAGTTTGGATTAACGTACTTTAGTGTTGGGTTTTTAAATAATTTGTATGTAAACTTCGATTTAAAAACACAAATTCCTTTAATACATCATGTAATACATCATGTTCCCTTTCAATTATACGCATAAAAAAACTATTTTTTCTAATATGTTTGAAAACTATTTACAAATTTTTTAATTACTCAAATTTTCATTTTAACTTACTCTAATTGCAACAATTAGAATAAAAACCAATATAAAACAAGCAATAAATATATTTGTTTAGTTAGATCTTCAATAAAAAACGTGTATTTAAATGATTTTACGCGTATGATTTTACTTACTTGAATTTCAGTTGAAATTTAACTGAGTTTTGTTTTAGAGATGAGGGTTTCTAAATATTTTTTTACGCTGCAATAACATTAAATAAACGAATGTGTAATTTTTTTATGAAAAAGAATAAATAAACTTTAAATGATAATGAAAAAAGGTTAAACCTTATCTTACCGTTATCATTATACGAATTTATACATATATATTTTTAAAATAAAAAAAATATTCTATATTTTTTTGAGTAAATAAAAATAAATAATATAGGTGAAATTAGAGGGATAATTAATAACTTACAATTAAAATCAATGTAAATTTTAAAAAAATGGTATTAACTTCTTGGTGTACTAAATGTGTTTAGTAGATTATATGTGATGAATATAAATGCTACCTGCATATCTTTTCCTGTTGTATATACCTGTATATAATTTACAGCTCTTCTCTAATGACTGTCGTAGCGGTAAAAAAATTGTAATTTATCAAGTAACCCTAACATTTTAACTCCGTACCATCTAAACACCTTCACGAATTTCGCAGTACCCCAATGAGCATTAATCACTTGACATTGTTGTATTTACAAGTTTTATCCTCGTAATCAACATAAAACAACCACTTCCTCTTTTCCAAATACACACACACACACACATACACACACACACACACACACACACACACACACATATATATATATATATATATATATATATATTTTGTTACAATATATATATATATATATATATATATATATATATATATATATATATATATATATAAATATATATAAATATATATATATATATATATATATATATATATATATATATATATATATATTTATATTGTTACAATTTTAAACAAAATTTTATATGAAATATAATAGGTAAACCTCTAATATATAAATATTTTAGTAACTTATTATTTCCTACTTTAATTATAACGAAGTATTACTATTAAACGGTCTGGCATTTCAATAATAACATAACTTATGATTATATTACAACATTACCATTTTATCGCATCCAAATCTCTACATTCTTTATATATATATATATATATATATATATATATATATATATATATATATATATAAATATATATATATATATATATATAATATATATATATATATATATATATATATATATATATATATGTATATATTGTTACAATTATAAACAAAATTTTATATGAAATATAATAGGTAAACCTCTAATATATAAATATTTTAGTAACTTATTATTTCCTACTTTAATTATAACGAAGTATTACTATTAAACGGTCTGGCATTTCAATAATAACATAACTTATGATTATATTACAACATTACCATTTTATCGCATCCAAATCTCTACATTCTTTATATATATATATATATATATATATATATATATATATATATATATATATATATAAATATATATATATATATATATATATATAATATATATATATATATATATATATATATATATATATATATATATATATATATATATATATATATATGTATATATTGTTACAATTATAAACAAAATTTTATATGAAATATAATAGGTAAACCTCTAATATATAAATATTTTAGTAACGTATTATTTCCTACTTTAATTATAACGAAGTATTACTATTAAACGGTCTGACATTTCAATAATAACATAACTTATGATTATATTACAACATTACCATTTTATCGCATCCAAATCTTTGCATTCTTTTATCTGCACACAAATCTAATAATTCTTGAACTATCAAATAAACCAATTCTTGAAAGGCTTTAGCTGTTACTCTATTCTTCTGTCCTCTAGGTCTTTCTCACACTCTTCTTTGCGATAGGTTCCACTTCTACACCTTTATTATATGTCTGTTTATAAACATTACCCCCAAGCGTCCAACAGTTTTTTTAATCATTCCCGTCAGATTATATATATCAAATTTCATTTATGCTCTAATATCGTCATTTCCGATTTCATCACTTTCAAAACATTCACCAAATTATCTCCAGTGCAAAATCTCTTTTGAAGCTTTTAGTTTCGTTTTCGTTTGTTCGTCTAGTGATTGTTCCCACACCTAAATTCCATACATTAATATGAAGAAAACATTATATTTTGTATTTGTTCTTAATATTTGAAATAGGTTACGGATCTTGCTACATATTTAGATTAGCGTTTGGGTTGAATAATTATTTACTTGCAAGTAATTTGTTTATTTTATTTATCTGATCTAGAGAGTTTTTACAGAATTTTTTTCGCAACAGTTACTAACCATTTTAAATACATTTTATTGTCCAATATCAGTGTACAAGCAACAAATAAGTATAATTGATAGTTTGTAGCTACTAAATATTCATTTATACATATTTTATATATATTTGTATATATATATATATATATATATATATATAGTGTGTGTGTGTGTGTACATTCCTTTATCAATATGGCGGCATTTAATTTTGATGTGTCTATTTAAAAAGAGTGGAGTATATATGTTTCTCATCGCGTATAATTTTTTTTAGTAAACATGTTACTACTCCATGAACGCCAATAACATCAAATCATAAAAATACAAAATTGACTAAATACAATATCAAATTGAAAATACACAATGGCGGCCAGTGTAATTGTTTTCAATCCAATAACAATAAGTTCAGTCGTTGGGTATATTATTACCAGGCCACTAACAATACGAGAAACAATAGTGTTGTACTATTTCGGAAAAGTCTGACCAATCACATGTTTAGTCAGAACGATTCTGTGTAATCTTGTCTCAAATATAAACATTAGAATTTCTTATATTTGGGGAGATATCTTATAAGATATTTTTTAAAAAAAGAGGTAAATTGATTGCATTGTTAGTATGGGTTCGAATGGTAAAAGAAATTATCAGAGTTTTCAAATTTAATAAATTCAAAATAATGTATCGTAAACACACTATTTTTCAGCAAACATTACATTTTACAAGTTACATGTACAATAACTTATTTTCTGAAATATAATAAAATAAACTCTTTTAAATTAAACACAGGTTCATCCAGTGTTACAAAACATTTGTATATTTCGTAAATAAAATCCAAAAGTCGGGGGAGGTCGTTACGCCAAGTGAAAGATTCAAAGAGAACAACGTTTGCAAACAAACAGGTTAAGATATGAACCGTATGTTGGAGTTTGGTAAATACCAGTATTTCCACAAAGGGGAAATTGTGGTTTTAGAAATGTAAAGCCAATTAACTAGATATCTACCCGCAACACTGAGCATACAGTTTTTCTCATTACTTTAAAAGGGTTTTGTTCTTCGTCAATTACCAATAAACGTAATTAATTAGTGGAAAATATTTTTATATTATTGTTACGATAATTATAAGCAACAAATTTTGCACAATAATAATTGTAACCAAAAGATTTTATTTGTAAACCGAAGATGATTTAATATCACTCCATTTTTCAAAAATAACTTATGTCACTTTAAACCTTTGTATAACACAACATGCAATCCTATCAAGGGACGTTCAGTGTTATTGCTACATAGCAATATGAGTATACAACGTTCATAATTTTTATGCATCTCTGTATATGTCGACTGATATGAAAGATAACTTTGTAGCTATGAAACATATAGTCTCTGAGGGACCTTATCAGTGTAGAGCACTTATCTGCAGCCTTTGTACTATTTTCCCATCCTTACCACAGGACTAGCTTAGTGGATACTTACCTCTTTGCAGAAATCAAGTACGCACCTGATGCTAAATCTTCTGATATCCTCTGGTGTACATACCTGCCAGCCAAACCACATTCTCCTTGCAGCTCCCAAAGCAGGGCACACACAGAGTACGTAGATTAGGCTTTCCTCTTGGTCCTCGTCGCATCTCTTGCACACAGGGGACCTAGATTTTCCAATTGTTTATCGGAACCCCCTCACATTCCCATTGCCTGTGACCAGCTCTACAGAAACTCTCAGTTGATGTCTACTTAAGGAGAGTAGTCTTTGCCCCACAAATCTTTTGAGTAACCCCACAGTACCTTGAGTTTGTTACACCCCAAGGTTGCATTCCAATCTCCCTTCACAACCTGTCTATATGCGCCCCTCCTGAAGCGGCATGCCCACTGCCCTCAGCAACGGTCCTTTGGTTATACACCCTTGTTTTGCTAAGGTGTCAGCTCTCTCATTCCCTATCCAGCCAGAATGTCCTGGAATCCAGGTTAGGTTTAGCGAATTATACTTACTCAGCTCTGCTAGAGAAGCTATAGTCTCAGCTACCAGCCTAGAGCTGGTACTAGCCTTACCTTAAGCCTTCAGAGCAGCCTGACTGTCCGAGCAAATCCAGATGGTCTTGCCCCTCCTGCCAGACCCTATTATTTCCTCAGCACATAGTTTGATCGCGAGCACCTCTCCCTGGAAGACTGAGTTGTAGTCCTCCAGGCGATGACAAAATCTGTCTTGGTGTCACTAAATCCTGTTCCCTCCCTTCCTTCATCTCGGGCCCATCGGTGAACCAGATTTCACCATGTTTGGGTCTACACTACGCCTATGCCTCTCTTGTAGGAATATGGATTTTGTAGTTTCCTTTTACCTTTTAAGAGACAGTATCATATCCTGAGGTTCTATCCAGAGCTCCTTTAGTGAATTCCCAAATAGCTGTTTATGACGTTTGCTACTTGTCGTCCTATATTTATAGTAATGCCTAAGAAGAAAGTTGAAACCTACTAATTTCGTAATTAAAGAATAAATATGCTACAGCTCACAAATATAAAACTTTATTTTCATATGCGTTTCAACGACAATTTGTGACAACGACAATATCCTCAGTGATGCTACACAAATCAAATCAAATAAACATATCAAAACACTAAACATAACCTATAAAGTTTTAACCGAAGTAAACACCAGATCTGGGCATTTTCAAATTTACAGCCACTGCTAATAATATAATTATATTAAAAAACATATGACAATTATAAATATATAATTTTGATCTAAATTTGGTCTATAATATCCGTAAAACATAATAATAACAAATTTATTTAATTAATTTAAAAAAGAAAGTATTTAACATTAAATTAATTTAAAATAATTTTGAATTTTGAATTGATCCTAATTCATTATTACCAATTTTATTTTTATTTCTATTTATAAATAAAGTTTCCCATGCATCTAATTCAATAAAATGTATCACATTTTTTAAAAGGGAAAAATACCATTCATCTTTATCTAACTTGGCTAAAAAAGCTTTGGCGAAGAACAGTAACGTAATGAAGTCTGATATCAACTAATAAAAAGGGATTCTTAAATTTAAAAAGCAATGCCCTAGTTTGTTATATTTTTTTTAGATAGTTGTCTGGAATTTCGAAATGTTTATTCAGTATCTATGATGTAGTACAGTGCATCACTGTTATCTAGTGTACTGCAGCAGCACAACTGTGATACTTCCTCTCTTGCAGGTTCATTAGGTTGCATTCAAGCAACAATGGAATGGTATTGTTATCGAGAACTGCACCTTCCTAACCACTTTTGCACTACTGATTGCCTCATTGTTAGTATGACTTACACAATGGAAATACTAATAATTAAAATAGGGATAAGGTCATTGGACAATTATTACAAAGGAAATATACAAAAATAAGGAAACGATATATATATATATATATATATATATATATATATATATATATATATATATTACCAACAAAGTAGGAATATTCATAATTAATATAAAACATAAAATAAAATATGATATATAGAGAAAATATTACCAATTAAAAAATCTTATATTACCGTTGTAATTTTAAAGATATTATTGTGCTAAAAGATGTTGAAAAATAACCACAAATAGGATATTTAAATATAACAAAATATTTATTACAAATTTATTTACTGATTCTTGCTCTTCAACATTATTATACAATTTTAGGATAACTTTAAAAATAGCTTTATATGACTTGTACTTCACAGGTATGTTACTCAGGTAAAATTACTTTTATTTTCGTGAAAGTATTGATGATGTGTTTATAAAAAGATTATATTTTTTGTTTATAAATTGATTACTTTTTAAAATAACTATTATATAAATGCATTTTGCTTCAGCATCTGTATATTTAAAACCTTTTTTAAAAAACAACAAATACATATATTTACTATAAAAAACAATGTAAGTTATTTAGAAAAAGGATGTTTATAAAATATTCAACGGGATTGAAAGGAACGTTTGCAAGGCAGAAGTGCATTTTAGAATTATAAATGTCATTCTAGGTGGAATGCGTTAGTAGGTAAAATACGTCGAATAAAATGATTGAACCTAAACCTGTTCGACGATATAGTCTATGTATATTTCTGATTTAAAGAATTAATAATTTTGAGAAATAAAATTTACAAAAGACCATTACAAATGTTCCAATTGTTTGTGTATATTGTTATTAATTAAATATATTGTTATTAGAAAAAAATGGAGTAATTTTAACAATCAAGTGGGGTGATTACCACCACTTTTTAATTCGAAATTATGAAATAAAAGAGTTATGAATGTACAAATATTGTTAAACTATTATATTTAGAAAAATGAAATATAAATATGGGATAGGTGAAAGCTTGGGTTATAAACAGTTTTTAATTCATTAAGAAATTAAACTACCCAATAAATATAAATAACACAAAAACAAGTATAACATATGGATCTAATACACTTACAAATCCCGAGCTATTAATTTAAATATTTATCGAAAACTAACTGAAAGGTTTTGATCTCACAATGCGATTTGTTAATGTAGCCCTGTCTTATGCCAAGGAAAACGTAAACCAATGATTCACGAGAAATTAGGCAAATATAAATAAATATATTTATAAAATAATATCATTTTCAATTTCAATAATAATAATTGTTTCCTGTTTTATATTTGCCTTTTGAAACTAATTTTGAATTTAGTTTAAAGTTTTGTATTAGGATAGGTAACTTTTTCTTATAATGATTTTGAACATATAAATGGCTACGTGATATGTTACGGTTATGGTAATACAACAAACTGAAAGATTATATAAACTTTTGGTTTAGTTGAAGCAGGAAGTTTCCAAGCAGAATATTCTCTTTTATTTTGAAATTAATTCGGGTATCAGTACAATAGTGTTTCGTGTACGCCGTTAACTGAACTAGCTCATTGTATGTAATATATATACGCTCATCCTCATAATAATAATAAAAAATACACAATATGTAATGACGTAATAATGATAAATACATTTTAATATGTATCAGTTCTATAAAAATGGTTTCAATAAATATGATGACAATAAATAGTTTACGATTTTCCTTTTTATTTTCATCCAAATATATGCCTGATCATATATACCTTTTTTTCTAGTTATGCTCAAAATACTAACACAAGTTTGTGATCGATTCAATGGGAACTGAAATCAAGTGGTATTTTATAAGCTTTATTTCTACCTATCAGTAACAATGCTGAATACAACCTCAATAAATAGAGACAGCTGGAGAAAGAAGAGAACTGTGTTATGATTTAACTTCTTTCTCGACACCTTTAACGTTAAAAATTTGTTTTATGCTTTATTACTAATTTGTTTCTAATTTTATCTATAAAGTAAAAGTTTATTTGCAGTAAATACTTTTAGTTTCTGAAATTATTCTAAAAATGTATTTCATAGTATTAAGAAACCACCACGTTTAGGTCTGTTAGATTTCATTTACCTATGATTTATTTGCTAAATCGTGAATCTATAAATTAAAGATTTTTGCCAACAAATTTTATACATAAAATCTTCACTCTAAAGTATGTAGTCTATACAAAAAACCCTGGAATAATAATAAGATATGGTTAAATTGAAATAGAATAATAAATATGAAATTATATTTTCATATTAAATGAAGAAAATTGTGGAACTTTACTGTGTTAAATTTTAGGAAATATTTTTAAATTGGATTTTTATGTTGGTATTACCAGATTACCACATATTATTGGGAAAATGTTAGTTAAAATTCATTTAACAAGGTCATGTAAGAAATAATGGTATCTCATAAGGTTATTTGTTGTACCTTAATATAGGTAAATTCCTTTAAGATTCTTTATGAGTCCCAAAATCCGATATTCCCTTAATATATTTAACTCAAATACTATAGAAAATTCCGATTTATCATTAAAATACATGGTAATAATTATTATATTACATTTTATTGGTACATTTGTTATAAGAATTTAAGGAAATTAAGAAATTAGTGTTTTTTTCTGTACAGCGAATAATGAACATATATTATTTTATACAATTCATTGTTATATTATATTTTAAGAAAAGAATTTCCAACTGCTCAAATGACAATAGCCCTAATTGAAATGTAGCAATAATATATTATGTAGGATATGTTGTTGTTCATCTGAAGATCAATATTATATAATTTATGGTTACTAAAAATTGTTATTTATGCATAAACATATATAAATAAATACATATATATATATATATATATATATATATATATATATATGTGTGTGTGTGTGTGTGTGTGTGTGTATGTGTGTGTATACACACACACACACACACACTCATACCCACGAATACATACACACAAGCACACACACACACACACACACACACACACATACAACACACACACACACACACACACACACACACACACACACACACACACACACACATATATATATATATATATATATATATATATATATATATATATTAATATTTTTTACTTTGTAACACTATTTTCTTGTGTTCACTTATCACTTTCACTATATGTTCTTAAGCACGAATCTTACTTGGTATAAATGAAAGGTAAATTTCAAGAATTGGTAGTATCTCCATTATCGCGAATTACTGACCGGAGGTTGTAGTAGACTGCCAGACTACAACCGCCAGTAGGTGATGCTCGATAATGGAGATACTATCAATCTTTGAAAGTAAACTCGCATAAACAACAAATGAGATTCTTGTGTAATTACAAATACTGAAATATATATATATATATATATATATATATATATATATATATATATATATATATGTATATATATATATATATATATATATATATATATATATATATACATACATATAAGTGGAAATTGCCGTTCTATCTAAGCTATTTGTTCATGTGACTCGTTTTCGGTAGACCTTGAGCTCTATGATTATGTATATGGATCGACGTTTTTGTTTAGTACCTAAAGTTCAGCACTTAATCACTGGGTATAACGTCGTGGTTACTGCACACAAAGCACCTTGGAATGAGTTGCTGCTTCTGTCCGTACCTGTCACTTTTATTTTATTACTCAAGAACTTCCACGACATCACGCAGCCCGACCATTTGAAATATTACTTCTATTATTAACTTTGACATTTCACTTGTCGAGACATTTTATTTCGTTAGTGCTCTATGAAGTAAAACACCATCGCATTTATCCGTCGTTTTCATGTCATTTGTGTTTCTGTCACATTCCATTACCTTCCAAGGTTGAATATAATATGGTGGTTCATATTGGTAAAATATTTTTTGCAATATTGACAACAAACAATTTGCACCTCCATTGGCTGATGAGAATATAGTAGTCAGAGAGTACTACGATCGAATTATTCATAAAACGTTTATTAGCAAGGACGCCTCCAAGATTCAATTTAGCAGTCAGCTTTTAAACAACTTATTGTATAACGATCTGGTTAGAAAGTTTCTAGTTATCTAAATAACCTTGATTTTTAACTAATAATGTATCACCTTACCAATAGTTTATGAATGTCCCATTTTTTTTTTTAACTATTGGAACAGGTTGGGAAAATACACGCGCACATGTTTAAGTGAATAATTAAGATTCATCTAACGTAAGGGACTACAAAATTCTTGATTTTTAGTTCTTTTTAATGAAAGTAAAAGGTATTCTTGTGTGAAAGAATGTGTAGTAAATGATTTTGTTTCGAGTTCGTGATTTGAGTCGAATCTCAGCAGTGTCTACTAGACACAGTCTGGTCCAAATGACAGTGGTAGTGGACTATCTAGTACCACACTATGATTCTATATTCAATTAGGCAGTAGAAAATGATATGGGTAGAAAGGCACCTTACGTTTCTATAGATACCATTGTCTACAGTCTGGTCCAAATGACAGTAGTATTGGACTATCTAGCACTACACTAAGATTCTATATTCAATTAGGCAGTAGAAAATGATATGGGTAGAAAGGTACCTTACATTTCCATAGATATCTATTCCTTATTATGTTTTTTTTTTATTATTCTTTAATATTATTGAACTATTTTTTTAAAATTTCCGTTATTTCTATTTTACTAAACGTCCTTACAAAACTATTTGAAAAGTCATTTTTATTTAAGTTGATTTCTTCCTTTATAGCACAGAGAATGATAATATTCTTACAACATATTTCAACTTCTTGATAATTTCACATATTTATCAAAACAAAGTCTTAATTATTAAACCGATAGTTTTTAAAACAATATAAAAAACATATTGTTATATTCTTGACAATAATCATAACAGAATTAAAATGCGAAAATCTTTAAAAGATACATTGAATTAAATTATAAACTTATATTTTGTCTTGTGCTATGGCTAATATTTATGATTACTAATATTTATTTGCGTTTTATTATCTTTTCTATTTAGAAAAGTCTCCATTTATAGTAGGTTATTCTCGACAGTTTATCATACTTTAATCCTAATGTAAGGATTTATAGGCTTATCTAAAGCCTTTAAATAAATTTACACTTGATTTCGTGCTTACCCAAGACGTATGAACTATTATAAATGCATTAAAAGAACTAAAAACCATTTCCTTTCTGATGTTTATTAAGTAACTGGTCTATTTCGAATTATTTTGTCAAACGAAAGCAAAAATCATTTATAACATAATAAATAAATAAATACCTTTAATTAATGGTAATCTGTAAATTTTATTTTAGCTTGATTGTGAGTTTATTTAATAAATAGACAAATTACATATAAACTAATGATGTAAATATTAAAGATAAATAGTGGATAGTTAGAAGTGACGTTAAAGTAAATGGAAATAGGGGTTAATAGGGTGTTTAATAATGAGAAAGATAATTAAAACTGTCAGCAACAATGATTAGAATTGAAATATATAAAGATTTTAACCTTGTATAAATTATTTTCCGGATTTCATAACATAGTTTCATTTCCGATAAGTTAAAGTCAAGTGTGTTCTGACTACGGCGCAGTAATTCAATTCCACTGCGTTGTATCATACAATGTTACTGAAGTAATCCGTTCATACTTGGCAACAGCAGTACATTGAAGGCTTTGCAATTATCCAGTCAATGCCTCTAAATTTCTCTTGATTAATATGTACATCAACTAACACTATGAAACAAGACCTGTGAATTGGAATAATCAACTATTGAGAGCTGTGGATATAGAAATATCCACAACAGATAAATGATTGTTTATGAAGAGTGGTTCCGTTTTTGTATGAAAAAAGAAAAATCGAACATTTTGTAGATTATAAAAACCATAAAGTCAAGCCCTGAATATGTGTAAATAATTATTCAATAACTAGTTGTCTATACACAGTGATAATATTATTATAAATTAAAAATATTTCGAAATCAAACTGTAGAAATATGTAGCCGACTGATTCGTTTATACTTTCTACCATTCCAATATTTAAAAGACGTAATTTTCAAAAAGGAATTTCCTTTACCGTTGAGTAAGGTATTTAAGGATATTGGTTTTAGTACCAAATAGTCATCCTAAAATGACAACTTCAGGAATGTATTAACACTCTTTTAGAATTAAAAAATGATTAAAATACTTCATATCTGAATATGAAGAAGGAAACAGCTACATTAATTGATGAGGAATATTTTTCCTAAGGAATACACAATATTCACAGACAAACATAGCAAAGAACATAAAGTTGGTGGTTGTAATATTCTTCATTTCATTGATTAACTAGGCTGATGCTTTTCAAAACCGTCGTTTCGTTGACAAAGTCTTCATACTACTGAATTAAAGGCGTGTGGGTGTTGTAGAATATTACGGTTGTGTACTATGCATTAGAAAAGGTTTTAATGATCACACACACTGTGAATCTAAAACCTTTTTACAATACATAATTCAAGACCGCAGATTATAATATCTACCTATAAATCACAGCCACCCCAAAGTCAGTATTAGGTGTCTTTGTCAATGGATCGACGTTTACGAAAGGTGTCAACAGAGTAAATTGCTATAGTTTCCATTTAGTTAAGAATAACCTAAACCTATATAAATATGTAATAAATAAATAATAAATATTATGTACATTGTTACTATTTAAAGTCAAAAATTGGCACAACTTTATCACTTTTATAACTAAAGTTGAAATATACTATTACAAATATATTTTTTAAAAGTGATGATAAATTTTATATTTATTTATCTTTCTAAATAGTATTATTTCTAGTAAAAATTATTTTAAAACATTTTTTTGTTTTTTTTTAATTATTGGAGCCAAATATTTTTAGTTTTGAGTAGGGAGTTGTCTAGTTAAAATAAAATATACGAGTATTAGTCATCGACATAGGTAGAATCAGATATGCAAACAAATGTCCGGTTTGTGTTCTATGTTCCGGCGTCAGTGTTTCCGTTCAGAATTTCATTTACATTTACCCAGGAAACGTAACTGTATTGGCCGCCAACTTTTCTACATAAGCCCCTTCATTAAATACTTGACAGGTTTAGCTGCAAGAGCTAGTTTTCTACTAAACAATTTATTTTTATAATATTATTGTTTTAATTACTCTTATTATTACTATTATTGCTCCTAATAAATATTTATTTTAAAATAAATGTGTAGACCATGCACGTACACACACACACGCACACACTCACACGCAACGCACGAACAGTAGAGTTGAATAGTGGTTTTGTTCAATTCATAAATTATATTCTCTAATTGATCGTGAAGTTATTGTTAAAACAATGATGATCCATTTATGGACAATATTTAAAATATATTTTATACTTTACCACCAAAGTGTCATTATTGTTAAATATATTTTAAAATTTTCAGTATTTAAAATTTATATATGGTATTTCAACTATTGTTTGTCATGAAACATTGATACAAACCCCATCGATAGAAATGATTCAATATTTCGTGATTTATATTTTGAATTGTTTTTTACATTTATTATTCATTACTTTTAACTTCAAGTATTGAATTTGTATTAGTTAGATTTCAATTCATGTCGTGCACGTTTTGTCTATAAGCAAATACACAGTACCCACTAAGTGAAAATCTTTGTTGATTTTAATTTAGATTCTAATAATACACCTTTCCTCATATTCCTGTAACCCTATCGACCTACATCGACCAGATCGTCCATAAAGATTTCTCCCTCATACGGTAAGATGTGGAGCACAAGTATAAAGTCCCATTTGGTCTTTGTCGTGCAAAATATCTTTGTTTCTAAACTCAGTTACTGATTCCAGTAGACTAAACATGTTTATTTGTTTTCAAACTTCTGAAATGTCAACTGAGTATTCCTTATTATTTCCGATGTTTTTCTACCGTAAACAAACAGAAACTAGATTCGTAAAAAACATATAGCCTACAGTTTGTCCTAGTTAATTCAAAAACACAGTTTAATTCTTTCTTTCAAGCAAAGAGATGTACATTCTCTTTACCTTGTACAAATGCTGCCGTAAACGTTTGTTGCACAGTTATATAGTAATTTATTTATAAAATAAATTAGTTAAATTACAAATTGAAAATTTTTTGTGGAAGAGGTGATTTATATTGTAACTTTTATTTTATAATATTATCACATTTAGTTCACAATGATAAAATAAAATTAAAGAATCACTACCAAATAATTTTCGCCATAAATAATTACCTAATAAATATAATTTAATATCTCTCAACCCTGTGTAATTTCACCTCGCATAAATAATACTTTCAAATATATAAGACTCTGACGACGAAGTACTTGTAAGAGAACAGTGAGTTTATTAGGCTCGATATGTTTTATTCTAAAAGAAAAAGGAGCAAAGGAGTGAAATACCGCAAAAAAATTGATATCTTTGGTAATACATTGAAAACAGAGTAAAGGACAATGCACGACGTAGAAAATAATATTATAACTTGATAATATTTCAATAATACTCTGTAATATTGCTTCACAGGAACGTAGTTGAAAATAAGTTGTAACTTATCCTGGAAATCATGGTATTAATAGCTGGTTCTGAGGTTGTCGACGATATAACAAATGTAAACTATAAAAATGATCCAATAAATTGGTTATTCGTATCAAATAACACGTTAGATTTCACTGGACGATACATTAGTAAAAAATCATTAGTTTCACAAATTAAAACAATATTTTCAACATATAAATTAGGTATTCATTTTATTAAAAATTTTTTTTTGTAATAGAGATGTATTTCGTCATTTCCAGGCAGTTATAGAAAGAAATTAAATTAAAAAGTGTATAATTTTATTAATTGAGTTTTACCCTGCTAATCATCCTAACCAAACTTATTCCTAAGCTGTTCTAGTTGACGAGGTATAAGCTATTAACGACTGAACACTTGTATACAAAACGATGATGGATTGATACATTTGAGATACATTATGAAATTAGTTTCTTTTTTTAAAGGTATCCTTATAATATTCAAGCAAGCAATGTTTAATATTTTCCATTATCATAACTTAAATATTGGGTTACCCAGCAGTAACATTCCTTATATGTTTGAGTTGGTATTACTGTAACTTGAGCAATAATTATTTCGGATATTGCAAAATTTCCCATACGTATTCTAACTTCGATGTTTGTACTCTCTTTCTCTCTCTCTCTCTCTCTCTCTCTCTCTCTCTCTTAAAGTACTAGTATTTCGTTGATCTAATTAACCACTCGGAGACCTTGACTAAAAGTTCATAATTTTCAATTCTTTGCAAAGTCTCTACAGTTACCGTCCAACTCTTGGTACTAATTGGGAACAAATTCAATCGTAATTTTTAATATGTTATGAATTAAGGAGATTGAATATGGATTTTAAATATATTCATAGACCAACGGGTATTTACAATATTGCATTTTATTATTTTTTATAATCGTAATAAAATATAAGTAAAATAACTTTAAAAAATTATGTAACAGGTTTCACATTTATAACATGTTACATATGAAAGTGAGCTTTATTTGCCATTATGCTAATGCTATTATTGGGCTTCACTAAAGGTCTCTACGTCTAGTTGTTCGCAAATCACAAAGTAAACAGCCGGTGAATTTGCACATCGCTGAACCTTTAGAGTTAACTTAGTAAACCTAATAAATGCAACCTGATTTATTCAAGGAGTAAAACATTAAATAGATTTTAGTATGCTATTTTACAAAAATATTGCTATACTTTACACTCCTACGTTGTAAGTGTTCAAATTATACTGAAGATAATATTATCAGATTACCCTTTCATA
Organism: Prosapia bicincta; assembly: GCA_036971475.1. Lineage (NCBI taxonomy): Eukaryota > Metazoa > Arthropoda > Insecta > Hemiptera > Cercopidae > Prosapia > Prosapia bicincta. The sequence goes on from JBAIZL010000002.1 coordinate 57,989,351, forward strand.
TGATTTTTGTTACAATTTATTATTAGAAACATTTTAATTGTGTTTAGGTTATGTTATTATTATGTTTTGACATGTTAAACAAAAACTATTTCGTTTAATAAATGGGTTAACATCATCGTTCATAAACATCTAAAATAGTTTTTATTCCCATAATGATTCCTTAGAGAAAAAGAACTGTTTTTATTCGTATTCTTAATTTCGATTGTAAAATAATTTAGGAATCTTGTAAGAAATAATATAAGGAATATATAAAAACTATTCTATACTTTAAAGGAACATATATTTCAAAATATACACATTTTTATTATTTAAATTTTAAGCTTACACATAGGTGGATATTATTGTGGAAATAATTTTCCACTTACATACGGCCGTACTATTAATAGAACAATAACGTCACAGTATTTTCAGTTCTACTTAATACTGATATTCAGAGATGCGAAACTTGACCTAGTAACCTGGATAGAAAAATCTCGCAGCTTAGTGGTTGGTTTATGAGCCTCATCCTTCCATCAGTACGGAGTCGCATAGTCTACATTGGGGGATTATTGAATTTACGGTTAAACATTTCGTAATTTAGTCAACTTTGTTTTGCGCCGTGAATACAGTTACAACACCAGTAATCTTGTCATAAGTCCTTTCAAACCTTCCATAATTACCACGTGAACATTATGGCATTTGTGATAGCATAGTGATAAAAGATTTTCATATTAATTGTAAAACATATATTTCAATCAATTAATTGTGTATTTTATTGCTACAAACAATAACTTTGTACTCTTGCTTTTTATTATAATAAATAAATTAAAACAATCAATACTGTCAAAAATTATTAAACAATATATACGAGTATATATATATATATATATATATATATATATATATATATATAATTAAGATCAAATAATATACACAAATACAGGAATATTTAATTTATTGAACAATAAACTCAAAGCTTTCCGTTGGTTTACATTACCAACATCTTCAGGAGTTACAATAGTAAGAATGATAAAAGAACCGTCTAACAAACATGAATCTACTAGATAAAGCAATACACAGTTGCCAAATCTATTACAATATTGCCAAACTTATTCCACTGCTGCCACAACATTATATACATTGAACAAAGTATGGTATTTAGAATGTATTTGAATTTGTTCATCTATTAATTTGTTATTAATATTATGCTTGTAAATTTCAAATGCTTCACATACGTTCATTTTTAACCCTTTATTTATTTCTTTTATAATTTTCATATTATTTATATTAGGAAACATATGATTATTATTAATACAATGGGTTGCGAAATTAGACTTATATATATTTGGTTTTAAAAAAGCATTAAAATGTACTTTATATCTTTCTTTTAATTTTTTCTCTATTTGTCCTATATAAACTTTATTACAAAATTCACATTCTAATTTATGTACTCCATTTTCCTCATGTATAGGCCTACTATTTATATTATTATTATGGTTAATTATATTTATTATTCTATTATTGGTTCTATATGCAATTTTTATGTTTTTATTAGTAAATAATTTGGAAATATTTTTTATTTCAAAACCAGTGTAAGTAAAAGTACTCCATATAGTATTATTATTATTACTACTATTGTAATGAATATTATTTCTTATTTGTTTTTGTAATATATTATAATTCAATTTATCTACCGTTTTCTTTTTGTAACCATTTTCTACGGCTATCTGGTATATTATGTTTTTTTCCCTCATTTTATTTTCATTGCTCATAGGAATTTTATTCATTCTGTAAAGAAGATTATATAAAGCAGCCATTTTCTGATTATATGGATGGTTGGAATAATTAGGTATTATTTGATTGGTTAATGTAGGTTTACGGTAAATCATATATTCTAGTTTCGTTTCATTTCTAATAATTGTGATATCTAGGAAATTTATTTTACCGTTATTTTCCATTTCATATGTAAAATCGATACTATTATTAATTTTATTTATTTCATCTAATATATTTATTAAATTAATATTATTATTATTTGATACATATAACCCATCATCCGCATATCTAAACCAATGTCCATTTTTATCATACTTTTTTATAATGGCATTTATATTACTATCTATTTCTTGTAAAAATATTTCAGAAATTACTGGATAAAGGTGAACCCATAGCTAAACCATCTTCCTGTCTATAAATTTTATTATTATATGAAAAATAGTTTTGATTTAATATTAATTTCAATGTATTAACAATTTCTAAAATTAATTTTTTATCTTTTTCAATATGACAAATATAAGTTTTTATGTACTACAAATGAATGAATGTTCTCCGGATATTAGATAATCATTTTATATATATATATATATATATATATATATATATATATATATATATATAATACGTTTTCTTGTTTAATAATTTAAAACAACATAGGTTATTCAAATACAAGAATATTTATTATTTTATATCCATAAATATAAAATACGTTTTCTTGTTTAATAATTTAAAACAACATAGGTTATTCAAATACAAGAATATTTATTATTTTATATCCATAAATATAAAATACGTTTTCTTGTTTAATAATTTAATACAACATAGGTTATTCAAATACAAGAATATTTATTATTCTATATCCTATAAAATAATAAATATTCTTGTATTTGAATGACCTATGTTGTTTTAATATATATATATATATATATATATATATAAAGAACTAAGTCAAAATACAAATACAAGAATTATAGACCTAATTGAATTTACAATTAATTTTTCACAATAATTAAATTTATTTGTAAATTCAATTATAATTCTTGTGTTTTAAGCTTAGTTCTTTATTAATACACAAGAATACATATTGCTTTATATATATATATATATATATATATATATATATATAATTCATTTATTTATTTATATATTTATAGTTATAAGTATCTAGAATATATAAAAAGTAAACATTACAGCAATATTAAACACTAGGAATTGGGTCTAGCGAAGTTATTTCTTCAGTTGACTGTCAATATATTTGTTGCTTATGCTAATATATTAAAGTGATGAAAATCTTCTAGCCAATATATTATAAATATACATATTTAATGAATCTTTATGCAATAACAAATAAATAATGATTAATAAGGAAAATGTCATCTCAAGCCGTATATTTATATGTATAAAAGTATGTATATATATATATATATATATATATATATATATGTGTGTGTGTGTGTGTGTGTGTGTGTGTGTGTGTGTGTGTGTGTGTGTGTGTGTGTGTGTGTGTATGTGTGTGTGTGTGTGTGTGTGTGTGAGTGTGTGTGTATATTTTCCGTTAGGTTGTATTTCCTAAAGATCCTCTTTCTCGAGTCTAAAACTATTTAAAACTTACAAATATTTATGGTATTGTAATGTTAGATATTTTTATATGCCTGTAAAATGTTCAGGGTAACTATTACTTGTTTAAGCAAATATTACCATACTACAGATATTGAGGTTGTATCCAACTGTACATTCTTTTAAATTTAAAATTCAAAGTTTATAATAAAAACTTTGCGATAGTACCTATAAGTATTTTATAATTATATGTAATTATTTATTTCATATTTAAAATTTTATTTATTTTATAGTATATATTATTACTTTTATTATTTCCCCGATATAATTATCAAACTAAATCTATAAATATACAATAACAAATATCACTTTAATATACTTTCAATGATATCGCCATTATATTACGATGAAGCAAAGAATATGGAAAATTTTCAAAATCCTTAAATGTTTTTACATCTAAAGTAGTATTTAAAAATTTATTTGCATCAAGCCCAAAGGGTAAATGTATATGTAACAAATTAATGACCTTATCTAAATTTGCGATAGCGCCATAACAATCTCCAACATTCCTGAAACACCTGCATATTGATTTTTAGCTTTCATGGTTGCCTAATAAAGCGGAAAAAATACGTAGAGTACAGTCTAGAGGTATTTCATATAAACATTTCTTGGAAAGCCGACTCATAATTTTCTTTCAACCTGATAACATAGGCTCAAATAGAAATAGGCTCGAATTTACTGGAGACTCGAAAAATCTGGATTTGGAATTACGAGACTCTACTGTATGTTCACAGCCACCTTATGCTACATAGTTTCGATGTATTAAAGAAATATATAAGTAAATTTGGAAATTGAGCCTCGGTCTAATCGAACTGTACTAATATATACTAAAATATATTTTCAATATTACGTTTGTATTTAAAATAGACACAATTACTCAATAGTATAAAATAATACATTTGTCTGTATAAAGAAAAGCTTTATAGGTAGTAAATTATATTTTACAAACAATACAATTGTTATAAAATAACGCAATATGTGGCAATGGACGTTAAAGTTTTTTTACTACGTAAAGCTATTGATAATTCTGTACTTATAATTAAAAATTGTAATGTAAATATAGTCATGAAAGACTCTCGCGTTACATGTTAAACTATCAATCTAGGTAAATAAAGAGCTACAGGTTTTTATTGGAAATTTAAGTTGTTTTTGAGAAAGCGCTAAATCAAACGTGTATTAAAACCTGGATCAATAGTAAGCACAAATACGATTATTGAACCGTATATAACCTCAGTTATATGTCCCCTGAATAGAAATACGCGCTTGGATTAACTTTGGTAAGTGGAGTAATATTGTTCATGAACACAGTTAATTCGTTTCACTTCCAGCAATATTTATGCATTGAGCTATAAATATGCAATTGTATTGTGACCACGTTTCATATGACCAGTTATATATATATAGACGGAATAATATCCAAATGACATCGTTCTTAACTTGTAACTTTAATTCATCACAATATCTTCTATTTACACAGATGTTGTATATTTCGCATTTTTAAGTTTGCATTGATTAGTTTATAGAGACTTTGAAGATTTGATAACATTTCGTCTGTGATCGAAGTGCTTGAAGATTTGATACAGTATTACTGAAAGGAAATATTTAAAACAGGAAAAATAAAAAAAAATTACATTCATTAGAATATATTGTTTCTTTTAAAACTATAAAAAGTAGGGTTACGTTTGCTCAGATTTAAAATTTAAAGATACTAGCAGCAACGCGTGTTGTCTGTTGTCTATTTCCATTTTTTTTCAGCAAAACTGATACAACGTGCTGCAATTATGTAGCATGATACATGTAACAACGATAATAAGTTACTTACTTAAATAAAATTTTATTATCAATTGTCTAGCACTAAAACCAATTGTTTTGCAGCAATAAACGGTAGATAGCGACAATACGACGATATATCCAGACTATAAATATTAAATATGATAAATAACAATATCTGTTCTTCAACTTTAATATAAATCGAAAGGTTGAAATCGCACTGGATTTGAGAAAACTAGAAATCATAGATATTACTTTTGAAATAGCATTTAGAACAACTAATTGACAAATAATCTTACACAGGCCGTAGAAAGTGTGTTCAAATAAATTTTAGGACTAATAACTATATAAGAAATAATAAATTAATCGATTAGCTGTTGTGAGTCGTCATTAGGACTATGAGTTACTTCTCTCTAGTTCCCTCGGGAAGACAGCATGTCCTCTCTCGACTACTCTGTCTACTTGACGACTAACTTTTACTTTTTAACAAAACTATAGCGGAAAAATCAAGCTTTGCCTGCACAGCTGTATTGCTATTGGTCAGCTATTGGTCTCTCGTGGCGACTATAGGAACCGTTTGCTCTCAGAACTATTTGGCGGCAACATACTAGATTAGCAGTATTACAAACAAAACGGTGCCAGTTTTAACAATATAGAAAGTTCAAAATGAAATTGCATTATATGCCTGAATAATTATATTTGTAAACAAAGTATAGTTGTTTTCGCTGGACAGTCCTTGCTAGCAAGTTGTTACTAGTCTTTAAAAAACTCATTTCTTGACGCTAAACTAATTTATTAAAAAAAATTATTATATTTAATGATAAATATTTAGAGTGCAATGTTATTTTAAAATATCGGTCATCCGACATTAACAATAGTGAACAAAATGTTATAGATGCTAAGCAATGTTAATAGTTTATGAAATATAAACAGAAAAATAAATAATGATATATTAACCGTTCAAAATTTAATTTTAGGGATTTAAATGAGTATTAAATGTGCAAATCCAAGCTATAAACGTTTACTCACATTATACCTGATAAGTAGTCACCAACATATGTTAGTCACTAACGAAGACAACGCCTGAGTCGAAAGGCAATAACTTTCTGAATAGTTTATTGTGATTATAACTTTATTTTTTATTTCAATCATATAATGTATTGATCCCAAATGCACTGCTTTGAAATAAATAGGGCAGTTCTAGTGTTCTAGTGTGTTCTAATGTTTCAAACACACTAGAACAATATGAAATTTACAGACACACAAAATACAAAGTAAAAACATAGTAAACGAACAAACACAATACAAATCACACATACTCTTTGATACTATCGAAAATCTATCTTTGAAACCGTCACCACTTGACCCGACATCTCCCAGCAGAAGACACTGATGAAGATCACCACATAGCGATCGAAAACGTTCTGTCTCAGTAAGTTTTAACAAATTTACAAAATTTAAAGTTCGGAAAGTCATAAACTAGTGTTTAAGTGATATAATAATTAGCCTAACTTCTAATCATTTATGTTTTTTAGGTTGAATTACTTAACATATTAGGTTTCCATTGGACCAATTCAAAATACATGTACAAATTAGTCCATCTAAAAAAAAGTTTGTTTTTCACAATTAACTAGTCTAAGTTTGTAAAATGTTCCGAATATATTAGTGTAAGTTTTTTTAAACCAGAATTTTGTGTGGTAGAAAACATTAATTGGACGGAATGTCAATTAAGTCACTTAAACATAAATTCTCTGTTAGCGGCGATACATCGTCAATAACTTGTAAAAATAATAATGATTAGAAGAAACAAGCATTACCTCGAAATTATAAGCTGAGTTTTCTACACAAACAAATCCTACTATTATTAATAATATGATGAGTTTGAAACAAAAGAGGTATAATGTATTTGGCGAAGGAAAACATATTGGACGTTGCTTTGATAAATGAATGGAGGTGGATTTCGCCATAGTAAAGGCTTATAGCTATAGAAGATAATAAAAAGGATTTTATGCAGAGCCTTCAATTTTATTCTATGGAGATGAGAACCGACTCTATTTATATGGAAATATAGTCGAATCTGCTTTAAAAATTATTGTTTGGCATGAATGATTTGAATTTAAAAACAAAGATGTTTTGTGATTAAAAATGTAATTAAAATGGTGTTAATTAGAAGTCACTTATTGTTTTTTTTTTATCTATTCAAATGTCACTATTGTTTTATAATTATCTCTTTTTAAACACTAAAAATGATCTGAAAATGCAATGGGTAGTGAGTTGTGTTATATTTGTGTCAGGGAATAACTATTTCTGAGATATCTTCTGTAATTAAAATTCAAAATATCTCACTTACAATTATAAAAATTATAGAGTGCAGTAAAAACAATTTCCTTTTTACAATTTCTTTATTACATAACTGAAAAAATAATTATATTCTCAAAAATACAATGCAGTGGATGATGTTTGTAAAGTTATTTTACACAAATGTAAAATGTAGGTGTCACTCTTGCTCTACTTATATATTATAATGAAAGGCAATTACAATAAAGAAGAATAAACTAAGCATTTGAAGGAAACCATTTTAACCATTTAAGGATAACTATGCAAATCAAGAAGGAATTCTTCAACGTTGAGATTATGAAAACCATAGAGTAATTATTCTATACCGAATATATAAGATATCATAAACTGAGTCTATTGAAAAATAATAACAAAATTGTAGTCTATTGAAAGTAATTTACATATACCAAGTGTTCAAAAATTTGTTTAGGACAAATAAATATTAAAAGTATCTGTCGCAAGATTATTTAATATTTTTACTTCATTACTGTAATAAATATTACCAATATTTAACTACCTATATCTCCACTAACTGTATGGGAAACGTATACATTGAATTTTGAGTAATATGTATTTTTATTCACATATAAAAGCGGAAACTTAAGATTACCTTAAAAGATAAATAAAACCACATCAATAAAAAAATCATTTTGATTAATAAATTAAAACAACTTACAAATTAAAAAAATCCTTTTGGTGTTTAGTTAACCTTTGAAATTGTTTTCTAACTGGCCACTCTTGCATCTTATAAGGATTTATAACTAAAATTTATAAAAAAAGTTTTGGTACGTCTTGACAGTTCACATGGGTGATAGTAAAATTCTGTACAAAGCAGGCGAGATAAGTCTGGAAAACCAGTAGGTGCAGATCGTGAGACATAAGTTATATAATCTGCGAGGATTAAGCTTTATGATGACATAATTCATGTTAAATGAGGAAATACTTTACAAAAGTGACAAGATAGTAATGAGAATTCTGCTACTCTTTTTGATAATGTTATTACGTGTCAACAGTAAATATGTTGAATGTTACATCTTAGCAATAAATTTAGTTTAGTGTGTTCACGATTCTGAAACAAAACAACTCAGACATTCATACGCCATCTACCATAGAAATATTGTATGAGTAATTTTATTTATAGAATACAAAATTTTAAACACTACATATGTCGTCACTTATGTTTATAAAGGTAAGCAACAAATATTTAAAGCATAACTTTGACCATTCAATAAAGTGTTAAAAATTTTACATCAGCGTTACGTATGTGCACAAAGCGTACGTATGGAGTGATGGCATTCTGTTCTGTTAAATGTTAGTTTATTTTATGTGATGAGGCACCTTTTGGTCATTTGACCATTATCGAATCACTGATTATTTTTTCTCTATTTTTCTGGTGTGTATGTTCGGTCCGTGATGTTGGTATTTGTTGACGCTACACGCATTTTCTCTTGAGTTGGGTGTATAATTTTTTGAATAGTATGTCTTCTGTATATGTTGTCTGTAGGTTCATTAAATTGTTGTGTATGTTTTTATAAATGTGGTATTTTTCTAGTGAGTTTAGTTCTATTGTGTTATTATTTATTTCCAATATGGTTAAGTTATTTTCGTAATTTGTTATTTCATGTTTATGTGATATTAGGTGTGCTGCAACATATGATACTTTTGCATTTTCATTTTTGAATGCTCAGTAATGTTCTTCAAATTTTATTTTAAATGATCTGGTCGTTTTTCCTATGTAAAATGCGTTGCAGTTGTTGCATATAATTTTGTAAATTCCTGATAGCTTATGTTTTTCTGTAACTGTTTTGTGGTTTGTGGTATTAAGATATTTTATTATTTTGTTGTTTGGTTTGTATGTTGGAGTCTAGTATTCTTTGTTGTATATATTTGTTAATTTCTCTATTTTGTTATTATTTTGTTTATAATTTAGGTAGATTTCTTTATTTTTATTTTCTAATGTTCTTTTTTTGTGTTCAGGTTGTAGTGTTGTGTTGAGGTTAGGTTTTTTGTAAATTTATTGTATATGTTTTTTATAAGGTGTTTGTTGTATCCATTTTCTATTGTTATTTTTGTAATGTTATCTAATTCTTAATGGTGGATAAAGGTATTTACAATAGTAATATATTAACTTCATAAAGTCAGTGTAACGGAAAAAATAGTGGACAACGTAATATATATATATATATATATATATATATATATATATATATATATATATATATATATATATATATATATAATATATATATAAAATAATTCTATCAATTATTTCTGTTATTAAAATGGGTTAAATGCTTTTATCGACACAAAAATTAATTATTTCAACATATTATATTACCTACAGTTTTTATTTCAAAACAAATTTAAGCCTAGATCAAATATTCACTTACATAAACTTCAATTTTGTACAAATTTAGTTTATACGGGAGCTTCCCGTTCAACTAATAATAGCATTTTAAAAAACTACATTAATAACTACAGCGACTTCCTTAGATCTATATTATAAGCCAAAGTTTTTCGAAAGAAGGTTTAATATAACAAACTGACACTGTAATATATAGTACTGTATTAGCAGAGATATAGATTTGAAAACAACCATCGCACATAATCCGGTTCCGCTAAGATACAAGAAAATATTGAAATAGCAGCAGTAAAATAAATGCTCCCGTTTTCCGTCAATGCAGAAACTCTTCACACAATAATCCGAATATGCAAATAGGGATTCATATATGATTACTCTTTTATAGATGTGCCTCAATATATCTATAAGTATTTCATCTGATATTTTTACGTATATGTTCTTGACCTCCGTAATTATTACCAAGTTTATGTGAGCAGGTAAACACTTTTTAAAAGACTTCACAAACAAGATTAATTGATTTTTGCCATGATTATAAATACAACTTCCACATGATTTCCTTTAAACATGTAACGTTAACAAATTCATCCGTAATTGCAATGAACGTTACATCTTTTAGAAATATTCTCAATGCGTGACTGTAAAATTAACTTTCCAAAAGTCTTGCTACTTTTTCAGAAGGGTTGTAATTGTAGGTAAAACTTCTATTTTATGTTGTATTTTGTATATTTCATCATGTTTTTCGATCCCTGGTTATGAATTTCAAAAACTTTACAGATTTAGGCTTTCCACAAGGCATTTAAGAACCATAGGAGACTCTCTTTTAGAAAGCATTTACATCTTAGTCATTACAGAATAACTAGTACGTAAATATGTTATAGTTATTAAACAATAAAAATATTAAGTTAGTGAGTATATTATGTTTCATACTCGACAGTAATTTGTTAGTTGCGTTTTATATTTGAATCACAACAAAGCACGTTAGCTATTAATAAATAAATAGAAATACCGAAGCATTTAGCAACGAATAGCTCGTCCAACTTCTTGAAAGCATACTCTATTGTCAGTCTTTAGATTGTTCGATGTAAATCATTGAGCCGGGATTTCTCTATTGTAACTAATGCCCAAACATCCAGCAAAATTATCTGTCTACTTAAACGCCTGAATAAATGCAATCTACTTTAATGTTCCATTTCTATAGATTGCATATCTACAGTTGATTTCATGTTTCACGCAGACCATAAAGACAATGTGCCAGTTTAGAAGACAAAGAGAAACATATATTGCTTGCAATATATCAATATCCTTATAGTGTCCATTTTTTCGAATATTATTTTACGCATGATTTTTTAAATAGAAAAGTAATGCTAGTCCGTAATAGTATTGAAAAACAAAATATGCCAATAACAGAATACTAAAAGGGCTTATAACTAGAACCTGTTATAAGTTTCTACTAAAATCTATAAACATTTTGATAGTTTCTAGAAATTATTTCTAAAGCCTATCTAAGAAATTAGTTAATCTATGAATAAATCGTCCCGAAAATATATTTAACACGTTATAAAACCTAAATGACACCTTCTTTAAACTTTTAATGAAACATTTTATAAACAAAACACAATTTTAGGTAATTTTAATTGTATTTGTACTTAGGAAAAAATCTCATGGTTTTTACTAAATTTTAATGCTAACTTTAACGCACAAATATGAGTTAAAATTCTTGTGTAAAGTCCCCTCGGTATAAAAGGTATATTTCAAAATATATAATATATAAAAATATAATGAGGAATAATAATAAATACCTCGATTTATCTTGTTTTCTAATCAACTTCTAAAAGGTGTTTATATTTTACACCCTACAAAATAATTAGTTTGTATACAAATATTTTATTATTTGCACATATTATCATTATATTTCCTTCTAGCCTTGCCATCAATATAACTATTAAAGTTAACTATGATCAGAAATTAAGAAGAAAATAGTACACGATAAAACTACAAAAAACCTGTTTTAAAGTTTTACGTTAAAATTTTCAAACGTAATTTTATAATTATTTTTCATGCACAAAAACTATTTATTTACTTGACACAAGTTTATTTGCGACAAAATTGCTGCAACACGATTAATTTTCTCTTTTTTTCTTTTCACAAAGCTTTTAAACAATTCGAAACATTTCCTAACCCAACTGACATGATTAATGGATTTAGTTGCTGGGAGTAGAACAAACTATCACATGTACTTTCCAGCCGCTCCGCTCTTTTTATAAGAACCAGAAAGGTTGGAACAATATTTTTCATAAAGTATCTCTAATACCATATAAATGTTTGTGTTTTAAAGTAGCATTCAAGTATAAACATAATACTGAATTATTTCGATTACTATAATAAACTATAGTAAAAGAATAACTAGTTTGATATCTCTGGACCTTTTTATACTGATTTCGCTCTAATTACCCCATAGGTAACTTGAATATATCAATTACAGAATTTGCTTTGGAACAGACGTTAATAGGTACGACCTACAAAAAAAAGAAAAAATATATTTTTCAAAATTTATGTTAATTATACCATCAAAATATTGATGGATATTTTTAATTTTGTTGCATAATATTTTTCTGGCAAATTAGAAAGTGAGAAACACAAAGTATGAATACATAAACTAATTTTTGATAAATTAATTACACCTTTATTGTTTTCACTACGTTAGATTACAAGATTCCGATAATGTTACAATTTGACTAAACATTCATACAAAAACACTATTAGGCCTATATTAAAATTACTTTTGTAAATATATAGATTCGTTTATACGCCACTTATACGCCATAATAATTTGTACTTCTTATGGATTTTTCAGACATGTTTTCTTTTATGATTCTTTCACATACACTTTGACTACTATATGTAAGGAAGTCTCTGTATGCAAGTGAGTTTCGAAAACGGTCTCACTTCACTTTATAAATGTACTACGTGCCACCAGTAAGTAGAGATAAAAATAGTTTAATAACGTTGGTTTAATGAAATGAGTTACACCTATAGGTAATGCAGGGTTTAAATGAGGTAAGTTAAAGTTGCGTTCTGATACATCGCAACCGTAGCCGGTGATTTTATGTGTTTAGAAAAAGGTTATACTTCTGCTATGTAGGAATTAATGGGCTATCTTTCTTTCTGATGTGTCACGAAATACATGATAGAGATAGGAATTTTATTTCAAAATGTGAAAATCTGGAAAAAACTTTAATAGCAGTTAAATTGAATAGTTATAAAATGCTTAAAAACAAATATATCTTATTTCAACGGAAATTTGTTTAGATTGCTTTAAACTAATTTTTAAATATATTTTCAAACTTACCCGATTTTCTTCGTTTTAATTTTGACTTTTAAAGTTATAAATATATTATTAGACAGTTTAATATTATTATGTTTAAATTACAGCTGACGAAATACGTTCCACTAGTTAAATTTATTAGATGGTTTAAATAGCTGAAATAGGAAATAATCATTACTAAAATATAATTAATAACATCCCCAGTAAATAGAGCTTAGTTACACCTACCGCTGGAGTAAAAACTACAGTTACGTTTACCAAACCAGGGGTTAAATAAGGGTAGTTTAGGTGATGTTTTGATACGTCATTACCAAAGAGTCTCACCTGAAATCACGTGATACTTTAAGAATGGTAAGTATAGGCTAAGACCTTAAGTGCTAACTCAGGATATAGACTTTACTTATAATATTCATAAATACGGTCAATAGTTTAGAACAATTAAAGGTTTTTTAATCGAACGAATATTTCTAACGTATAATGAAACATTTAACTATAATGTTTTTGAATATTTTACCAAATGTTTTAAAACTAATTAGAAACAAACAGTTTTTTGTTTGCTTTATAAGCAGACAAGGCTATGGATATACCATTAGATAACGTAATGCTATAATAAAATTGTAGGTGGTGAAAATGTCACTGGTTAAACTTATCAGGTGAGCAAAAACATTGACAAATGAAATAATCATTCCATTAAAATATTTAAAAAAACGTCTGATATTTATGTGAAGCGCTCTTCTATGCGAAAATAAAATGGATGCAGAAAAAAGACCAATAATTGACCTTATTATGCCATGAAGCATTTATGAGATTATTATTTTTTACCTACATAATTAAAAACAAAAGTTTGAGATATAAATAAAGGTTATAATATAATGTAGTATTCAAACTATATGATTATCGATGAATATGTTTAATAAGTACAGAAAATGTTCTTAGGACGAAGAAATATCACTCAATATTACACAGGCGGCTTAGTATGCGGATTTTCTGTTCCTAAGTTTCCAATAAAGCTTTTGTTTGACGTGCGCTGAAGGGAAACACACTGAGTTGCTTTTACGGTGATGTATGTCTGACTGTGAAAAGGAGCACATGTCCAGGAGATGTTTGCTCTTACAGTCGGCTAAATAATGGTTCACTCATTCCTTCCTTAATCCGTTTACTTCTAAAAACACAAAGTGGTTTAGATGTATGTGCAAGTATAATCGCGTCTACTTTATGTTCCGCCTACACAATGGTAATTAGTTACATTACTACTCAAACTGTTATTTTATTAATTACCTAATTACAGGAAATACAATTTCAGGAGATATTTCTGAAAAGCTTAGTAGACTTTGATGTGAAATGTTATATATGATTTTTCCTATAGAAAGTATTGATTAACTGCATGTTTTATCACTAATAAATACGCGTAACCATAGTTTGTTATATATCATAAATAGTTTACACTTTTAGTATAAGTTTGTTGTGGGACTCAATGATTTAGTACTATGGATTTGTTTGGTACTCATTATGCGCTCGGAGACGTTTTATGCGCTAATTAACTAAAATGCATCCATTAAAATATTTCAGTTTTGTTAAAGTTCTTTCATAAACTTTGTAAAAAGAGGTACAATAAGTTAATATGTGCGTTAGTATGTCAGGATACGTTTGTGTGCAATACATCAAAACAGATGTCCTAGATGTATTTTAAATATATACTAGCTTTTTTTCAAAACCTGTAAAATCATTTTCAATACCACTGATACCTATTGTTTCCTTATTTGTAAGTATTATATATAAACCATAATGGGGTATATTGTTTTTGTATTAAAAAAAACTCACTATGGTTAAATTTTTGCAAATGTTTATTTTGCATTGCGGGTTATGTTCTCCGTTAAGATTTATCAGAATGTTAGTAACAACTTTTTTTTAAACATCTAATAAGTATTAAGATTTTTTGAAAATTTTTAAATAGACAAGAAATTAATTTTACAGGTATATTGAATAAATAGTTATTACTCAATATAAAGGTTTATTTAAACCCGTTTTTGTATTTTATAGTAAAAATTATGCAAATATACTTTCTGTGATCGATTAGTGTGACGGTAACTCTATTATACCGCCCTACGTTTTTCGCATTTATGTTGCGTAGTAGAGTGAAATTCTATGGTACAGAAAAAAACCTGATTTACGATTCTGACAACAATTATAAATTAAAGTAACTCCTAATACCTTTTCTATCGCTCAATTTTGTGTTTTATTAACCTAATTTAAATGTAATAAATTATAGTATATTTATTTTATTACAATTATCTGAATGTATTCAATAAATTACTATCTTATCTCAAATAAATTAGTATTACTATATTTTGTTATATTCCATTCATAGTTTAAACCTATACTAATAATTTATTACAGTAGACATAAACATTGATTTGTGATTTAATAAAAACCCGATGAGACCAAATTTAGTTCATGATACTGAGTTATTTGTTACATTTTTTGTTTTAATGAAGGAATCGATTAGTTCATTTTGTTTTACTAAATATCACTTACATTTAGATTTAGTTGGTAAGTAAGTTGATAGGTTTTTAATTAGCTATTTTCATGTTTCGCTAAACAATTAATATTAAATATTTATAGCAGTCATCTTCATGTATATTTTAAATTCTTTATCAACAGGTAATTTTATTATTTAACTTCTTTTTAATCTTACTAAGCATTCTGAAAGTGGTGCAGTAGAGTTCGTCTGGTGTTAAAAACACCGAAGAAGCATAAAACAAATTTCTTTTTAATCTGTTGCCGGGAAAAAGGAGTTTTAGATTGTCAAGTTTTATAGCAAATTTTATAACAATCTCAAATGAGGAAAAGAGATTAATAAGACGCCTAGATGGGTTAAATTTAGAACAAGTTGGTAGTAGACAATGATCTGTTTATAAACATGTGTATACATTGTCTGTATAGAGATTGAATGTGTTAAGCTTAATTATGCAGGGCCTCATATATAAGAAAAAGAGCGTATTATTAGTCCTTAAATAGACTAGCATATGAGACCATATAATGACTGATTACATGGGAAAATTGTCATACAAGAGGGGATTGTGTTTTCTCAAAAAGGCGTCCACTAGACTTGTTGCGTGTGTGTGTGTGTTTTTTTTTGTAGAAATGTGCTTTAAAATGAGAATATTGTGTTTGATTTTGAGTTCCTGTTATTTCCTGACAACCTTTATTATATCTTTTACACAAACACCAAGTCTGCAAGTATTTGTAATTTCAGCAATTGAACTTGTTTTTAAATTTATCTGAATTAGGTATATCTATATATACATCCAACATTGCGTCTAATTTTAGGCGTTAAATGGCGTCAAATGGCATTTAATTTTCAAAATTTGGCTTTCTGGATGTAAATTAGCTCCGAGTTTCTCCGCAATATGAAACGTTCCTTAACCATTTACGAATAATTGGAAGTTTATTGTAATATTTTCATGTAAAATTTATCCAACCTTACTATTTATAAATACATATTTATAACTAATATTGTTTTTAATGTTATTTTTGTTTTATAAAAGCAATATTTTCTAAAATATTGTTTATACATTAAAACTTGTAATAAGGTAGTTTTTATTATTCTGAAAGTAATATTTAGTTTAGATTTTTACATAACAGGGTACCAATGGTTCTTTTTTCTCAAAATAGTTCTTAAAGTTTATTAAAAAACTGCAGAGAGCGCAGTAGTATAATTATAATAACTAATCAAATATAAACCCGGGCTACAAATATTTACACAACCTTGGCGTACATTTCACACAGTTAGCATCATCAGAAGGTTACAAATATAATGATACAAGTGTGTATTATATTTACCTTCCATACCAGTATATGTAACCTTCTAATGATGCTAACTATGTAAGCGAAGTGTATATCAAGGTTGTATAAGTATTTGTATACAAAGTTCATAATTGTTTACTACTTATGAAATTATTAAAGTGCTAAACACACCCATTTTACTAAAGCAGGTAACAGTATCTAATTATAATATCTTGATAAATTAAGAAACTATGACCATATTGTAAAGAATGGTGAACAATATGTACAGAATAAAAACACTTGCCTAGAGCATGAAGAATGCAAAATGAGAATAGTAAAATCAGTGATATATTGGTTGAATATTACAATATTCTAATTAAGTATACGTAGACTCGTGTAATTTTATTTTCTGTAAGAGTAATAATAATACAAGAATACACAAAAAAGCTTATTCATATTTATTTCTATATTCAAGAAATACAGTCCGATGTGTCTGAGTATTGGTTTAATATCCTTAAGGCACAATATTTCTTGTTTAACGTTATAATGTGATTAATATTGAGTATTAAAAGTTGAAATTTATTAACGTAAATGTTTGTTTAGTATTAGTTCAAATTTTTGCTCAGCACTGTCTTTACACAGTGCGCATAAACTGTCAACAACAATAGGCCTAGCAAGTTGTCAAGCACAGACTTATTATAAGCCATCATGCGGAGCCAGGTTTATGCTAACTCCAGTCAGGAACTTGTTTACATTTCAAACTAAAATAGAACACATGTCGTTATATTTTAAGGAAAGTATGTCGACTTTAGAATCTGTTTATATCTTGATAAATGGTTGAGAAACAATGTTTTTATTTTTAAGAATTTCTTGAATCGCTTAATTCAGATAGTTACTCAGAGACGTTTGTGAAGTGGGATGTAACACCATGGCTTTTGCAGCTTCTGATTGGCTGCATTTAGGGTGCCGGAGTAGGTATTATTATATTTGGCTGATAAAAAGATGTTTGTTTTTTCCGTTTTTACGGACTTTTAATTGGTTGGGATAGATATTGGCTGTTTTATTACGTTGAAGGGACGTTTTTATTTAAGCAGATATGATGAGTGGATGACTAAAATTTTGTTTCTGTGTTTTTTGTTTGCCTATACTAGCTGTAAAGTACACACCAGTGTGATTAAAGCTGATTTTCTTAAACCTAGTCACAGAATAATTTTTTTTAGTTAAAGTGTAACTTGAAACCGAATTTAGCCTTAATTTTAAATTAACATTGACCCTGATACAAATTTACTTTTGATGTAGTTGTTGATTTACCGTAAAGGTATTAGAGCTGGGAGAAGAGAACATTTTGGAAGATGCTTCATTGAAACAGGTAATATTATTTAGGCTAAATAAGCACATTTATACAATTAACATGGATGTATTGAAGCCACGATATATTAGTTTAAAAGTTTAGTTTTAGTTGTCCGTTAAATACCGTGCTTCATTCAAGTGATTTAGTGTTCATACTGGTAAGATTATTATCAAGGAAATAAAGCCTACACAGTTTTAACAATTAGGTTTTTGAAGATTTAAACAACTCTGTCAATACACATAACACAGTCATGGAGTCAAATGTATCCAGTTGATGCTAGATATCTATAGTTTTCTCTTCAAATGTCTGAGGTATATAAACCGTTTTATTTTAAAAAATGTATTATTCAAAATTTAATATAATCTAATATGTTTTACAAAACATAAAGTTACTTGTAACTATTTTTAAATGCTGAAACAATTTTTCTCCATAATGCACCTCAGGTACTATGACTGTCTTTCTATGAATTGGTTTTTTACGTGTAACTTCTTAATATCGTCGTCTTTGTGTACATAGATGATATCCTTTTAACCCAAAATCTGTTATTTCAGAATTAAAACCCAAGTACTACACTGCTCGAATAGGTTTATCATGTTTCTTACTTGTACTTTTCTAATCGGTTTGGCAAACATATTTTTTAAATTTGTTCAATAATATCAACACACGGTTGTATATATCAGAATAAATAATTTCATATTCAAATATTCCTTTTTCAAATGGTAGGTCTAGTAGGAATAAACTTCAATAAGAAACAGTTCATAATAAACAAACACACACACAAACACATAAATCAATAAATAAATAAATAAATAAATAAATATATATATATATATATATATATATATATATATATATCTTTATATATATATAATATATATAATATAATATATATAATATTATATAATAATATATAATATTATATAATATATATATATATATATATATATATATATATATATATATATACATAAGTGTGTATTTTTGAAAATACATTTTAGGAGAAGTATACCTTGGTGAGATTTTATTTTGGCATAGGAATTTTATTTTGTTGCTATTTTGGTTCATTTTGTAAAAAAAAAGATAAATTAATGAAACTATCAAATAATTACTATGCATTGATTTCATAGCAGCGTAAACATAACCTGTTCCTCAATTTATCAAAAAAAAAATATGCTTCATAAAAAGCATATCTGTATACACACATTAGTTTCTGAGATATTCACAATACAATACCTTAATAAATATTTCAGTCCTACAGGGTATTGATCAACTGTCATGAACTTTAAATACAATTATTTACTTAAGCTTTTGTTTTTGGTAAAAAAACTCAAAACTTTTCAAACCCAAATACAAGTTTTAATTACCCCTTAAAGTTAAACCTTCAGTTGAGTCGAGTTTGATCGTTCACCTTACTTGAAACAAATTAATTATATCCGTAGTTATATCTGTTCTCCGTATTCAATATAAAAAAAAATGTATTTTAAGTTGAATAAGTAATAATAGAGTATTGTGTAAACATAATATTTAAAAATATTAGTTGACAATATTTAAATTTATATGCATACATTAATAAAAAAAAGTTTATTAAAATACAAGCTGCATGAATGTTATTCCTTTATTTTTAATTTAGTGAATTTTATTATTTACGTAATTTGTAAAACAATTACTGAGAGAAAATCTATTGCTCTAGGGAATCTCAAAAGATACATGACAAAGATTACCAAATGTAATTAGTAATACGTTTTCGCGGTTACACTATTTACACAATTGTACTTAAATTGTAAGTCTGCCTAATCCTAATTAGTAGAATAAACGATTTTCCCCTATCGTCATGGTCAATACCAAAACATAGACTATAATATTTATGCCTTACTATTCTTTTATATGAGGACTTTTATTTTTTTAGTTATATGATGATTATGTATGATATTTTATGTTTGAATACAGTGAAATTGTTGTGAAATCGGCAAGTTGTCTGATATTATAAATAGTTTTTCAGTTGAAGGAGTTTCATATTAAAATATGTTCAACATAGGATAGGTAGGAAAAGACGGGGTTGCTATAAGGTACAAGTGAGCTATTAAAAGTAAGGAAAGATGCAACTAATTTTACTTATAAATAATAATTTACTATTTACAAAAAAAATAATTTCTATCTAAACAGATAATATGGAAAAGGTAATAACTATAATACCCTTTCAAATAACTAAATTACACACAATAAGTAGTATTTGCAACATATTGTCATTCTATGCATACTGTAATTGACATGTTTCATTTATTGCAAACGCTTGACATTTGAATTACTAAACCAATATTGATCACTTCAAAACATTACTTTAACGTATTGCATGTATCAATCATGGCAGATATATACCTCCCAAACGTCCCTTACAATGATTTATATTGTTATTTGACATAACTGTTAAATGTTCCTACAACGTGTTGTGATTTTAGAAGGCGTATTCCAAATATTTTCCATACGAAAGTTCGTTTTTGTAAAATATATTTTTTTTAATGATATTTTTATATTTATACGTACAGTTACTTTTGAACATAATCACCCTTTACAAAAATATCTATAATTATTTTGATAAATCGTAAAATTTGAAACTATTTTAGTTTTTATTAATTATAATTTTGATAAAAATTTATAAAAATTGCATATTATAATCTATAGTTATTTTAAAAAATTAATTTGGCTACACATGTATTATATATTATTTAGCACTATACATTATTCCTTCGTAGAAAGTGTAGGCCTACTGTATAAATACAATAAACTTTTAATAATTTCCGGGAAATGTAAAAACAAGCTGTAAACAAGTTGTTGAAGGAAGGTTTATTGTATTGTATTTACCACAAACAAAACAATTAATGCAACGGTTTGAAATGTATCCTATTTCTGTGTAAATAAAACCATCTCGTAAAAATATTGACATAAATCCAATCGTTGTCACTATACTCTGTATAAATATAGAATACTGGAACGTTTTCGCGGAATAGTGTTTATTTCTATTATTGTATTATTTTGAGTTCGGAAATAATGTTTTTTTTTACCACTGAATTTAGAAACTGTTAGCTATTACACATAATTTTATATATTTTAAAATGAAATAAAGAATTATGTGTAATTTAATTTTATATTAAAGTGTACAGAGCCTCTTATAAGCCTTCATTGTCTTTAATTTTATCATCAACTATTATAAAGGTGAAACCTAATAAGAATGTGTCATATTTATTTAAATACAGAGTAAACTTTATTACGTTTTCTGAATAACGTTCCTGAAATAAATTAACCATGCTTTATTTTCTGCATATATTATTATATTTTTGGCCTCAATTACATATCTTTTTAAAGGAATTAGTTCATTCCAAATAATTATAAAACCTGATATCTACATAACTAAAATCTCTATTTTACGTTTAAGTAAAATAATACTAGCTTTATTTTAAGCTACTGAGACTTACGGCCAATGCCTATAAAATCGTTCCCTAATACCTATAACACCATGATCTAAAGGTTGAACTGGAACAATTCTAAAAGTATTTAAAGACTATGAGAATAATACAACACAGAAACCAAATACCTTTCAAAACTAACAAGGTTAGATATTTGTGTTAGTGGTAAAGAATTGTTGGAAAAAAGAGTCAAAATGAAATACAAGAACTTGCAATAATTTTTTCCTCTATTGTTTAAGAAGATTTTTAAAAATGTAAATACCCTTTTATCCTCAACTCCTAATAAAATCTCTAATCCTCATTTGTTTTTCATTCTATTTATATATTATTTTAAAACTATAAATGCATTAACGGTGAAATAAATAATCACATGTACACAGTTACTGTTAAATTTCTGTTAAAACTAACTACTTATATTTCCAGAATATATGTAAATACTATATTTGTTTACGTTTTAAAATAGTAAAGCAGAAAATAAATGTTAATTTTAAACTAATCACTTGTACCTATTACACATGTAGTATTATTATACATATTCTGTATAACAATAATATGATGTTTAACAGGAACTTTTTAATAAGATAATGATTTTACAACTACATT
Source organism: Prosapia bicincta (assembly GCA_036971475.1). Taxonomy (NCBI): domain Eukaryota; kingdom Metazoa; phylum Arthropoda; class Insecta; order Hemiptera; family Cercopidae; genus Prosapia; species Prosapia bicincta. The sequence continues at coordinate 58,011,718 of JBAIZL010000002.1, forward strand.
CAAAATACAAAAACCAATTTTGTATTACATGACATCAGTGATACGTAACACACAGAAAGATTGTGTCTTGTTTAAACACAGCTAGACAATTATTTAAGATGATATCAAGTGTTATTTTCATTGCACGATTTGAGAGAAATACTGGCTGAAAAACACTGAACACGTGAAGTTAAAGTCTTTCTACTTCTTTGAAGTTTGATCTTTTTTTTCTTAGAAAGGAAACAGAAGCTCTTATGAAACCGGAGTGGTTTAGTTTCGTTGCAAAGTTATCCAAGTTGAGTTTTTATAAGAAGTATTAAATTTCGCTGGAGACATAAAAACGGTAGCGACACGTTACTATTTCTTAGTTTTCAGTTTAGTTTATTTCTGAATAAATAATAGATAACTATTTAGGTCCTCACTAAAATAAACTGCAGTGTAAATGGGAGCTGTTTATGTTTCAACAATAATATAAAGGTAAAGGGTTTACCTCCGTGACAACCAACCTTCAAATACGCTTATAGTCTATTCACAATAATGTCCAATATAATGAGTTTTATGTTTGTAGCTTTGTACACAAACTACTGACACAGCGTCTGTAGTAATTAATCCCAATTAATGTTGGACGGTTTCAGAGTCTGTATTTTGCCAGCATTAAAGCGACAACTTCAAACTACACAAATGAATATAGTACCTAGAAGCGGTCTCAGCGTATAAGCCATTCGAAAAGTTTTTTAACAATTGGTTGTTTCAATATTTACAGAAAAACAACGACTTACATTTAACATAAAATGGAATATATGGATTATATGGCCTCAAAAACGTTTGGTCAAATAATAGCCTATATATGTGCTCTGCTAAAAATACAAATAATTTTGTGGGGATTGAAATAGCAATGCACTTTGTTGATTGGGGGATAGCTTAATCCAATTTAGAAGTGTTTATTTCATTTACAAGTCGCATATGTATATTTAGGGGAAGATATCTTACAAATTACGATATTTATTTTGGTAGTTTATCTACACATCTACTTTATAATTCACTTTTATACAGGTAATACAAAATATTTATAAATTTGTATATATAGTGATTAAACATTTTTAGACGATTAGCCTACTGTGACTTTTCTTTAGGCGATAATTGGCATGTTATTGTAAGTTTAGTCATTGTTGACTAATTCAAAATATTCAGTTACATTAAATATAATAAAATGTTAATAGATAACTTTCTCCATCAAATACCCATCTTTAAGTAAATGGAATTGGAAATATTGCCTGGTTATTGTATAATATAGGTAGTTACAACCTGGAAATATGGTTTAAATTATTTTTACTTTTTTTCTTAGCTAATTTTTATTATTAGAGCCTTACGTTTATGCATAAAGTGATAATTTTGTAAATATTTATGGCTCAAATATAATAAAAAACATTTAATCCTATATGTCACACTCTGAATTTTCTACAACAAGAATTACAGATACATTTTTCGGTTTATGCAAATTGCTCACGTAGTTTATTTTTCTCTTATGAGATTTTATTTATTGGATTCGGATGGATTTTGTTATCTATGATTGACCTATTTCTTAGACTCCAGTAGAAAATAATAATGGATTTCCGGGCTCTCACAACTCAGAAATATTTAATATAACAATGTTCGGTGATCTGCTACAATCAAAATAGAACACATTTTATTAATTAAATAATGATGTTTATATTCTATAATCTGTGCCTTTACAAGGCCTATCTGTGCATCAAAAATTACTATTAAAGTTACAAACATTTATTGGAAGAATCTTCATAGAGGATTTTAGAGTTAATTTGTTAGAAAACACATCAGGTTTTTCAGCGTAAACTAAAGATGGTCTCTGTCACTAATTACCCCCCGCCCCACACACATCGTAAGTGAATGTCTGTTTAAATTAGGTTTAGCAATGAATTATTTTATATTGATTGGCGTAAATCCCTGCTCTAAATCCAACAATAGAAGCCGGGAAGGGAGGTAGATAAACGATATCCTTGATGAATACCCTCTCAAAAAAGATCTAGGGCTAGGAAAAGTGATGACCTTGCAATTGGCTTAGTACGGTATCTATTCACCTGTAACCGGGGTTTCCCCTATGACAGGCAGAGGTCAGAGAGTGTGGGAAACATTTTTAATTCAGTAAACACTACGAATTTGGTCATCCCCGTTTATCTCTGGTATTAATGTTTGTTAGGATATCCCAATGCATTATCCATTTGATACTCCTATCATAGTAGAAAAGGGCCTAAACATTTGTATTTCTCAATGTAAAAAGATGATAACTTTAGGCTATCACGAATTTCTTACAATGTTTCATGTGGATTTTTCCTATCCCAAAAATATTTCAGTTATGTTTGTTTACGTCAATCCGTCACTAGAGGTTCATTTACTCATTCAATCTATCCACAAATAAATTATTTACATATATCTTACCACTGTAAAATTGTCAATGTGTACTGTATCAAATCCATATTTCTTTTCATCCTTAGGCCAACAGATCTGTACAGGACCTACAGCTTGTAAAGAACGTCGCGACGGGTAGAATTTACTGGGCTGTTTATACATTTTTTTCACTAGCTCGAAGACTTCGACAGATTTATTAGAACGGCTTGTCTTACCGAATATCTTGTTTCTATTAAACTGGATTCTTCCATTCAATTATTCTATTTCGCCATTTATATGTCATCTGCCTACAAGGAGGATTTTATCGTATTTCATCAATACTAAGATTGTGCTTTTAAACAAAATAGTTATTATCGACAAACACGTAAAAACAATTAACAAAGTTAGCAATGATATAAAATTGAATTAGGTGATAATTAATTGATAGTTATGGTTAAGTATAATTTGAATTTAGAGATATTTTAATTGCAACTCGCAAGAGATATAGGTACTTTTTATAAACTTGAAGTCATTTACTTAACTCAGAAAAATAAAACAACAAAGGTTTTTGGTACATTCACCAAACTTCATTAGGTAAATCTGTTCAAAGTTAATATATTTCATCAATTACACAGTACATACTCGTACATTAGCCAGCTCAACTCCCTAAGCAATGTGCACCATGTTCATAAACTTCCACAGCAACAAATGGAGACGCAAACTACATAAAGGGACTTGTATTCTTGATGCACTGGCGTGAATCGTTCAGCCATTACCAAGTAATTCCTCCAAACGGAAATGTGACCAACTTACTTTCTGTAAGATATACAATGAACATTATATATAACAATCCACAATAAAACATAAAAAACATGTCAAATACATTAAAAATGATTATGTATAATTTTAAACCATCATATGGTTTTGAAGATTTGAGTGTCTAAATGTAAAAAAACCTCCAATATATTATTTGCTTAGGTATATAGAAGCTGATTTGGCCGGTAGAACGTGGCCTGAGGTTGCGTCAGCAGAAACTGGTTAGAACACAAGTTTAGTAGTCAACGGTCAATAGAAACCTCCCCCCCCCAAAAAAAAACTTTATTTCATAAAGAAAAATCTTTGATAAACTTAAAAACGGTAAAATTAAAAAATGAATATTTACTATCTGATTCCTATTATTTATTAGATTCTGTTTATGATTTATTTAAACGTTTACACTTTAATGCAATTATCACAAAATATATAGTTATAAATTAATCCTTTACCAAGTTCTGTAGATTCTAGACTCAATTGTGGTGTAAATTTTCAAAGGAACGTAATCTGTCAAACAACTTAAGTTTTAAACAGAGCCTTTGTGTTTGCCGTGTGCTAACCGCAGCATTTAATTGGAATTTAGTTCCTCAACATAACATATAGAATATCACAGTTTAGACACTAAACACTTGCTTATAATTAGTATTAGGCCAAAACTTTTAATTACTTTTCAAATCGTATTGATCTTTAAATTTGAACAATTAATTTTGTAGTTAAAATTTATTTATTACAGAACTTTAGGTCAGGTGCATACTGGTAACTTGCGTATATTAACTAATTTGACTATATCAAAGCATGTTAGGAAACTAAATTTTGAACATACCTTGGCAAACACTTGAACTAATTAGTCCTATTTAATATTAAAGCATTATTTGGCGTCTTTGCAACTATACGTTCACACTTTTAATATTGTTTTTAAATGTTCATATAATTTAGTAATTGATAACCATTCCCAGATAAAATAAGACGCATTTTATAAAGATTGGTAGAGTTAGCCATATGACCGTATTAGAAATGGTTTTTATAATTACTTAAATATGAACAATACTCTTCAGGACGAAAAAACGTCCAATGTTATATTTCCGGATCGATAAACTATATGGAGACACTAACGACCCTCCATATAATTTTCGTTTTTACTTTCAATTAATACATTTATTCCAAGTTTAATGTACGAACCATTCTACATTTTTGAATAATTTTAATATTGTCTTGTAAAATACAAGTGTTTTAAAATGAAGTCATTGGATTATTTTTTTTATACGTGGTTTAATAAAAATTAAAAAATTATATACATATATTAGTTATATATACGTATATATATATATATATTCTTGCTTTAGTAAGCAAGATATCATATGATTAATAAAGATTTATGAGCTTAAACTATTCTGTGTTTATGGTTAAATGTAAGCCAGTAATTATTATATAGAGGAATCATAGTTATATAAAACACTGGCTTTCAGTTTATTTCAAAGTAATAGAGTAAGTGAACCACGAGTAATAACTTCTTACGATAGTTAACCGTAAAATATCAATAGCGATAGTTATGCATATAAAAATAATCCCTTTAGTGATATAAGAAAACTCTCTCATCTGTGCTCATTACCGCTAATGTAAGGTTTATGGCTTCCTACCAACAAAATGCAGCAATGTTTGTAAAAGAAATAATCCTGCAATAATATAAAGCAAATCTTGATTGAGTCGACTCACGCATGACGACGTTTTGAACAGATGAACTGAAAAAAACATTAGCCCATCTTAAACCATAGGTAAAATTTGTTTTTATATTTTCACAATGAAAAGTTCCATTTGTTAAGTTTTACTTTTGGGTAATCAGGACAATAAGGATAACGAGGATAGACTATATTTCCGATGTGCTAATTATGACGAAACATATTTTATATTCAAGGATAGGACAACATAAGATTTGAACCTTCACCTAACCATAATTATAACTTGACATAAAATATCTCTTCCATTTGTTGATGCTTTTAAGAGCTCTTTATAACAGTATTGTATATTTTTGATTATTAGAAATAAATCTGTGAAAAGTATATCAAAATAAATTCTTTCGCAGGGAGTACATTAATAAAACTCATACGAATCTAATTTCGAAAAGATACATATTCAATATTAAAGCACAGAAAGTTAGTCAAATGTATTTATTACAAGAAAATTGTTTATAATGTAGTAACACCTCATGTTGCGTGAAATATTTTGTTTAAAACCATTATTTCGTTTTCCGTTCTGAAGTTATTGATTCAGATATACAAGTTATTTGCCGCTGAGAAACGCTCAGTTGTTTTAGGTGGTTTATTTTCCCTCCGCTAGGAGACGCAGCATTTATTCAATAAGTTTCTATATTCTCCTGACAACGAAGTAACATTTTTTGTAAACAATATAACACATGATGATATACTCATTTCCTTTATAAACAGTGTTTTTCATGTTTTTGTAAAGGTTAAGTAACAAATATTGGTACAATTCTAAGTATCGTTTTGTAGAATGTTACTTTCTTACTTAATATAACGTAGGCCTAATCATTCAATAGGTTATAAACATTTAAATTGAGCATTCTCATTGATTTTATTAAGTACAAACAAACTTTAGTAGGTTTAAAATAGAATACATTTGTTGTTTGGTAAAATTTAAACCAAATTTAAACATTTATTGTTTATTTCTATTGCAATAAATATTGCATAATTTGTGCAAGTCATTAAATTCAAATTTTCCAATAGGAAACATTGTTTCAAAAATTTTCTTACTCTATAGCTAAGCTAAAAGTCAATATTTTTATTCACAAATCATTGGTAAAGGCCATAAAACAAATTTCTACTTTTTATTGATCGGATGATTATCTATATAAAGATTCGTGTCTACAAATCAATAAATACTTTCTAATCAAAAAGTAAATAGAACTAAATAGTATGCGGTAAGGAAATTAAAATAAACTTTAAATAAAGCCTAAAAATATTAAAGTAAAATAAGGAAAAAGAAGATAATGTTTTATTGTAAAATAGTAATTTAACCCTAAATTAAAAACAAAAACTAATTTGTTTTTAATTTTAGTAAATCAACGGTAATAACATACACAGATAATATCTGTGGAAAAATACAAATATCTTTTATTTTTATTTTATTGGCATTGTCATCTTTAATATCTTACGTTCAGACATATTCCCAACGTAATATTTTTAGTTAGTTAAAAGCTATAATTCTACATACTTAAATTTAAATCTAAAATAATGTTTGCAAAGCGATATTCTCAAACATAATTGTACAAATAAAATTTAACTTGTATTGGTATATTTAATGAAAAACTAACTATACTTCTGAATGAATATATTGAAATTTAAAATAGTTACCTTGTTTGATATAACAGTAAGAGAACAAGTGAAGGAAAAGTAAAAAAGATTTTAATCCCTTAACGCGACATGAGTTTCAAATAATAGCTCATAAAACTACATACTTATACTACTAAATGATATTATATGATGGAGTGTGGTAAGCTATTAGTTTTCAAATTCTATATTTTAGTAACATATTGATTTCTAGGTTTTCGCCACATTTCTACCATAAATAGTAATTTTAGTGCTACATCATCGACGTAAACATTAAACCATTATAAGTCCAGTTACAATTCCGTATATTGTAATATGATTCTTTAAGGTAAGGATAACTTTTTTATTTGTAACAAAAAAAAATATCACAATAGGTCTGGTAAAAATAACTCATCTGTGAAAGGCTTAAGAAGCACGTTTTCTTGTGAACAAGTTTTGTTTATTATTATTAATAAACAACGTTTATATTAAAATTCATTACATTCTACGTCTTATTTCCTACATTAGAATCTTTTACGTGATACAATGCTTTGTTTCACAGCCGTTTTGTAGACATACCCAACCTACATGTGAACGCTCCTAGTTATTTAGAATTTAATCATGTATATTTTATAAACCAACTAATGAATGATAATCGTAAGAACTTACCAGTAATAAACAACAGCAGAAAACTGATACAAACACATCCATATAATACATATAATAATAAAGGTGTCATATCCTAATATGTGTTTGTATGTTTATATATTTTCGCATATTTATTGCCAGTAATGTTTCTGAATGTTTACGTTCACCTATGCAAACGTGTAAATGTAGATAAAATCATTTGTTTAAACTAGCGATGCTGTTCCACAGATACTCTTTTATTCAATAGGAAGATAAGCTTTTAAAAGCAGTTTTATGATTCCATTTGCTGTAATATACCGTGTCTGTATTTACATTTTACAGTAGAACATTCATACTCGTCCAATTGAAGGCTTTATTAAATTTGAATATACCAGTACCTGTGCGTGTTTAGTTGACATTCATTCGTATTATTTAGGTAAAGAGTTTTTCTCTGCGGCATAAATATTAATATCAAGTTAAACCAGATTTTTGTTCTTGATATTTAGGTAAATGCTATATGCACAGAGTGTGAAGCTCCTCTCGACATTGGTATTGGCTCTCCCTTCTTGGAATATACAACCCGCTTTCTCCAAGCAGAGATTCCAGTTCAGATCTGCTGTACCATTAGTTTAGGTGGGGTTATTATCAGTTGGTAGTCAAATAGGCCTATATCACTTATACCTAAATATTCTCATTTTGAAAAAAATCAAAAAACCGTGAAACTTTAGAATTTATTATAAATTTTGTTTTTTTTTTAGCTTTGGGTGAGATATTCACATATTGCATTAAAGTAAAAATGCCGTTATGTTTTAATTTTTTGAAGTAATAACTATTTAAATTTGGATGTAGATGGTTTTGCTTTAAATCTGCTGAATGTAGTTCGTTTTACAACTAGCTTCAAGATTGTTATGAAATTAATCACTTTGTATGTAGTTGGTTTTGAAATAAAAATGTAAAAGAAATTCTATTTACATGTTTTTCATGTAAAAAATTCCTGACCTTGAATTTTCAATAAGACGTACTTTCATGTTTATAAACCAACAACCATCAGAAAGTACAACTTTACACAATCTTACAAACAACCGTTCTAACTAACCTCATTAAAAAATAGCACTCGCAATAACAACAACAAAGAAGGGAGCCGGTGCGCATTGGACTTATCAGATGTAGTGCGTTTTGAAACTCATTCTTTGATTTAGTTACTTTTGAAACTAATATCGTACTTTGCGGTAAGAAACAAACATAATGCGGTTCATTTGGAATTCTAGGTATTTTCCCCTCACATCCAGCTTAACAAATCTCTCGAAAACTAAAAATGGTCAAAAATGTGATGTGGTTTATTTTAAAACTAGACAATTCACTTCTTAGGGCCTCTAACCCTCCTTCACCTTACTAACTTTGGTCTGCAAACTTTGAAATAACGTTTATTGTTATTCCCGATTTTATCATTGTACATTAGTTACCTAGCGAAAAACCCGTAACCATTTTCATCATTTGCTACCTCGTACTTGAGAAATGTTCGGAATCAAAGAAAATGTGTCTTGTATCATCAATAATGTCTCTAAACACTAGACAGTTCATGGAGTTTACTTTTCCCATTTGGACAAATGTTATATATAATAGTGTGACCTATTAGGAAATAAGTATAGATAGATAACCCTTCCACATGGCTGTGGCTCGTCCATTCCTTTCCATTTACAGTGCTAATTACACTCTATAATAACATGAACGCCAATATTTAATGGGGTCACTATCCCATCGGCGCGAATACACGAAAGATGCGTACAGTGAAATATGCTTACAACAGGAATATTGCGAAAGATGCGTACAGGATCATGTTTTGACAGATAACGAAGGTAAGGTATGACGTCAGAACATTGTGACATGCGAAATATGCGTACAACTTTTAGGCGAACACGGATATTTTAAAATTATTGAGCTACATAAATGAGTTTACCTCTGAGCTAAACATAGGTGTCGCTTAGTTTCTCGAGACTGGAGATCCTTTAAAATTGTATCTATTATACCTGATTTTCATCACACTGTTCCAGGCTTTGGACTGGTAAAATGATAGAGATATCTTATACTTTCATTTTGTTGTGTTTAAAATCGACTTGTAGCCTCTGTAATTTTGTTGTTGTTTTATATTTTCAATATAATTTATTTTCTTTTTTTACAGTTTTTTTTTCATTTCAATGTATATTACAACTTGACCAATTCATTTGATTTTACCATCTGATTTCATGGGTCTAATCTAATCCAATTTTTTTATTTATGTATAAGATCTTCCAGTTTCTAGGTATTTTCGTAGTTAAAAAAAAAAATGTTTCGTTCGACCTAATATACTATGTTTTTCTTCTCTTTCCTCCAGTCTCATGTGTATAGGAGACGAAATTTCAGCCTCTTTGATAAGTCTCTTTCGATTAAATCGACCTTATCACCTAGACTGTTAAAAGCAAAGTGGTCAATGACAAAGTGGAAACCCTTTTTTGACCAATTTTGACTGGGAGAATCCAAAACCTTGAAAGTTATTAGCAAAGAAGGCAGGTTATTAGTAAATTATTAGTTTAGGGGTAGAAGGCAGGGGTTAACAACTGGAGTTTGGTTTGTACGCTTTTTTCGCTTGTCAAATTCACGACTTAACCTTGTCAATTGCTGTTGATTTTTCTTCTACGCATATTTCACTGTACGCATATTTCGTGCCACCATCGGCACTACTATTCCTGCTATAGTAATACCAATAGGTTGGGGCTTGTTTGGCCTCTATTCTTTTTTATTTCCCTACTAGTTGCTATAGGCTATAAATTTCCTCTCCTGGGATAAAGGTATACCATTCCCTTGATACCATTCCCCCCCCCCCCCTAATGGGTCGGTGACTCAAAGTCTCTAACTAAGGTCGTTCCTTCAAAGGCCTTAGTATTTGATCCAAAGGGAACCGAGTCTTAATCTTCCAAATTTCCTAGTGGAAGAACAACCTTGACTGAAGTTTGGCACCTGTAGTCTGAAAAAAGTTTGACTACAAGCAATCTATCAGTCTTACAAGTGATTAGGTCACTGCCTTATCACAAGTCATACGGGAAAGAGAATGAAAGGGTGATCAAAACTCTACATAAATTATGAAGTTAAATTATAAGGCCTCGTTCTGCTCATAGATAGGATTTCAATTTTAAGGCTAATTGTAAAATCTCTTAACCTTCCTACTAATAAGAAATGCGTTGCAGATTGAATGTTTTTATAATTTGTGTATGAAATATTGTACGGAAATATAAAGATCTTATCACTTTTATTTATGCAAGTTTATAGCATTCGAAAGACTAATTACAATTTTCTTTCTTCTATTGTGTGTGAAATTATAATTCTTATAACTAATACAGAATCTTGATAAAATAATCGGTGTGTAGAATCTTTATTTGTAGAAAAGACTCCCTTATTCGTAATCTTTGCACAGCCTAAAATATAAAAGGTAACAATGTAAAATTTGGTGAGAAAATGGATTTGGTAATAAAGAGGGCGGCTAAGAAGGCTAATTAAAACTATATTTTAAATTTTTGTTATAAATTTTGTGATAGAACAACTGTAAATATTGACTCGTGTAACTCGCATTGACTAAAATATAACCTTTAAACAACCTAGCCGATCAGCTGTTTCAAATTCTATAAAATAATGAGCTTATGTAAATATCTATAGTTTTAGTAAAAACTAGTTTTAGTAATGCAACTGTCGTTTTCTATATTTGTTTTACATCATGGAGAATACAGAAAGAATTCATGTTCCTCATGTCAGTGTGTTAAACGATTTATAAAAAATACATTGGGTTTGATGTTGTTTGCCATTATATATTTGGTTATATCGTTTACTTATTGGTGTTACACCTGATGTTATAAGATAAATTTATAGTTATCAGATTTTGTTCATTGTAAATATATTAGTAGCCGTGGTTGTAAATTTGTCAATGGGCAGATCCAGTTCTTACTTTTGTTAAAATATTATAGGTTAGTTTATATTTCACTAAATAAAATTCTTGGTCATATAATCACTGAAATTATGACATATTGCCATTGGAAATGCGTTTGAGATTAAAGTTTTATAATTCCGAGTTGTATCTATCTCAGGTGTTTAGGATAAAATATATCTTAAAAAGTGTTTACTAAAGTGAAAACATTTTTAGTGGAGTCTTATAAACATATAACTTGAAATAAACATACAGCTTCGTGCCAGTATATTTGTCGTCAGAATAAAACCATCATTATAAATTCCCTCAGGTTACCCTAAGATTCACCTAAATGTGAATTAAATGATAACACATGGTTCCTCCCATCAGCTAACAGGTAGGTTATGTTGCATTATTTATTATACATTGCTAAGGAATAAGGTTATTATTAAATAGATTTAATGAGTTTATTATAATATTAATTTATTAAAAATACTTGTTTTTAACTTTGATAAATATTAATACAAATATTTCAATGTAACCATAGTAAAACAAATTGTATTTAAAATCCAATTTTTGAAATGACAACATTATAAGATGCGTCTGATGAAAATCGTTTATATATTTTTTCATTATTACAAATTTATTGTTTTTCTGCATTTAAAATTGCAGTAGACAGGGCTAAAAAGTTTTCACTTCTGTCGGCTTTCATCCGAGTTCTACAACCTAATTTGTGTATTAATTATTCATGTTATTAGTGAAAGCATTATAAATACCAATAACAATAATAGCAATAAAAAATATATTTTTAGAAATATAGAGGAATAATTGTTTGTTAAAAGTAAGGAATTCTAAACTAGATTACAGTTATAATATTACAATTGAAAATTATACCTATATTTAAATACATTTTTAAATTAACACATTTAAATTTACTCATAGTATAGTCAAATTATCAAAATGTTACCTGATAAATTTCCAAACAATTATTGTGAACACTTGTACATATCCATACTATACAAACTAGTTTTGAAAAATGTTTAGTAAAAATATTCTGCTAGTCTTTTTTCACCCTTGATGAAATGAAAAATAACGTGAACTTTATTTTAATTAAAGACGGTGGTGAAATAAAGGACGTACTTTGAAGTATGTTAAAGGCCACAACTGTTTGCTTTAGAAGTTATATACTCTTAGAGCTAAATGCTTCAACACATAATTTAGTATAGTAAAACATCAAAGGGACACTGCTTTTAACTTTTCTGAAATGTTTAAAATTCAATCATTGTTATCGTTCGAAATAAGTTTTAGCTTTTTCTAGTCACATTTATTATTCTCTTTATGTATGAACTACTCAGAATAGTGAAAAAATAATTATAATGGTATTATATTGAAAATGTTACAGAAACAAGTAAGTTTTTTTCAATAAAAATATTACATTTTTCTATTATTTACATTCAGAATATTTTCAATCATAATTTGAGAATTTCTAATATTTACCAACTCTTTTATTGTGTAAATTATTGTTGGTACCCCCGAATATCCAACATTAATTAGTAAATTGAACAAAATAAAGAGATTTCAAGGTAATATAATACTTTAAAATAATAATAAAACTTATAATACTCTCATACATTTTTTTAAAATACCTATACTGTTTAAAACTCATCATAATAAACGTATTTCTGTACTTGAAATACAAACATGTGTTTGTTAAACAATGAAAAAGAGAAAGCCAACGTCATAGGCAGGCTACTAGCCAAGCGTTTTAGTCACGAAATATTTTGGTCACGAAATAATTTTGATAAATAGAAAGTTCAACCTATTACAAAGTCCCTTTTAAAGGTTTAATTGAACCACGCGAAAACCTTTCTTGAAAAGAACATCTTTCTCTATTACGTCTCGTTTCTCATAGCAACCAATAGATATATTTTAATAAATAAACTACATAATTTAAGAATAATGCAAACATTAACTAAATATCTGTAATAATTGGTTATTTAAATTCTGGGACTTTTGATGTAGGCATTTTACGTGGCGAAAATAATTGTTCTTCCATACAAGGTAAAAATATGTTTAAAATATATAAAGGAATTAAAAGAATTTTACTAACAAGTACTAACAGAGCTAATAAATCATTTTCACTTTCAGTCTAATAACAAATACGTATTTAGTGACAAAATCCATAAAATGAACAATGCTATTGAGAGAGCATTCCTCACAAATATACGAAAAATACATGGAACTATATTTCATAGTAGCCTACTAACAATATATAGCTAGTGATATAATTGTTTAAGCAATTATATTCTGATATTGCACATTTGTAAGAAAACCAGATTTTATTACAACATTGATAAAATCAGTAATAAAATTGATGGATGGAAATCTACATTCATACATATTGCAAGAAGCTCTTCTGTCCCCCATATGAGCTTCCATATTGCAGTTTATACTGTAACGTGTATTAGAATTGATTATGCCAAGGAAATAAATTGTAAATAGACGATAAAAAGCTATAAAAAGTGGTTTGAAGTAAATAGTTGAATATTATGTATTAACTCAGAACACTATAAAACTTAATAGCAATCTCACTTATAAGGAAAGGCGTTGGAAAATGTTGAAAACAAAAGGAATATAATAACGTAAGTTGTGTTTAAACTAAAAACAACACCAATTATCAGGAGCATGTAATAAATTTATTTACTGTATATTGTATGTCTAATTCGTAAATAATACCTCAAAAACTATTGTGTGTGTATCTGTATTTGTGTGGAAAAACTGATAGCCATACAGACATTTGTGAAGTACCTAGTCTAACATTCTCCAAAAAAAATGACCATTGTTCTGAGAAAATGTTCCAAATATAAAATGTCTAGAAATTATATATATCTTTTTAACTTTCTCATCCGATTTTAATTGAATTACGTTCTGTTTTATTAAGTTATTCAAATTATAAACATTCAATTCATTCTGTTTTTCTAACTAAACTGTAGAAGTACTATCTAATAGAAATACGTACTTCACGCACTGTGAAAACATCAAAACACATACTTACTAGATGACTTTTGGTGTTTGTTTGGTATTTGTTTCGTAGTCTATAACTACACAAAACAAATATAAAACATAAAACAATAAATATAATTTCTTAGCCAATAGTTTGTTAGACTACAAGAAAAAACTCATTTTTTTTGTTTTCTTTAATTATGATAAAAAAATACATTATTTAACAGAGTTTTCTAAGTAAATTAAAATATGTTATTCTGTGACCATACGAGTAACTTTTATTTACCTATTTACTAAGCCAAAGTGTACACGTTTGTCAATCTTCATGGACTGTGATCTATAGTCATTTTTAATTTTGTGATCTCCTAAAAGTAGTCTATATATATATATATATATATATATATATATATATATATATATATATATATATATATATTACATTATTTGTGATAGTAACTTTCTATATGTGTCCTTTCCAATTAAAATAAATTCGCATTAAGGTCGGAGAGAAAATTTTAAATTAAATATAACTGGCTAATATTTTTAAATGCCATTCGCCCCTTTCTGTTATTTTTTTTGTCTGTAGCCCTCATGGTCGTGATATGTATATATATATATATATATATATATATATATATATATATATATATATATATATATACATTTTTTATAAATACATATAAATATTTGTAACATATTATTGAGAGTTTATGAGTTCATACATTTTTAAATTCATTTTGAACGTATACAGTGTTAATAGAGTAATAAATATTTACATTATTAAAAAATTGTTTTTAATTGTGTATATAATGTATCTAAATGAGATTGTATTTATTCAAACTAAACGCTGGCTCAAATTGTTAACGCTAAATGTCTCGACGACGAGTGGTTTTGACAATAAATCATAACACAGTTTCTCTCCTTTCCAGCGCCCGGTAATTAGCGAAGATTTATTCAGCATTGTTAGTGACAGGTAGAATTTCGAGATAGAAAATACCTCTTTAGTTCTATTCGCATTAAATTCGATCACAAACTTCAGTTATTTTTTTTACATTACGTCTTTAGATATAAACCAATTTGTCTTCTTGAAATAACAGGGAACTATAAAATTTGTCACAGCTTCTCGTCACAGCTTCTTTATTTATTTTTACTTGTGTTTATATTTCAGTACATTTTTCTGCCGTAAATAGAAGTACTATCTAACTCTGAGAATGGAGTTATTCCGAAATGCGACTACAAAGAATAGTAATTTAATGTTAGGAAGAATAAAAAATGTCCTCAAACATACACAAATTAATACTTTTAACAAAAAAGAAAATGTATTAGTATATTAGGAGTTTATTTGTTTGATATCATATGCACTCTTCTATACAAAAGATAAGCTACACAAACACACACACACTGCCGCGACCAAACCTAAAATCGGGTTGTTTACAAAGCTTAGCCGCTCAACACGTTCAGTCTGCACTAAAAGTAACCGTATTGTTGTGTTTTACACTTTATTTGTAAATAGTGGTGATGACTACTGTAGGTTTAAACATCCTTAGTGCAACCGCGGTCAAAATATGATCACAGCCAACTGACGAGATCATTATACCCGTGGCGCGTCGAGCGAGATCTGCCAGTGGATAAATACCTGGACATTATGTAAAATGTATAATAATAACTATGTAATAATATATTTAATGATTATAGATTTCTTGTGAAATCAATTTATTTATTCGCAATTATCACTATGTTAATTTTGGGGCGATCTAGTGACCATTTATTAATAGCTGTTAATAATTATGAAAATTGTTAAAAAAATATAAATATTTTGTTTTATTTATTGTATTAGCATATGTTTTACAATGTTCTGCAAACATTTGTTTTATATTTTGAGCTTGCTTAGCCATTGGTGATTTTCTTTAGATAATTTTAAGTTTTATTTAAATATCAATAATTAATGAAAATTATTTTATTTGACTTCTGAATAAAAATAAATTTATTCCCTTGTACTAAAAACCTATTCTTTACAAAATAACCTTTGATTTCCGGGGCACTTTGCTTCTATGCCAAGGCTGGTATGCTCCCGTGGTAACTTTTGGCTTCGGTCTCGTCTACTTTCAGAAAAATCTTTTTGTTTCATACGTTCCAATAATATTTAGATATTTTCTGTTTTATGCAAAACTGCTTCTTTGAGAGACATTTGGCAAGCTCAGAACATACTCACACACACACTCGCCTGCGCGCGTGCCTACGTACTTACGAATATCTAAGAGCTTCCGTGAAAATTAACTGTCATATATAGTAATTCAGGACATTTATATATAAAAGAAATTATGTAATCACTACTGACCTACTGGGAGTAGTAAGTAAATTCTCCTTCAATATGATTTATTTTATACATAAAATATCATTAGACAACGTCAACCAATAGCCGGCAATAAATATAATAAATAGAACTAGTTATATAAAACGTTTTATTCATTAAAACACTAGTGACTAATATTTTTTTTAAATTTTCAGTTACCCACAATTCGCCGATACAGAAAAATTAGAGCATTTTTTCCATTAATATAGTTATTTGTAATACTTACAATACAAATATTAGATTTTTGTTGAAGTGATTGCCATAAAGTATGAAGGTTAAACTTCAAGGTATGGCAGGAATGTTGTAATAGAAGGAGGAACAATGTCAAGTCGGTCAGGGTGGGGAACACAAGGCGTCAAATAAGGTAAAAATTATGAATACTTTAATTTGAGTACTGTTTAAAGTATAATATTTACATGCCTAAGTAAAGTGATCCATAGCGGGATATTATTATTAACTTAAATAATAACATTTAGTTACATTTTTGTGTAACACTTATGCTAATTAGTAACGCATCTACCATATATTTGGAATATAAAGGATATTGTTTGTCACAATTGTTTAAAATCACTTTAGAATCCCCAAAATAAGCCTTAATTGCACATACAACTAATCACTACTGCGTTGGATAATTTGTTATAAAGGGTGCATAATATAAACTTTTAATTAAAATAACTAGCTCTAGGTCATGTTGAAAAAAATATACTTTAGTTGTAATCGTAATATAGACAATTATTTATCGAAAAAGTTTTAAAATAAAAAAATGTATTTGAAGAAAAATCCATTGACTATTTTCAGATATTTCAGTATTCAATTATGAAAAACTCTATAGGGAATTTTAACATGTTTACAGCTATGTTATCTTATACATGTGATCATGTATACATGTTATCGTAAGCAAGGTGAAACAACTTCAAAATTTTAATGTCCATTATAATTTTTTCACCAGGTATCTGGTTAACTGTAAGACACGTTTTTAGGTAAGGCGGTTGAAAGTTTATAAATAGTGTCCTTTATTCTTTTCTTTTTCTTTACCATGATTCATTCTACATTTTTCATAAAACCACACTGTGCGAACTAGCTTCGTTATTATTTTGGTTAAATTCGCTATAATTGTTAATAATAAATATTTTGTTTCTACTTTGAAAAGAAACTGTAATGGGTTTTCAAAATATAAAACATTCCCACAAACTTACAATATTTTATTTATGTTTGAAGGAAATAGATATATGTATTAAAATTTCAAGTAAACCTTTATTACCAGATTATTTTTTTTAAGAAATGCGTATATATTTGTAAATAAGTAGTATGTAATAAAGGATTAAAATAAACATATAAAACACGTACAATCGTTTTGTAATGACATTAGTAGAGTTTAAATGCTCACACTGTAGCAGTTGTATTTTTACTAGCAAACAATTATCAAAGTAGAACAATATGCTGAATAAATATAACTAATTTTATTAGTTAATGCCCAAACTATTTCGTAATTGCAAAAAAAGACACCAAAACAAAACGCCATTTTTGTGAAGTCATAACTTTTCTTTCACTAACATAGAAATTCTAAAATCTCAACAATATTATTTATATGGGAACGACTAAAGAAAAATAAACTAAACTCAACGTATTCTGCAAGTAACATTAAAAACACTTGCTAATTTAATTTCTGTTAGAACAATAATATTCATACTCGACAACCAATAAAATATAAGGAATTCTGTATCCAAGGAAAGAGCTGCACTTAATTTCTTTATAATATTAGTAATTATAAAATATTTAACAATAATAAATAACTCATTGTTTCCCCGAAAGTGATAAACAAATATATTTTAAACGTACAATACTTTGCTGTTGAGATAAAATATTGAAGCCTGAATGCTGACTTTTTATTCACAATTTCAATACATATTTTACACTGTAAATTTCTGAAGGCTTTGAAAGTGTATAAAGAACAGGTGGAGTAGGGGGTAAGAATTATTACCTCATTACAAGCCGCAATAGGGCTGAAGTAGGAAAACGTGCAGCGCTTTGGAATTTATTTTGGTAAATTGTAAATGGAAAGAGCATCGTGCTATATACGTTGGCAGAGATCTGACCTATATTAGAGGAGCTTGCAAATCTAAATAATTCGAAAAGCATCATGGACTCTGTTGATCACGGGTAAATAATTCCTTCCTTTTACACGGATTATGAAGTATCATACCATGTATATTGAGAAACTTTCTGTCCTTGTTATACTTCTACAAATATATCCTATTTAATTTTGATTTGGCGGATTATGGAGTACTTTGCACTTCATATTCTTTATCTACATTTATATCCTATAGAAATAATTGCTTTCTATGCCATATTTAAAAAGCTTCCAGTATATGAAATTATTATATTACTATTTATCAGGAATATATTGTGGATGAATTAATTAATAAATACATAAAAACCTCTTAACCACAAACTTTCTTTGCAAAGAGTCTTTGTATGTTATCCCTCTGGGGATGGTTACATGGTAACTGAAAATACATAAGGGTAAAATAAAGAAAGGTTGTGATCAAGAGGTTTTTTTATGTATTTATTAATTATTATATTGACTTAGTTTACATTATCACTCTGATGTAAATAAATTATTTTGTAAACTTAATAAATTAAGGGTAAATTATATGTGTAACTTATGTATTTAAAAACCATTTGATGTGTATTAAAAGGATTTATAAGTAAACTGAATTATTATGTAATATACGAGCATAGGCAGAACTTTAATAAAAACACTGTGATAATGAAATTGAATTCATTTAATGTTATTTACCTAAAGATTGTCTACAAAATTATACGTTTTCCTTTTCTTTGATAATTGTTACATCTAACCAAATGTTACCAATTAGTATGTATAACACGATAGTAATTCTTTCAAAAATTTCATGTGTTATAATTATATAATTATTATACATATGTTTTATGATTTAGTAAATTTATTGTATAAATTCTACATAATTTATTATTGGCCAAATTGTTTCTGTAGGTTTATCAGTCTATGTACTGGTTCCTTTTCCGACCAAGGATTACTTATATGAGGTCTATAAGGAAAGAATATTATTTTTATTCCTTTTATAATCTCACACTCTCCTTATATATATATATATATATATATATATATATATATATATATATATATATATATATATATATATATACCTTGAACAAATTTTCAGTCATTAATAAGATACATTTTTAATCATCCAATCAAATTCAAGTACATTTTTTTACACCTGTGGTGGATGGAAATTGATGTTAATATAGTTTGTTCACATATTTATTCATTATTTACATTTTGAAACAGCCGGATTCGAACTAAGTAACTACATGTTTGAAATTTAGCGTTTTTGCAATGAGTCAACTTTCCCATTGCTGGATATCTATTAGTTAAGGTATATATGAAATTATAAGAGTAAGGTTGCTTGTAATAATGAAGCAATACAAGAGATGAATAGAATGAGATGTTATAAATCACCATCACCTTCATAATTAGTAGGAATAAAAGAAAGCGAATAAATAGTGAAAAAAATGTAATAGTCCAACATCATATACTGGATAGAAACGAAAACGGAAAATTGTAAGGAAATTCATATTCTATTTTTGCACTTAATATTGTGATTCTTACATGCGTTTATACACAAATTTTGTATGAATATGTGTTTTGCATATTAAATATTACCATATTTTAATATTTCAATTTTATTATTTAAAACTAAGTATTATATTCAATATGTATTGTATATATGATTAATAGTTATACAATTAAAAGACAGTAAAATACATTTATGTTCATCTCAGTAGGAGTTGTTTAATTTTCCTTCTATACCACATGTTATTCATAATACAATTCTATATGGTCTGCTTTTTCTTCTCAGTAGGATTCACCTAATTTTTCTGTTATACTACATGTTATTCATAATACAATTCTATATGGTCTGCTGTTATTTCTCAGTAGGATTGACCTGATTTTCCTTCTATAATAAATGTTATTAATAATACAATTCTAAATGGTCTGCTGTTTTTTTCGAGAAATTACATGATAAAAATGAAAGTTTAAAACTTATTATAAACAATTAAATATCAATGCATTACAAAAAAACGTTTTCCAAGTACATCTCAAAACATGAATATTGCCCTCGTTCAGTGAATTATCCAATACTTCAGTAGCAGTACTATGTATATACACATAAAACGTATAGAAACATACAAAACTCACTACCTATAACAGCAGAAAATATTTTTTATCAAGCATGTTTTGACAACACCAAAAGGGGTGTACACATTTTTCTGTTTTTCTGTTTTGTTTCATAAAATCATTCACTGTTTTCTGTGCTTTATAACATTATTTATAAACGTTATATATCTTAGGTTCCTTCCAATTTATTTTGCCATTTTCAAAAACGTTTAAGGGCAAAGAGAGTCAACCAAACCCTTGAAATTTATTTGTAAAATCTAATTTTAAATAAGTTCCTCCCACATATGTATTCTCATGTTTCTAACTCGTGTTTTAAAACATGTTATAGTACATATAAAGACAATGGAACAACATGTTTATTTAGTAATAGACTGTATTTCCAAAGAAACAATAAAATAGAAGTAAAACTATTCTCTACACCATTAGATGTAATATTCAGTGTTATTTGGTTTTTATGAGGGACTTTAAATAAATAACACATGAAGAAAAACAAAACTGTCTATTTCATGTTGAATCCAGCTTGTGTGTGCTCCTGTGTGTGGTGTGTGTGTGTGTGTGTGTGTGTGTGTGTGTGTGTGTGTGTGTGTCTGTGTGTTTGTGTGTGACTGTGAGTGTATAAATTGTTGGGTAGAATTTTGTTGTATATTTATGATTACAAACATTTCATAACCAAAATCAAATTAACTTACTTGCTTTAGGCATTTCTCCATCAATCATTGTTAGATTCTCAAGTAGTATTTGTTCTGTTGAGCGACTAGAAAATGACAAACATGTTTTCTCTAATCTGGGATGGTCTGGATTTCATCAGTCTCCAGGTTTTACTTTTTTTTCATATTCGTTTTTGTGGTCCACATATCAGCTCCATATGACGTAGTCTTTAAAATCTAGTCCAAATTTTCTCTTTATTTCTAGTTTCTTATTTGATATTTCAGATAAATACCTTGGTGTATGTTTTTACATATTTTTCCAGCATTCTTTTTCTTTTGATCTTTAGAACAATCCTTAGGGATTACACATGTCACGCATTGAAATTTGTTGCTTCCCGTTAATATAAGTGTATTTTCAGTATATCATTAACATCAGTTTCATTAGTTAAGGTATTGTTACATTGATAATGGTTTTCATTATTTAATCGATTACATCTAATGAGACTAAATAAGCAAATAAGAAATTATAAATACAAAAGTGTGTATTATCTCACATAAATAGGTTTATACCTATTGGATATGGCCATTGCAATTGAGACAATATTATTAATAAAATATGTTCACCCAGTTTTTTGTCCGATATATTCAAGTACTGCATATCATGATCCTTACTAATATTTCGGAAGCCTAAACGTGATGGAAACGAATGCATGTTTTTCATTTCTTTGAAAAACGTAGTCATCAAACGTAAAAACATATTTGTCGTAAAATGTAAAAAGAATGAGTTTGTCAATACATTTTACTCCTGGTTCTAAGTCTCTCAGTCGTTTCTAACACGTGCAACAGGTTACTTGTATATGGGTCAGTTTTTAGTAATGTTTTATTCACACAGAAGTATGAAAATTATAATTACAAGCTTTACGGCATTCTGTATAAGGGGATAAATATTTACCAATCAACTTAAAAGTATCTAAATATTTTTCACAAATATGTGTACAACTCCATTTGCTCCAGTGTGGATTTCAAACCTGTATCAATTAACCTCATCATAGCCATTTGTATGTAACTACTAAACCCATCTTCGCAGAAATTATTATTTTATCGATATTTTTTCATTTCAATTTTTTTTAATGTGATAGATTAGATATAACGTTTATGTTTTTATGAAAAGCAAAACGAAATTTACTCAATATAACCGTCCATAACACCAACTCTATAGAGACTTAAATGTATGCTACGTTTTCTTATCTTTGTTAAATATAGTAAATGTGAATTTTTTTTTACTGTTATTGTTTTTCTAAGTATATTTCACTAACATTCTCAGGATATCTTCCTCAACACTCTTTGGAACCCAGTTAGCATATCATGTGTATAATATTTGTTGCTTTAATCCCCATGAAACAGCTAATTTTTCCGACTACCTATGTTATTAAAAAAATCCTACAATAATAATATTTTGTATATTGTTGTGTAAACAAAAGATAAAGGGGAAACAGGATACTAAATAATTAAAAATATTAATTTCTAGAATATTAGGAAAAATTTTATTATATTTTAACATTTATTAAACTACTGTAATTAAATTATTTAAAGTCAAATTACTAAATAAGCAATAGAAAGCTTCATTAATATTATTTACGTATAGGCTATAATTTACAAACCTATTTAATTTTTGAACTGACATAAATAGTGTGTTTATTTTATTAAACAATTGATAATAATCGTAACAAACTAGTAAACCAGAAAAATTGAGCTTATATATAATCTAGTTTTATTCATATCCCTCGTTGTAGTGTATGTAAATACAAACACTGGACTGATGGCGTATATGTAGGCAGCCTTGTACGATCTGAGCAAGAAAGACAGGTGATTAATGGTAACTGCTTTGAGCTTGAGTAAACTCCGTGAAGTCATTCTGATTCAACTTATAGCAGCACCTGTTGTAATATATAACACGATTAAGATCCTAATCTCCTAAAAACATAACACAGATATAGTTTCTCATACTACAATACAATTATTTAATATTTTCCCAAAACTTACTGAGACCATAATATTTACTCCAAGAGTAGTCGAAATATGTATATATATATATATATATATATATATATATATATATATATATATATATATATATATATAAAGAACATAAGTCAAAATACAAATACAAGAATTATAATTGAATTTACAATTCAAAGCTTTTCGTTGGCTAACAGTACCAACATCATCAGGAATATTAAATAATTAAAATTCAACTTATACAATTCAATTTATTATTAAACACTTTTAATTGTTTAATATTTCTGATGATGTTGGTACTGTTAGCCAACGAAAAGCTTTGAATTGTAAATTCAATTATAATTCTTGTATTTGTATTTTGACTTATGTTCTTTATTAATACACAAAAATACATATTGCGATATTCATATATATATATATATATATATATATATATATATATATATATATATATATATACAACAATGGTAATCGTTTTCGTTTAGCATTTGCAATCTTATATATTAGTGTACCTACTTATAGTTACCATTATCCCTCTTTTACATGAGTGCTGTAGTGTTGAATTGTATCAGTGATCATTTTAAAAAAGTGTTTATTATTTCTTTGTGCTTTATCTTGTATTAAGTTTCAAATAACCGTTTTATTTCTTTCATGGTATTTTTTAAAATTTATAAATATTTATAGCCTATATTCCTATTAGACCATTATTAATTATTTTGAAATCTGTCTATAAAAAGAAGGTGTGTTGCTATATGTAACAACTAAATATTTATTTTAGAAACAAAAATAAATTTAAAGGAGCGTGAAATATATTATACGAATATAATACGAATATAATTTCTGGTAATATAATCAAAATATTGAGGTTCTAATACATGAATTATTTATTAATTTTTATTATTCAAAGCTTTCCGTTGACAAAGAGTACTATCATCCTCAGGAATAAATAATCACTATATATATAATAAGATAAAACAATTTCAAAAACAAGAATACTCTTAATGCATATATTATTCAAAGCTTTTCGCCGATAAAACAGTGCCAGCATCTTCAGGAAAATAATTATCTAACAGAATACTTTTACAAAAATAAATCATATGTACTACAAAGGACCATATGTTTATAAGTATTGCACTTTATGTAATTTTATCTATGACATCAATGACCTTATAAATAGTTTGGTGATTTGATCTCACTTGAATGTATTCATCAATTAATTTGTCTTGAAATTTATACTTATAAATTTTCAATGTTTCACATATATTCATCTTTAATATTTTATTTTATTCTTTTATTAATTTCATATTTTCTATTTTAGGAAATTCGTGTTCATTATTAATGCAATGAGTAGCTAAATTTGATTTTTATATGTTTGGTTTGATATAAGCGTTTAAAAGTTCTTTGGATCTTTCTTTTAATTTATTTTTTGTTTGTAATACATTTAATTTATTACAAGCTTGACATTTTATATTATAAACTCCATTCCTTTCGTGCATATTATTTTTATTATTGTTATTGTTTATTAAATTTTTAATTTCATTATCAGTTTTGTATGTAATTTGTAAATTTGTTTCTTTAAATAATCTTGTAATTTTGTTTATTTCGTTACCAGTGAATGTAAAAGTTGTCCAAATTTTTTCTCTCTTATTATGAACAAAGTTATTTTCGATTTTCTGTTTTTTTTATTATGTTACTATTTAATTTATCTATAGTTTTTCTCTTTTATCAATTTCATCGGCGAAAAGCTTTAAATAATTTATGCATTAAAAGTATTCTTGTTTTTAAAATGTTTTTAATTTAATAATATTACAAGAAAACATATCACCATATTTAATATATATATATATATATATTTCTAACAATAATAAAGGTTTGAGAATAAAGGTAAAAATATTGTATGGGCATTAACTAATAAGTCTGGAATATGTAGGGCTACAGTCATGCATAGGTTGGCAAGCACAACGAGATCATTAAATATACGAGTATGTATGGAAATTAGGCGTAAATTATTGTTTTAAGGGTAAAGTACAATGAGCTTCATCCATCAATCGTTTATATATCCACCAATTAGAATATATTCCCAATGAAAATACGTAAATAGTTTCTATACAAGTTCAAGCGTAAAATATAAAACAAATATAATCACTATATTCAGTGATTCATACTTCTGTAGTGTATATAAAAATTATTCAAGAAATATAAATAAATCTTTTAAACTTGTACAGTATAGTAGTAAGTGAAAACGTTCCATAAAAGGTAAAACTCACCGTTTTAAATTTAAAATAAACGTACTGGTTTCTACCTCATTTCGTTAAAAACTGAAAAGAAAATCATTTTACTAAATTATTTTCAGTAAACTTGTCTTAGAAATGTAATTCTTTAAATGTCAAGATTTTTAATTCGACTAAGGTCAAAGGCGGTTCATAAACGGATACGAAACAGAATAAATTAAACCAGTTAGTCACTATGAAAGCCATTAATGTTAGGCAGTAATTTCTAAAATGAAAAGCTTCTCGAAATGTTATATAAAAGGTTATTAAATAATTTACAAGAAATGTTTCTGGTGTTTTTACTAAAGCCTTAACCTGAAGAGAAATGAAAACAATATTATCTACGGAAGCCATTTCACTTCCCTTGGAATACCTCTACTTAAATTATTGATTTTTTTTTTTTTATTGGTAGCAGAATCTTGTAGCCTTGGTCCATTAACGGATGGTTCCTTATAGCTAATGAAAGGAAGACATTATGATTAGTAACCCACCAACATGAGGTTTGTTATGGAATTGTATGATTTTTAGATAAGGTTTGAGTGTTAATTGTTTTTTTTTAATTTTTAATTTGTGAATTTATGGTTTTTCGTTTTAACAATGATACAAATAAATACATATTTATCACGTAATGGCGTTTATTTTGAACACATAAATTATGGAAGTGTTTTAAAACTAATTAAACATTGAGTCAATTTATATTACTATTGGCCTTTTAAAATAATATTGGTTATATTTTAAAGGCATAATACCAGTAAAATTATAAAAACAATCACAATATTTCAAAATTCTCATTATTAATATATCTTATGAATCTCTCTCTAACACACTTATCATTTTGAATAATTATAATAATGCTTTTCTGTTGTACAGTTAAAAATATTAGTACTTAGATATTGTATTTATAGAAGTAATGAAAGTAAAGTAACAATATTATTTCAATCTTCTATAAACGGATTTATGAATTCTTTAGCAAATAGTAAAAAGTTTTTTCCCGCCACTAAACGAGATGTTTTACATTTGAATAGTTAAAAATTATTAATAAAGCTAACCTTCAATTGTATATTAGTAAGACTATAATTATATATTTTTTAAAACTCAGTATGATTTCATAATGCGTAAGATATTTATTTAATATTGCATAAGGCATTCGATATTTATTTTGTTACTAGCCCCTATGAAACGACACACTTACACTCTGTTTTATGTTAAACAAATGTTACAGGCACGAGAAAGTAAATATTAGTGATCCTCTAGTAGAAGATTTACCTACAACTTTGGACTTCAGCTTTATTTCACTTAGGTTACGACTTAATTACATTTACTGTAATGTTCGTGAACATATAAAAAACTATTACCTTAAATGAAGCATTAGGCCCAAGTTATTAATACAAATAATTAAATTCTATTCAAAATTATTATTTTATAGTGAGGAATTGAAATATTATTTTAATTCAATATAAATTAGTGGAGTATAAGTTTAAATAAATAAACAATCAACATTTTAAATAAATTTTTTTCAGTTTTTTTTATTAAAATAAATTAGATTGTTTATACCACAGATTATTGTTCCTTGTTATAAACAAACACTTTTTTTTTATTACAACTAATATTTGTACAATAATTGTGAACTTCAATGCTTTCTTCTAAGCTAGAAATCTATACGTGTTTTTTTTTAATGTAGGTTTTCAACTAATAACAAAATATTAGATGTGTTCAAATGAAAAATGTTTTGTGTATCTACTTTAAAACGAACGTTTCTATTCCACGGAAACATTTCATCCTAATGGCGCATTCAATATTCTTTGTATCCCTTGGCAATTTGTAACACAAGTAGTACTTTGCATAACAAACTCAATGTCTCGGTTTCTGTTCAGTTTAGTGTTAGAAGGCAAACGTCATTTGCACATTTTACATATTTCTGTTCTACGAAAAGCAGGGTTCATACTTATTTAACTAATGCTTACTTGAACCCTTAAGTTTTAATTACGTAATATTATTGCCTATTTGTTGTAACCCTAAAATATCTTCAACTCAAAGTAGAGTCGGTTTTATTACTTCATAAGTTAAATCAATAAATTTAAAAAATAAACGTTTGATTTTAATAAAAACCAGAAATCAGTAGCTACAAGACGCCAATACAGGAAGTTCTAAAACCTTGTATGTTTGGTGATCTTTAACGTATAAAGTAGTGATGTTAAAATAAATGTAAAGAGAAGCAAATATTTAACATATATATATGTGTGTGTGTGTGTGTTTTCTTGTATAATAATTTATATTCAAATCTTTTCGTTGATAAACAGTACCAATATCATCAGGAATGACTAATACAATAATGAAAACAGTATATATATATGTGTGTGTGTGTGTGTGTGTTGTGTGTATGTGTGTTTTCTTTTATAATAATTTATATTCAAATCTTTTCGTTGATAAAAAGTACCAACATCATCAGGAATGACTAATACAATAATGAAAACAGTATATATATATATATATATATATATATATATATATATATATATATATATATATATGGTATAATATTGCTTAATGTAAAATTATATAATGTATAAAAATGTTATATGGTATGAAAATTGTCCATAAAATAAACCCTAATTTGTTTTCTATTTTTACAAAAAGTATTATTATTTATAATTAGTAACATTATAATAAATAAAATTATTTTTATAACTATGATTAGTTATGGTAGTAATCTATTCAGTGTAGCAGTAAATTCTTATCGTTTACTGGGCATTGAAACCGACAGCAGATATATACATCGCAAAATTAATAATATAAAATAAAGAATAAATATTTTGCAAATATCAGAAAAAAAGTTAAATGAGATTAAAAAATCAATAGAATAAAAAATCAACTAATTAATATTAAAATGAAAGTTGTCATGAAATAATATGTCGAAGAACAAAATAATATGTTATAATAGGCTACTACATTTTAGACATCATTTGTATTTTCTAGACATAAAATTAGAAATCTATTTGCATTATTAAATTCAATTACAAAACATAACATTTAATTATAAAAGTATAATTTTTAAAATTACTAATATAGACTTTCACATGAAACCATACTAAATACTTATTAACAAGATTGAAGATAATAAAGTAAGTTTGGTTTTATTTGGAACATAAAAAAGTAAAACGTCTACCAGTAAATCCAAACACGGTAAACTAATTAACTCGCTTAAATCACCCCGAAAATAAATCGTCGAAAAACAAATTGATGCCGTTAAAGTAAGATCACTACATTTACCTTTAAAACGAGCTACAATAGACATTCGCATAAATTCTTTTACTTCGAGAGCTCTTGAAAATCAAGAATCATTTAAACGATTACTTTAAAAAGACAGTTTAAGTCAGGCTAACAAAGGTTCACATAAATTATTTCAGCCAACCAACGAAATAAAAAATAGTCTTTGATTTAAACCTAAACTGAAGTCTAACACGTTTTATCATATATATTCTATATTTATTTTAAACTTTATTAAAAAAACATATTTATGAATTATATTTAGGTATATATATATATATATATATATATATATATATATATATATATATATATATATACATTTTTAATTTTATTAGCATTGTATGCACTTATAAGCAGTATTTATGAATATATTTAAGTCAAATATATATCATCATAAAAATTTCTTAGGAAGATATTAAATATAAAAATGTCTCAGAATAAAAGAGTGTCAGCTGACATATGTCATTAACAATAATTTTCTCCATTACCTACAATTAACTCTCAAATCCATTTAAAACAATAACATTAAATTGTGATGGTTATTCTAGAAATAGTTATCGATAATGTATGAACTTTGTCTGTTTAAAGATTATTCTTATAAATGAGGTTTTTTGAACAGTGGCAGTTCATGGAGTATAGTGTTTCCATTTATTTACTTATATTTTAAAAAGTACAAGATACCAAGTTTCGTTTAAGTCTGTCGTACATCATGTTATACTTTATTTCGTATCTATGAATTCAGCTCATTTCGTTTACGTTTTGGATATTATATTTTGATTTGCTTATTAAATATTAATTTTATGTTCTATTATGTAACTATTATTTATCCTTTTCCCCCTCTTTAATACAGACGATAGTGTTTTTTTTTACTTCCTTTTTAGCTGTTTTAATTTTTTTGCTATAAATTATGTATAAATTTAAACATATAGTTTATGTATTTATTCGCGTACATTTTTCAGCCTTTCCTGCAATACCTTACTTTGTTGGCGCGGAATGATTACATTTTTATATTGCAATTAATTTTATACTAATGTTAATATTAATATTGTATACTATATTATTATTTGAATTGTACTAATAATTATTAATTTCGTACTTTTTATTCCTATTAAATTTTGAAATTTAATTTGCACTGAAGCGCTTCAACAAGGAAAATATTCCTAAAAGAAGTAAAGATGAGTATAAAAAGAAGTTGTAATTTATGTATTTAATATGGGCGTGAATTTTAGGAATTGTGGGTCTTTTTAGCAATTATTCTAAAAGGTTTTAGAAAGTTAATAATACCGTTTGCTGCATATGCATCAAACAGTAATGCGTTAAAAGAATGGGCATTCATAGTGGGGATAATTTTCTGAACACTTTTGTAATTTGAATGTATCAGCAATTGATTTCCTTTTGTTCAGTTTCTATCCTGATGTCAAAGTAGCTATTTTCATTTCTTGCTTTCATATCATTACACAATTTTTGTCAATATTACATACAGGTTTATCAGTAAATCATTTATTATAAGATCATATTTTTATAAATTAGAATTACAAGTCTAAGTAAAAATAAAATATTCACGATTTCAATATGGTCAACCCCTAATAAATAAAAAACTAAAAATCTGTAATACATACACACACACACACATAAAATTTTCTACCATACGAAATATTCATGATAATAGAACCCTAATTAATATATCATATTTTGCATTATTTTGATACTACATTTACTTAAGAAATTATAAACACATTCATTTGCAACTATTGAATTAAACCACACAATAATATCAGTAATAACAAAATGAAAATTAAAGCCTAATAGAAAATGTAAGAAAAACAACTGAGAGAATTATTTCTTCTCTTGGAATTCATTTTACAATTTATTGGAAACATTAGTCAACTTTAACTTTGTACAAAATTTTAATCGTAATCACTGTCGGAGATGAAAGTTATTACACTGTCATGCAATACGAAAATAATGTAAATACTTTATCTATACACTGACATACCCTATGTTTATATAATAGCTAAATATTTCTGGGAACGTGTATCTAACAATTAAATATCTCGTATTTAGTATTTAGCCTTAATGGTAGAGTTTTTAGTGTGACACACTAATTTATAACCATATAGCAATTTTTATTTACAAAACAGTAAAATCCAACCTAAACTGTTTTAGAAATATATTATAATACATTATATCATCTCATATAATATATTATAAAACATTTTTAATAAATTATACAATATATTTTCTGACACCCGATATGAAGATTAAAAAAGTGTTTACCTTTACTTAGGTATACTATTTAAAAAATATTATAAATAATTTTATTCCCTATGCACTCTATTATTTGATAACGAATATTTCACTAATTAAAGTTATATTAAATTAATAAATTTCACTATATTTTAAATTAGTTCTCAACTCTGGAAAATGTTCTGAATAGGCAATTGGATAGTTTTGCCAGTTTAAGCAGTTGTTGTATAAAATACAGTGAATCGATTCCTATACTTGTGTACGTGAAGCAAATACGGTTGGGATTTTTAACGAGATAAATATTTTAAGAATAACGTTAATATAAACTGGAGTGTTGAAATATGAATCCTTATTTATTCATGCAGATTAGGGAAACACATTTCGTTTGGATACGGTTTTCTTTGTCTGTTTATTACATTAACCAATCAAATCATTATATCTTACACGTAACCAGATATCCCTGTAGGTATGAGTATTAAATTGGCGCTCACGTAAATAAACACAATCTGGTAACAAGGGTTAATATATACACATTGTTCTGATTCCAAATTACAAGAATTAATTGACTTCAGAACAAACAGTTTCCGTGGGGCTTCCCTAATAAGTATTCCAGCAAGGCCATTGCGTTTTCCGTTATTAATGCTCTCGCACGATTTCTCAAACCCCTGCCTTTAAATGATAAAATATAAACTCTAGGAATTGATATCCTTGTTGTGTTTTATTCTCTACTTTCATTTCAAAGGAATATTAACGAGTTACGTAGTAGTAAGGTATTCTGGGAACACTAAGAATAACGTACTGTGAAACCTTCAGTATTGAGAGAATAGTATTTCGTTGACCAGGTTTATCCCAGTATTTAGACAATGAAGAAGAATAAAATTTACAGCCTAGATAATCGATATTATTGCAAGTTCAACTAGTAAAAAAACCTTTTCTTAGTAGTTTTATAAAATAATGTAGTTGATATTTTAAAAACCAAGTTAAAGATAAATAGTAGACGTGATAATAATGTTCAGTAAAGCGAAAGTATGATAATTTTTTATGTTGCTTAGAAGGAAACATATTTGTAAAATATAACAGTATAAAATGTTATATCTAAACAAAAAGCTTTGACATAAAATGTTGCTCAGCGAATCGCGTGTTCATTAGGTAAACATATTTTCGTAAGCCTTTCTAAATATAAATTCAGATTGAACCGATAAATGTCCTGTTCGAATATTTATTTATGAATACTTTCGTAACGTTGCTTTAATTTTGCCAACTAAACTTTGATTGCAAACTTGTAAATAAAAATTTCTAGCTGTAGTTTTAAAAATGAAATTGCTACATTAGGTGTACATGTTTCGAGAACCTAAAATAATTCATTTAAACTGATATTTCACTATTTCCTTTTCATATTTCCCTTTTCTTATATATATATATATATATATATATATATATATATATATATATATATATATTTATAGTGTGTGTATGAGTGTTTGTGTGTGTGTGTATTGTGTGTGTGTGTGTGTGTGTGTGTGTGTGTGTGTGTGAGTGTGTGTGTGTGTGTGTGTTTGTGTGTGTGTGTGTGTGTGTGTGTGTGTGTGTTTGCTTGTGAGAAAAAGAGAGTTCATTAAGGAAATTTTACTACAATATAGGTTTTTATCTTTTTTTGTAATTAGAAAGTTCATAAATTAGTTACGACACTTTGTAACTAATTGTAAATATTCAGTTTAATTTAAATTAATATATTGGAGGAAGAAATCATTTATTTTATTAATGAAAGACGTAAATGTTGTCAGAATTCCATGATACTAGGGAACGTAAATATATTTATTAAAATAAAGTATAAATATATTCTCGTTGTCCCTTTAAGTTTTTATACAGGCGTTTCCTTGAAAGTTCAAGTTTCCTGCTTTAAAGGTTTCTCCTGCGAGGTAATCAGTCTGTCAGTCCATTAGGACATTCAGGTATTTAACTTTCTAAAACATTCATTTAAACGGGAAAAAAGTATATCAAAAAATTATATTTTGCCTTTTTTAAATATATTTAAGTAATAAAACTTTATAGTTCTGATAGGATAAAAGTATTCTATTTAAAAAATTTATTTTCTCTTTATTTATTTATTTATTTTCAAATTTTTTTTAAATAATATTGGAAAAGTAAAATTTTACATGGTCCTGGAAATAAATAATATCTGCCTATGGATAGCTACCTTAAATATTTGTGTGCCCGGTAGATTCTATTTAAGCGTAGGTGAAATTATTATATTAATTATATTGTAATTATTATTATTGTATTGTAGGTTTTGTACACTAATTGATATTCTCTAACCGTGGATATTATACGTATATTTAAATAAATGAACGGGAAATATTTATTTCCTCGAATCGAGGAAATGTTGTTCCTTTTCCTCGAAACAACAAAATACAATAGTACATTTTATTACTGCATAGCTTCTCAACGTTTTTATTAAAAGGTATTTTTATGTCAGCGATATTTTGCGTGATAGATTAGCAACTACTAAACTGGAAATAATTTTCTAACTCGAAATATTATTAGTTTTTACTAAAAAAACCTATAAATGGCTCGAGGAAATAGTGCATTTACTATTTTACAGAATATTTGAAACATATATCTCGGTGCAGAAGTGTTGAGGTAAAGCTTTCCTAAAATCGTATATTTTTGCTTTTTACGATATCTCTCATCTATAAGTTTTTAATAACTCCTCTCTCTAGACTTCTTTTACTATGAATATAACGTTTCTTACTCTCTCAACTTACGTACTTTAATAGGTTTTGAAAGGTTATAATAAAGTATTTCTGATTACTATGTTTTCCAATCTAAAAACAAATTATTTAAAGGCCTCTACATCATACCAATTAACCTTGAGATTAAAACTAACCATAGCATCTCTTTATACTGAACTGTAATATTTCAGAAATTATTATTATAACTCCTAACTTACTAACTCTTCAAAGCATTATTAACAAATCAATATTTCCTTTGTACAAAAATTTGTTGTAGTTAATTAACAAAACTTAATCTCTGTTTTGATGATAGAATTGTGAATCAGTAATATTACAGTATTATCAGACTCTTGAAAAATAAATACGCAGTCTCTAAAAAATGATTTACACTTCAACTGTATATTATAACTGTTATACATTTAAAATATTTCACCCCAGCTCATTCTATAAATTTTAAATGATAAAGAGAATTCTACAGTCTGCTACTATTCTGTTTTATTTAATTTATTATATTATTTCAACTACAATAAAAAAGTCAAAAATATAAAAGGTAACTTAATCCTCTTAGCATCAGCCGAGAGAAGACTTAAGTCAACCCACAGGATTCTGTAAGCTCGTTGGAATCTGGGATTTTATACACGACCCAGAATCCGTTGAAAAAATAATAAGGATTTATTAGACATTTCATGAAGAACATTTCGTTATATATTGCTGTAAGGTTGTCATCGTCAATACCATTCTCCCTAACCACCTTGCAATAAATATTATTTCCATTGTTAAACGCAGTAACTTGAAAACAGCTATGTGCTGCCAGTGAGAACTATGTTCATATTATACTAAAATATGAATATTAATGTTTGATATTTTCTTCTGTTTTCTTTCTTTTTTTGTTTCAACATAGAAAGATCGTATACTTGAAGCACCAACTCAAAAGTCATTGTCACTAATGTGCCCCTGGGCCATATTTTGCTTGGCTCTACATAAGTTATACCTAAAATTGTTTATAAAAGATTATTCAATTAACATAGTTTCATATTCATTGTTTATTCATAGTACCGAAAAACAGAGTTGTATGTTTGCCTGCATATACAATTGAGGGTGTTTTCAAAAAGTGCGTTCTAAAAATTTAAAGATTTTTTTTAACGATCATTACGCAATTAAATTAACTTTCAGTCATGGCTTATTTTAGATGGTCCATTTAGTCAATACAGATTTAAATAAAAGTTGAAACTAAAATGAACAATTTGACAGGCTTCCAGTTTAAGTAAGTTTAGGAAATCCTTATTGATACGTTAAGTTGCCGATCTTTATTATACGTTAGTTCTACTAAGCTCATTAATATGGTTTACAAAGCGGTCTTCATAAGTTCCTCACTGATCCTAGACCCTGAGGCAAACTGTAAGTTGCTATTATTAGTAGTAGTAATATAACATTCTTCTTATAATATATGAAAATGTAATAGTAACATATAATAATTTTCACATCGAAATTAAATTTTATAAAACATATGATTTCATAATAATGGGACCACTATTATTCTGTCAAAAACAAAATGCATAGTTTGTTATATTTATAAAAAATTTGAATACAAGTTCTATTCCTTGTTTTTAAAAGTATAATTAGCACAATAAATCGCATAAATAGTACTACTACAAGTTCCTTATTGTTGTCATAAACCCTAATACTTTCTTGCCGGATATACATGTAACTTTTTTACATATACCTAAATAAATAATTGTAAAAAATATTACTGTTTATTTTATATTTATATAAACGTATATAACACAATATGAAAAACAAGCTAATGGTTATAAACGTATCATTCTGGCCCTATCTACTAAGCTATTCGCAAGGGAGAAGAGCGAGCAAGTTTCAGATATAAAGGCTCCCTTCAATTAAGGTAAACGAGAATTATTAGTCCCAAACGAGGACGAAAATTATGAATACTGGGATCCGTTAAAAACATTTCTAAAGAACAATGAAGAGTTCACGATTTTAGTCACTGTGGGTTGGTAAAACTGCACTCCTGAACCGTATATTAAAGTGAAATCATCCGACATGGAATATTATTTTACTATTTTTATTTTCTTGAAATATTTTATAATATTTTCCCCTATTATTTTTCAGATGGGGATGTATGGATGAAATGTCTGCCTCTGATAGGAATCTAAGAACACAGTAAGGAAAAAGATTCTTACACCTAGTAAGAGAGACACACCAGGTCTCTCTTTCAGCATCTCGATGTCTCAATATGTGACCAGTTAGATAAATTTAGATCTTTGCATATGTATTTTGTTATACAATATACTCTAAGTATTTAGCTTATGGTCAATTACCAGTGTAATTTGTCAAGTTAGTTAAGTTATTGTTTATTATATTAGTGCTACAATTGACAAAGTCAAAAGTCCTCCAATAGGAGTGCCAACTTGTTTTTAACACCTACTGGATGATAGATTTTGCTGTTTCGCCTTCACTGTATATCTGTTAGCTAATAGACCTAAATCTCTGACGTTAGGAACTTACACACCAAAATGTCTAAGTAAGTGTGTTTCAAAAAATATTTTTCCTCGATAGTTTTATAAGTTGAATTTACATTTATTCATGCCGAGAAAATTTCCTTTTCCTTGGCAAACATAAATATTCACGTTGCCCTTCCCAATTAAAGTACATTTTTATCACTAAATACTTCAAATGAAAAAAAAAAAAAATATATATATATATATATATATATATATATATAGCAAATATAATTGCATATGCATTTTGCTATCCTCAATTTAAATACACTTATCTTTATATAAATATAAAAAAGATATAAATATCTTTTTTAACTTATCTTTATGTATTACTGTGGAATAAAAAATTAATGTGTCATTGAATCCGAAGCTTTTAGAGCTCTTGCATACTGATTTTAAAACTCGTACATGTAATGATCATTTATTTTTGATTGATGCTTACAACCGTATTATATTAGACCTTATTTTTACTTTTAATATTCATTAAATATATTCATACCATATTGCATTAGATTCATGGCGAGTACAAACTACTACTGTAAAAAACAAGAGTTATATATATATATATATGCTGATACGTATTCCTTCACGGATGGAAAATACGATTAATAGGTAATATCCGGCGTACATCCACTCATTTTGCAGTGAATAAAATCGCAGTTCCGAAGTATCGCTAGAATCTCATACAGCATTGACGAGGTTTACCTAACAACAATTGAAGCAAAAAGTCGGAGCTGCCATTTCTATTCTCTGCAAAATGTACGGATGTATTCCAAATATTAACTATTATTCATATATATATATATATATATATATATATATATATATATATATATATATAAATATATGTGTGTGTCTTTCTCTCCTTCTCTTTCTTTATGGGAATATTCTAGGGAACCAATCATAAATAATATGGTTGTAATAGGTAGCCTAATACTCGATTAGTCTATTAAAATAATGTCACCATAGAGGATAATGTCATATACAATTATTGGTTAAATTGGTTTTAGAACACCCACAGAAATAAATACTTTTCTAATGATAAAATAATACAGATAAATTTGTTACAACAGTAATAGTATAATAATGATATGATAAAAGATAAAATAGTTTTAAATGGTCGGATAATATTTAGTTTAAATATTTTGTTGGCTTATAATCACTCCTTTTTTGTGTAGGAATTATTTAGTCTTACTGAATCCGTATTACTTTACAGTTCTAATGAATGCAAATTATAATTTTAATTGTTATAGAAAAGGTTATATTCTAAAAGTTAATAAAGAAAAAATATGAAAGTTATATTTAAAGTTTATGTTATAT
This sequence comes from Prosapia bicincta, assembly GCA_036971475.1. Taxonomy (NCBI): domain Eukaryota; kingdom Metazoa; phylum Arthropoda; class Insecta; order Hemiptera; family Cercopidae; genus Prosapia; species Prosapia bicincta. The sequence continues at coordinate 58,049,393 of JBAIZL010000002.1, forward strand.
TTGAGTTTTTTTCATTTTTTCAAATGCATGACGTAAAAGTAATGCATTCTCAATAAACAATTTTAACGTTTAATGTATTACTTCATTATTCGATTTTTTATGGAAACAAAATATTCAAAACTTTTGGCTATTCATATTTATAGATCTACCTATTTTACTGGTGTTTAGATACGTGGCTGTGTATTCGAGTTTGCAAATCACTCTCCCCCAATGTAAAGCTGATAGGTTCAAGCTGAGGTAGCATCAAAGAATTTTCATATCCAAATCGACTTAACAGGTGAAAAAAGCAACGTAGGCTATTAACGTACGTTTGGGCGTAGTTCTCAATAACTTTCTTAAGTATGAGGAAACTTTACCTTCCTAGTTATTTTTATTGCTTTAACCCACAACTTTATTTTAATTTTTATAATATTACTTGAGAATCAAATATTACGGACAGATTATCTTCTCAAAAGTTGTATTAAATGATTACAAATAGGTTTTAAATTATTAGAAAGCTTATAACAGTGCTATATATTAATATAACATTAGTTTATAAACATAAATAAGGTATACACCTGCACTAATACTTGCGCACCACTGACTAGAGTTATTATAGCTTTTAAATAATTTCCTCAGATATTGGTGAGGAAGTATCTTTTCGCCGTTCTTGGATTTATAAGCCACAAAGTGTTAAACGATCTTAGAGCAATTTAAACTACAGTACCTAATTCTCCAACGTACAATTATTGTCCATAAAAAACACGCTAATGTCATGTTGGTCTGATATAATATATACGGATTTTAGTAAGTGATATTACATTACAAACATACAAACCAGAAATATTAAGTAGTTAGAGCTTAGATAGTGAGAATAATTCATAAAGTTAAAAATTAAAACAGTTTACTCTAAATCTACACATTGGTTTGATAAAACAAACACAGTAATTTAATTATATAAACAGACGAGTTTCAACGATGATGTGACGTTTATCAGTGCTCCGCTACTACATTATCACTGGTAGCCAAGCACTTAAGAAAGCGACATCGTCGTCGAAACTAATGTGTTTTTTTAATAAAATAGTGTGTTTGTTTTATTAAACTAATGTGAAGTGTGATTTAGAATAAACTGTTTTAATGTTTACCGTTGTAACCAGAAACAGGTATAAAAAGTAAAACAATACATTCTCAAAACATTAACAAAATTATATTTCGAGTATGATGCCTGTAAATTGATACATGTTTTCCTAAATTTCTTTTATTTAGGACTAAAAGAATTGTAATTCCATCAGAGATCCCTGCTTCAAACAAGAAATATAAACATCAGACATTGAATGTTTAGTTCTTCCAGGCTAATTCACGTTGGTGATTTCGCTACTCTAAAAGAAACATCTATAGTGACAAAACTTCAACAGGTATTAAGGCAAATTAAATGAATTATTCATTCATAACAAACTGTTTTTTTTTTACCGAATATGTATTTTACTCCGTCAAAGATAGTAAACGTATTTGTTTAATTTAGTTGAAAGTTCGTTGGCCTGTTAAATATCCTAATGATAATTATTTATTTGAAATAAAAATTAATAAACATACTGTAAAAGACAGAAAGTAATAGATGTTGAATAATGAACACCACATGTAGGTTTAAATAAGAATAAAAACAAAAGTACAATTTACAAATATTTGAAAAATACTTTAAAAGATTCAAGCCAAACAATGTATGTTTGTAATGAAAGCAGGTGTTTACATTTCATCCACAATTCTAATTAAAATGTGATGTTTTGTGTATTTTGACTAAATATGAAAACTGTGTAAACCAAAAAAAATTAATTGTTCCACGTTTTGTCGCTTTTTAGGGTATTCTTTATATATACATTCAAATAATTTTAAATAATAATACAACTTAAAATGGGAAATTTACAACTTCGTTAATAAATAGCCTACTATATTTTAATAATATGAATAAATTTTATCTCTATGTGAAAAAACTTAATAACTGAATGTAATAAAGCAATTTAAGGTAAAAGTATTGTTTAATTAGATCTTATAGAATTTTAGATTTAGTGTAATTATAAAATAAGGTAATTAATTAAAATATATTTAATAATAATGTCTCACATCTCTATAATGTAAGTGCTTTATTGTTGTCACGTATACTTCCTTTACACTACAATTATTGTATAACATACATAGGATTTATAATGAATAAACACAATATTTAACTAAGTTCATAAAGAAACGGTTTTTATTTATATTACAAGGAGTTGAAGAGCTTAAACAACGCTCAGCACTATGCACTGCCAAATAGATTATTTGTTATTTAAATGTTCTTTATTTTTATTAAAAAGAAGGCCAATAAATGAGGCTTATTTTAGAGTGATTTGGGGTCCTTTGAATTTTTTTTACATCAATTCCTGTTATTGAAGATTGTAATAAGGAAATAAATTTTAAAAAACGTTTATTTCCAATAAATATAAATGTTATACTTGAAGAACATTTAAATATATAATACTCAAATAATTCACTTCGTATACAAAGTATAGCTAGTTACATATTTTAAGTAAAATATTATTAGTAAATAGATAAAACAATAATTCATTATAGGCCTACACTCTGTATAATTTTGTTTATCTTCCAAGAAATCAATTATTATATAAACGTGAACAGTACAGTGAATTTACAACAAATATACAATGAAAAATATATATTTTAATAGGGCCTATATCTCTCCTAAATCGAGCTTGCCTAAAACCAAATAATTATCTTGCTAAAAGTAGTAATAAGAAGTTTAAATCATAAGTAAAATGAAAACCACATTGTACGCTGATATAATATATATATATATATATATATATATATATATATATATATATATAGGCCTATATATATATATATATATATATATATTATACTAACAAACCTAATTTATCTTTTACAAATTTGCATAATTTGTTTAAAAAAAAATGGGCAACATCAATTACCTATGTGAAATAATAAAATAGCAAGAAATCTATGAATAAATTCATTTTCTTCAATAGATGTATAGGCAAAGAAGAATATATATATATATGTGTGTGTGTGTGTGTGTGTGTGTGTTTGTGTGTGTGTGTTTTCAAACTATATACCTTCTATCCATCTACACGGAATAACATCATTTTGAATCTTCATTCAAAATCAATACATTATAAAAATCGTATTGAATAATAATCATAAATTTGAAATATAAGGAAATGAAACCATATTCTCACTTATATAAAATCTGTAATCATAAAATAAAAGTTAGGGAAAACTTTTGATAGAGAGACGTGTTACCTATGAACTTTCCTAACTGTTACTGACGATTTCTATTTTATATATTCACCTTGTTATCGATTGTCTCTTTCTTGTTAAAGCTGACATAAACTCAATAAAAACTTCATGATCTCAGTGAAAATATTTAATTTTAAGGGTAAGTATCATCTTCTACTAAACGAATGTAATTTATAAATTCATATTGGTATCTAGAAACATCATGTTTGTATATTTCCTTTCATTAACATAAATCAGTAAAATAAATCAACAACAATAATTATAGATATTGGTGCGTGATATTAGGTCACACTAATAACTTCTTGGTTTTACGAACTTGATTTACACGACGGTAAAAATATCGTTAATTATGCCAATAATAACCGTAATGTTTTAACCATGTTATAAATTATTACTTCAACAAAGGGTTATTGGAATCTTTTAAAGCTACGTTATTGAGCTAAATCATGTTATCTTGTATAATAATAATGTATACGGTTTTTATGAGATTAACACTGTTTAGTATACTCAGAGTACAAGAAACCATATTCATTTAGATTTGAATTATAAAAGAGTAGTTTAGTCTATAAACTGATCACAATAGTCCCACCATATACAATAGAAATATAGTTTATACATGACAAACGTTTTTAGGTATTTAATGTCCAATAATTAAGAATATATTTTGCAAATTAAATACAGAAATAGGATATACTCCTAGAAATGGTATTTACTGACTTTCAGAAAATTTCAGGTCTAATTTAAATGTGTTTGTGAATATATGTACCACAATAATAAATTTACGAAGACTCGATCCATTTCGATTTTTAATGTCTTATTCGATTGTTTACTTTATAAGAAGTGTCTTTATAAACAGGAGCTCTACTTAGGGTTTTGGCCAGAATTACATTTAACTTTCTTATTGAATAAAACTATTTGGATTTTTGAGAGTGTCAAAAGAATGCTGGTTTTTGAGGCATTATAAAATCGTAAGTTCACTTTCTTTTGATACTGAAATTAATAATAGTTCAGAGCATATGGATTTTATTTTGTTCCTCTTCCTAAGCAGTATGAGAGAAAAAATGTATACAACCTACAAAGTTCAGATAGGTTCAGATATATATATATATATATATATATATATATATATATATATATATATATATATATATATAACATACTTATACTTGTATTGCAATATAAAGAATAAAGGTATCGACTGCCAATGAGATCGTGTTTCATTGTTGGGGGGTACAGAAACGGTTTTCAATTCACTGTTTAGTACAAAGGGGGGGGGGGCTTTATAGAGTGAAATTTAAAAGAAGTATGTTTGGTTGCAACGATACCTGAAGTTACAAATAAAATATTGCTAGAAAATATTTGTAGTACTTGCAATAAAAGCTATTATTACCAATAATAAAAATAAATAACAAACTTTTATCTAATGAAACAAACACTATTTAGTATACTATTACTTCATAATTGTTTTTTTTAATACTTTTCACAACAGTAGGTAAATAGTCCTAATTTTTTGTTTCCCTTCACAAAATTATTCATTTTATGTAGTGCCTAAGAAATATTAAAATTTACTTATTATTGTATAAGAATAATAATCCAAGAATACACTAATCTGTATGTACAATACACGCTAATAGGGACAGATTGTTCATTATTCATATTTTACGATATTATAGATCGAAAGTTTGACATATGACTGTACACTCTAGCTGCCAAAGGTAATGTAAATAAACACTGTTTGACAAACACTGTGGTCTATATATACAGCCACTAAAGTTGCCTTGCCAAACCGTAAAGTCGGTAAATATGTCAATCCTGTTTCAAATCCTGTAACCTCTCAAACGCCTTACTTAAAATAATAAATGAAAACTAGAAAAAAAACGATACAAGGACATTATAGTGAAATTCAAAAGTAAATTGTAAACTGCGGTTCTTATATATATATATATATATATATATATATATATATATATATATATATATATATATATATATATATATGTGTGTGTGAAAATAGATACTAAGGGACTAAAGTGGTTATTAGTATTATATACAAATATATATATAAAATATCGTAGTAGGTTTTCTTAATATATATATATATATATATATATATATATATATATATATATATATATACACATTTAGAAAATTTTTAATTTTTTTCATCCAGTAAGTTAAACTCTGGTCTACTACAGGGGGGTACAAAGTAGTTCGCCTCCACGCGGTGTACCCTGGGTATTGCTAAATGAACTACAGCTCTTCGTCTATAGCCGTGCCACAACCTAAAAGAAGAAGAAGACGAATGGCATGAATATCAGATTGACCTTTTTATAGTGGCTGAAGCAGGAGCCGCCACCGACACAACTCAATTTTACCAGGTTGACAACTACACGATTCATACATTGCAAAGAAGCAGACAAGTGGCATCGGGAATGATTGTTGGGATTATGAAAGACCTACCATCTAAGTTCAAAATCATACATGAAATGGACGAAGACGACAAAATGGAAGCAATACAAGTTGATTGCTGGATTGACAGTAGAGAAGGCTACAGGGTAGACGGAGCGCTTGGGAGGGAACCAATAGGAAAGCCGGATTTTCTACCCCCACCCCTTTCCAAGATGGCGGCGCCCATAAGCGCGGGAACAACATTTACACCGAGCCAATAGGAAAGCCGGATTTGCTACCCCAACCCCTTTCCAAGATGGCGGCGCCCATAAGCGCGGGAACAACATTTACACCAAGCCAATAGGAAAGCCGGATTTGCTACCCCCAACCCCTTTCCAAGATGGCGGCGCCCATAAGCGCAGGAAGTTCAAATAGTCAACTGTCTGTGAGGGAATCGGCCTATCACATTGCAGGCGCTCGGTAGGCTTACGCCTGACGGACACCCAACACACGGACACCCGCTCCCGCAGGAGGGAGATGTGTGAAGAGTATGAATATCAGTACAACGAACACTATGTCTGTTTACAGATGTACCGAATAACAAGGTCGATTCTCTGTAACGCCTAATACTGTGTGTAGCAAATATACAAGTTTATCTAGACACTTGCACTCCTAACCGCTATGTGTAGAGGTGAAATAATAATAACTCAAATATCTCTTAGCATAAGGTTAGTCTCGGAGCTCCTGCATGCTCTGTCATGGGTATTTCCTAGCTTTATAAAGGGAAAAAACAACGAAAAAGCCTGTACCTGCTCAGACCTGCACATCCCAGCTAAATTGGATCCAACCTAACCAACACATAGTAGAAGGGGTGATCTCAACAACGTTCAGGACCATCCCCGGGGGTTGTTATGAATGAAGAAGGCTCTGAATGACCTTGATCATAGACTATGGGACGTATATGACTACGTCTAGAGGTAGTTATTGGATAACCTAGGCAGGTAAAAATGGATCAAACCTACCCACAGGTATGGGGTGATCTCAACAACGATCAGGACCATCCCCAGGGGTTGGAACGGATGAAGGCGGCTCTGAATGGCCATGATCATAGACTATGAGGTGTGTTTGACTACTTCTAGAGGTAATTAATGGAAAAAACCAAATCAGGCCTATGACGCAACCACCCCGGGACATCCTCAAAACCCTCCCCGGAGGTAGCTACCGGCGTGGGGTTATCTTAAGATATAACTGTTTAATATATGAAATATCAACGCTCGAACGACTCAGGGCCCACCCTAAAATGAACGGTATAACCCAGGGTAATGAGGGATACAAGTTGAATGTTAAATGCCGCGTAGGCCGCTCACTCGAACCCTGACGGGCCAGCGCCTTAAAAACAAAATATCTAAAAACATACCAGGTATAGCAACAGAGGTATCTAGTAGGGCCTACCTCCAAAGGTAAAAAAATAAACAGTGTAACAAAGCCTTATCGCTTGAGTGAACACGTTTGACCTACATGTGCAGGCATGCAGAGATAACGCAAATCCCTAGAACCGCAAAGACAGATAGCTACCGGTGGTCTATTTTCATATTATAAAAATAATAAGCAGTTACCTGTACAGAAAAAATAAATACCTTTGCAGATAAGAGAGCAAGAACCTGGACACATAGAAGAATCAAATACGTGTGCAGACAGAAGAAGCAAGGATCTGGACATATAGAAGAAGCAAAGACCTGGATGGATAGGAAAATAAAGGACCCGGACAGGTATACGAGGCAAAGCCTGGGCAGATAGAAAAAACAAGGATTTGGACAGGTAGACGAGGTAGGGCTTGGGCAGATAGAAGAAACAACGATCTGGACAGATAGAAGAAGCTAGGACATGGATAGGTAGACGAGGCAGGGCCTGGACAGATTGAAGAAGCAATGACCCAGAGAGATTGATGAGGTAAGGCTTGGACAGATAGAAGAAGCAAGAACCTGAACAAATAGAAGAAGCAAATACCTGGACTGGTATACGGAGTAACGTCCCCGGACAGATAGAAGAAACAAATATCTGGACAGATAAAAGAACCAAGGACTTCGGCACGTAGAGGAACCAATACTTGGACAGACGGAAGAAGCAAGGACATGAACAGATAAGAGAAGTAAGGACCTGGACGGATAGAAGAAGCAAGTACCTGGACAGATAGAAGAAGCAGGGATATGGACAGATAGGAGAAGCCTTGCCAGATAGGAGGAAGTCCTTGACCTGGACAGATAGAAGAAGCAAATACATGGACACATAGAAGAAGCAAAGACCTGGACAGATGGAATATGCAAGTACCAGGACAAATAGAAGAAGCGAGTAGTTGGACAGATAGAAGAAGTAAGGACATAGACAGATATGAGAAGCACGGACTTGGGCAGATAGAAGAAGCAAGTACATGGATACATAGAAGAAGTAAGGATATGGACAGATAGGAGAAGCAAGGACCTGGACCGATAAAAAGAGCAAATACCTGGACAGATAGAAGAAGCAAGGACCTGTACCGATGGAAGAAGCAAGTACATGGACTGATAGAAGAAGCAAGGACCTGGACCGATAAAAGAAACAAGCACCTGGGCAGATAGAAGAAGCAGGTACTTGGACAGATAGTAGAAGTAAGCACCTGGACAGACAGAAGAACCAAGGACCTGGACAGATAGAAGAAGCAAAGACCTGGACAGATAAAAGAAGCAATGACCTAGACTGATAGAAGAAGTAAGGACATGGACCGATAAAAGAAACAAGGACCTGGAAGAAATGACGCTACCTCATGTCCACAATATATATTAAGCGCTATTGAAAATAGACTACCGCTCATTCAATATAGTGTGTAATCTAAAGCTTTACAAAAATTGAAAAAGACCTGACATTAACATATAATATCTCGTATCCAAAATATATATATTAAACGCTAATGAAAATAAACTACCAATCATTCAATATAATCTATGATCTAGGCTTCAGATAATTCGAAAAATGAAGTGTGAAAATATTCTCTCCTATAAATAAACACCTATTGTATCATCTAGAGTTAACATAATTTAAAAAAAAAAAAGACTAGTTACTTACAATGCGAGTGTTTATAGGTTGTTGTGACGTAGACGCCATCTCTCGTGAATGTATGACCTGCAGTATAACGGATCACAATAGTTGATCAAAGTATAGCTCTCCTCCTGGGTTGATTGCAGAAAGTCTTCAAAACTAAATAACTTAAATAACGGGCTTAAACAGATATAGTCTTTAAAAGATTTTATCAACGCTAGCTTTACAGATACAGGTAAGTCCAAACTGTCTATATCATGTCTGTTCTATACGCATGCGCAGACCTCAATAGTGCATAGATTAAACAAAGATAGAGGCACTGTAAAATTTATAAAAAAGAAACATGCTGAAACGTGTTAATGAATAATATTACTCTGTAATGGCCAAATTCACAGTCTGGCCGACATGTTCGATAACAGTTAAAGATTTGCCTAAAATAGAGCTCAAATCTTCCACAGTCAACGCCGTAGCGTATCGCTTTGGAAGAAAGACAGCACGTCTGTCTTCATCATCTACCTGTAAGTCTACAAGTACGGTGTTACCATACTTTGCTTCGACAAAACGCGCATTTACAATTTTATATGCCATGCCTATCTTTAGATCGCGTATAGGCATAGAATCTACAGAATTTAAAGCTGAAAACTTTGCCGACACTGATGATGACATTTTTACTACTTATTGGCAAACACACACACAGATCACTTGAAACACAGACTATGTAAAAAACACTATATCTCCACCTGTATATAATGTTTTATACATAGCTGTGGAAGAGTCCATTTGAGAGGTGAGTGGACGAGTCCAAGCAAGTTGGACTGATCCATAATTACGTCATAACTAAGACTGTTGATTACAACAAGGCGGGCGATACCGTATGTAGAGGTAAACACATCGTATTCGATGAGAAGTTTAAATACAAGTTAACACATAATATAAAATGCACGGCCTGACTAGGGTTTAACAAACAGTATCCGATGAGTAGACTGGCTACGGTTTAACAAATAGTATCCATTGAGTAGGTTGAATACAAACTATCACATAGTATCCATTGTAAATATTGGCTAATGGTTATCAAATAGTATCTGATACATAGCTGGGCTAATGATTAACACATTGTATCCGATACATAGATTGATTAGGGCTAACACATAGTATCCGAGGCGAAGATTGACTAATGGTTAACACATAATATCCATTGCACGGCTTGGGTAATATATATATATATATATAGTTAGCCTACATTTTGTGTTATGTATGTAAACCCACATATTATGCTAAGCTGGTTACCCATAGACATGGATCTATGGTAATGCAAGAGTAAGCCTAAGTGTAACCCATACCCTGACAACAGTTACCTAGCCTCACCATAGCCTACATAGGTAGACAACCGATACCTAGCCCGACCATAGGTTACATAGCTAGACAATAGATACCTAACCCTGAATCAAATACATAGCCTGACAACCGATACATAGCCTAACAACAGAGCTAGATCACAGACCAACGTTTCAACTACACAACATTATGCTATGTTTAACCAGCCAACATACACGAAGTTCAAACGAACAACATTGACACCAAGTTCAAATAGGCTATGGCTGGTGAAGGCTAGATCAACGTTGAAAAACTTACACTAATCAACCAACATACTTACACATGGTTCAAATAGGTTATGGAGGGTGAAGACATAATTATAGCTATCAATGCATACCAAAAATAGCTATGCAGAAACCGTCAAGGCCATTACACATATTGTCCAGGTATGTTGTATCAGTTACAACATACTGACTAATACGAGTACCTCCATCAAATCTTAGGTAAAGCTACCTTGGAGTCAGGCCTTAGGTAAAGCTACCTCGGAGTCAGCCCTTAGGTAAAGCAAGACCATAGGTAAAGCTCAGGTAAGGTTGGTAAAACAGCTATCTATGCATGCCCAATCTCAATAGTTACGTTAAAAAGAGCTACCGATGCTCACCCTACCATAATAGCTACGTACAGACGGCTAATATTGTATAACCTATCACAAGACTTATGTAAAAACAGCTATGCATAACCTGTCACAATAACTGCGTAAAGGCAGCTAACAATGCCTACCCCATTAAAATAGCTACGAAAAGATAACAACCAATACATACCCTATCATAATAGCTATGTAAAGACAGCTAAAGATGCATAACCTAACTCAGTAATGACCGCTATTAAATAATGAACCATCACAACAGCCTCGTAAAGACAGCTACCAACACCACAATAGCTACGTAAAAACAGTTATCGATCCATGACCCGTATTACACCATTATGTGCGTTACCCTACATCATGTATTAAGCCAATAAACCCCTAAACCTACATTCCTCCTGTATTAAGCCACGCTACCCCTACATAGGCCTACACCCTGTAGCCAATATGCACGGTACCCTACATTAGCCGTTAAAAAGAGCTACCGATGCTCACCCTACCATAATAGCTACGTACAGACGGCTAATATTGTATAACCTATCACAAGACTTATGTAAAAACAGATATGCATAACCTGTCACAATAACTGCGTAAAGGCAGCTAACAATGCCTACCCCATTAAAATAGCTACGAAAAGATAACAACCAATACATACCCTATCATAATAGCTATGTAAAGACAGCTAAAGATGCATAACCTAACTCAGTAATGACCGCTATTAAATAATGAACCATCACAACAGCCTCATAAAGACAGCTACCAACACCACAATAGCTACGTAAAAACAGTTACACCATTATGTGCGTTACCCTACATCATGTATTAAGCCAATAAACGCCTAAACCTACATTCCTCCTGTATTAAGCCACGCTACCCCTACATAGGCCTACACCCTGTAGCCAATATGCACGGTACCCTACATTAGCCGTTAAAAAGAGCTACCGATGCTCACCCTACCATAATAGCTACGTACAGACGGCTAATATTGTATAACCTATCACAAGACTTATGTAAAAACAGCTATGCATAACCTGTCACAATAACTGCGTAAAGGCAGCTAACAATGCCTACCCATTAAAATAGCTACGAAAAGATAACAACCAATACATACCCTATCATAATAGCTATGTAAAGACAGCTAAAGATGCATAACCTAACTCAGTAATGACCGCTATTAAATAATGAACCATCACAACAGCCTCGTAAAGACAGCTACCAACACCACAATAGCTACGTAAAAACAGTTATCGATCCATGACCCGTATTACACCATTATGTGCGTTACCCTACATCATGTATTAAGCCAATAAACGTCTAAACCTACATTCCTCCTGTATTAAGCCACGTTACCCCTACATAGGCCTACACCCTGTAGCCAATATGCACGGTACCCTACATTAGCCTACAGATTGCGTTAGGGCAACATACACGTAAACCTGTATTAGGTATATATGGGTGTTAACCTCCATAGGCCTACATATTGTGTTAGGTCGATATACCTGTAAATCTGCAGACACCCTGCATTAAGCCAATATGCATGATACGGTACATAGGCCTATAAGTCAATAAACAGTGTTGTTACGTTTCATTTACAGATGACCTGCCGATGGTCCGGATGCCGTCTTGACCGACATTTTGTTTGAGGTCATTTGCTGCGGTTATGTTGATATGTCCAGAGTGAGCTATTGCGGTCGTAACAGTATTAATGTAAGGTTTTAAACAAGCATATATTTGTCGAGCTCTGTGTGTATGATCTACACCTGCAATGTACATCTACATCTGTACGTAGCTATTATGGTAGGGTGAGCATCGGTAGCTCTTTTTAACGTAACTATTGAGATTGGGCATGCATAGATAGCTGTTTTACCAACCTTACCTGAGCTTTACCTATGGTCTTGCTTTACCTAAGGGCTGACTCCGAGGTAGCTTTACCTAAGGCCTGACTCCAAGGTAGCTTTACCTAAGATTTGATGGAGGTACTCGTATTAGTCAGTATGTTGTAACTGATACAACATACCTGGACAATATGTGTAATGGCCTTGACGGTTTCTGCATAGCTATTTTTGGTATGCATTGATAGCTATAATTATGTCTTCACCCTCCATAACCTATTTGAACCATGTGTAAGTATGTTGGTTGATTAGTGTAAGTTTTTCAACGTTGATCTAGCCTTCACCAGCCATAGCCTATTTGAACTTGGTGTCAATGTTGTTCGTTTGAACTTCGTGTATGTTGGCTGGTTAAACATAGCATAATGTTGTGTAGTTGAAACGTTGGTCTGTGATCTAGCTCTGTTGTTAGGCTATGTATCGGTTGTCAGGCTATGTATTTGATTCAGGGTTAGGTATCTATTGTCTAGCTATGTAACCTATGGTCGGGCTAGGTATCGGTTGTCTACCTATGTAGGCTATGGTGAGGCTAGGTAACTGTTGTCAGGGTATGGGTTACACTTAGGCTTACTCTTGCATTACCATAGATCCATGTCTATGGGTAACCAGCTTAGCATAATATGTGGGTTTACATACATAACACAAAATGTAGGCTAACTATATATATATATATATATTACCCAAGCCGTGCAATGGATATTATGTGTTAACCATTAGTCAATCTTCGCCTCGGATACTATGTGTTAGCCCTAGTCAATCTATGTATCGGATACAATGTGTTAATCATTAGCCCAGCTATGTATCAGATACTATTTGATAACCATTAGCCAATATTTACAATGGATACTATGTGATAGTTTGTATTCAACCTACTCAATGGATACTATTTGTTAAACCGTAGCCAGTCTACTCATCGGATACTGTTTGTTAAACCCTAGTCAGGCCGTGCATTTTATATTATGTGTTAACTTGTATTTAAACTTCTCATCGAATACGATGTGTTTACCTCTACATACGGTATCGCCCGCCTTGTTGTAATCAACAGTCTTAGTTATGACGTAATTATGGATCAGTCCAACTTGCTTGGACTCGTCCACTCACCTCTCAAATGGACTCTTCCACAGCTATGTATAAAACATTATATACAGGTGGAGATATAGTGTTTTTTACATAGTCTGTGTTTCAAGTGATCTGTGTGTGTGTTTGCCAATAAGTAGTAAAAATGTCATCATCAGTGTCGGCAAAGTTTTCAGCTTTAAATTCTGTAGATTCTATGCCTATACGCGATCTAAAGATAGGCATGGCATATAAAATTGTAAATGCGCGTTTTGTCGAAGCAAAGTATGGTAACACCGTACTTGTAGACTTACAGGTAGATGATGAAGACAGACGTGCTGTCTTTCTTCCAAAGCGATACGCTACGGCGTTGACTGTGGAAGATTTGAGCTCTATTTTAGGCAAATCTTTAACTGTTATCGAACATGTCGGCCAGACTGTGAATTTGGCCATTACAGAGTAATATTATTCATTAACACGTTTCAGCATGTTTCTTTTTTATAAATTTTACAGTGCCTCTATCTTTGTTTAATCTATGCACTATTGAGGTCTGCGCATGCGTATAGAACAGACATGATATAGACAGTTTGGACTTACCTGTATCTGTAAAGCTAGCGTTGATAAAATCTTTTAAAGACTATATCTGTTTAAGCCCGTTATTTAAGTTATTTAGTTTTGAAGACTTTCTGCAATCAACCCAGGAGGAGAGCTATACTTTGATCAACTATTGTGATCCGTTATACTGCAGGTCATACATTCACGAGAGATGGCGTCTACGTCACAACAACCTATAAACACTCGCATTGTAAGTAACTAGTCTTTTTTTTTTTTAAATTATGTTAACTCTAGATGATACAATAGGTGTTTATTTATAGGAGAGAATATTTTCACACTTCATTTTTCGAATTATCTGAAGCCTAGATCATAGATTATATTGAATGATTGGTAGTTTATTTTCATTAGCGTTTAATATATATATTTTGGATACGAGATATTATATGTTAATGTCAGGTCTTTTTCAATTTTTGTAAAGCTTTAGATTACACACTATATTGAATGAGCGGTAGTCTATTTTCAATAGCGCTTAATATATATTGTGGACATGAGGTAGCGTCATTTCTTCCAGGTCCTTGTTTCTTTTATCGGTCCATGTCCTTACTTCTTCTATCAGTCTAGGTCATTGCTTCTTTTATCTGTCCAGGTCTTTGCTTCTTCTATCTGTCCAGGTCCTTGGTTCTTCTGTCTGTCCAGGTGCTTACTTCTACTATCTGTCCAAGTACCTGCTTCTTCTATCTGCCCAGGTGCTTGTTTCTTTTATCGGTCCAGGTCCTTGCTTCTTCTATCAGTCCATGTACTTGCTTCTTCCATCGGTACAGGTCCTTGCTTCTTCTATCTGTCCAGGTATTTGCTCTTTTTATCGGTCCAGGTCCTTGCTTCTCCTATCTGTCCATATCCTTACTTCTTCTATGTATCCATGTACTTGCTTCTTCTATCTGCCCAAGTCCGTGCTTCTCATATCTGTCTATGTCCTTACTTCTTCTATCTGTCCAACTACTCGCTTCTTCTATTTGTCCTGGTACTTGCATATTCCATCTGTCCAGGTCTTTGCTTCTTCTATGTGTCCATGTATTTGCTTCTTCTATCTGTCCAGGTCAAGGACTTCCTCCTATCTGGCAAGGCTTCTCCTATCTGTCCATATCCCTGCTTCTTCTATCTGTCCAGGTACTTGCTTCTTCTATCCGTCCAGGTCCTTACTTCTCTTATCTGTTCATGTCCTTGCTTCTTCCGTCTGTCCAAGTATTGGTTCCTCTACGTGCCGAAGTCCTTGGTTCTTTTATCTGTCCAGATATTTGTTTCTTCTATCTGTCCGGGGACGTTACTCCGTATACCAGTCCAGGTATTTGCTTCTTCTATTTGTTCAGGTTCTTGCTTCTTCTATCTGTCCAAGCCTTACCTCATCAATCTCTCTGGGTCATTGCTTCTTCAATCTGTCCAGGCCCTGCCTCGTCTACCTATCCATGTCCTAGCTTCTTCTATCTGTCCAGATCGTTGTTTCTTCTATCTGCCCAAGCCCTACCTCGTCTACCTGTCCAAATCCTTGTTTTTTCTATCTGCCCAGGCTTTGCCTCGTATACCTGTCCGGGTCCTTTATTTTCCTATCCATCCAGGTCTTTGCTTCTTCTATATGTCCAGATCCTTGCTTCTTCTGTCTGCACACGTATTTGATTCTTCTATGTGTCCAGGTTCTTGCTCTCTTATCTGCAAAGGTATTTATTTTTTCTGTACAGGTAACTGCTTATTATTTTTATAATATGAAAATAGACCACCGGTAGCTATCTGTCTTTGCGGTTCTAGGGATTTGCGTTATCTCTGCATGCCTGCACATGTAGGTCAAACGTGTTCACTCAAGCGATAAGGCTTTGTTACACTGTTTATTTTTTTACCTTTGGAGGTAGGCCCTACTAGATACCTCTGTTGCTATACCTGGTATGTTTTTAGATATTTTGTTTTTAAGGCGCTGGCCCGTCAGGGTTCGAGTGAGCGGCCTACGCGGCATTTAACATTCAACTTGTATCCCTCATTACCCTGGGTTATACCGTTCATTTTAGGGTGGGCCCTGAGTCGTTCGAGCGTTGATATTTCATATATTAAACAGTTATATCTTAAGATAACCCCACGCCGGTAGCTACCTCCGGGGAGGGTTTTGAGGATGTCCCGGGGTGGTTGCGTCATAGGCCTGATTTGGTTTTTTCCATTAATTACCTCTAGAAGTAGTCAAACACACCTCATAGTCTATGATCATGGCCATTCAGAGCCGCCTTCATCCGTTCCAACCCCTGGGGATGGTCCTGATCGTTGTTGAGATCACCCCATACCTGTGGGTAGGTTTGATCCATTTTTACCTGCCTAGGTTATCCAATAACTACCTCTAGACGTAGTCATATACGTCCCATAGTCTATGATCAAGGTCATTCAGAGCCTTCTTCATTCATAACAACCCCCGGGGATGGTCCTGAACGTTGTTGAGATCACCCCTTCTACTATGTGTTGGTTAGGTTGGATCCAATTTAGCTGGGATGTGCAGGTCTGAGCAGGTACAGGCTTTTTCGTTGTTTTTTCCCTTTATAAAGCTAGGAAATACCCATGACAGAGCATGCAGGAGCTCCGAGACTAACCTTATGCTAAGAGATATTTGAGTTATTATTATTTCACCTCTACACATAGCGGTTAGGAGTGCAAGTGTCTAGATAAACTTGTATATTTGCTACACACAGTATTAGGCGTTACAGAGAATCGACCTTGTTATTCGGTACATCTGTAAACAGACATAGTGTTCGTTGTACTGATATTCATACTCTTCACACATCTCCCTCCTGCGGGAGCGGGTGTCCGTGTGTTGGGTGTCCGTCAGGCGTAAGCCTACCGAGCGCCTGCAATGTGATAGGCCGATTCCCTCACAGACAGTTGACTATTTGAACTTCCTGCGCTTATGGGCGCCGCCATCTTGGAAAGGGGTTGGGGGTAGCAAATCCGGCTTTCCTATTGGCTTGGTGTAAATGTTGTTCCCGCGCTTATGGGCGCCGCCATCTTGGAAAGGGGTTGGGGTAGCAAATCCGGCTTTCCTATTGGCTCGGTGTAAATGTTGTTCCCGCGCTTATGGGCGCCGCCATCTTGGAAAGGGGTGGGGGTAGAAAATCCGGCTTTCCTATTGGTTCCCTCCCAAGCGCTCCGTCTACCCTGTAGCCTTCTCTACTATTGACAACAATCATTATCGAGTTGTAGGAGCCTATAAACCACCGAACAACGTTTTTAATGACCATAGACTGCATCAAACGATCGACAACGATACAATTATTATTGGCGATTTCAACGCACCTTCTGTCAGATGGGGGTGCACGCGAACAACAACGGTGGGAAGAGCCAGAAGATTTCATCGACAGCGTGCCGCTCACTCTCCTGACGACCGATCATACCTTTCTTTCCTTTACTGGCCGCCTCGGCAAACCGGACCTGATCTTGCCGCATGCAAGTATCGCCGACCGCTGCCAACTGCTGGAGGACCCTCCGGGTGTGGACACAAAATTATTCTACTAAAAACAAGACCAAAGGAAAACATCCAGCCCAGGAAAAGACTTACGAGGTGGAACTTCAAAAAGGCAAATTGGACTGCCTTCGCTGAAGACACTGACAAAAGACTGAAGAATATATTTCCGACAGGAAACCCAAACAGCACAATGAAGAAAATCACGAAATCTATACTAGAGATCGCCGAGCTCTATATCCCCAGAGGCCAAGTAAAAAAGTACTCACCATTCTGGAGTGAGGAACTTACAAAACTCAAGAAAGAAAGAGACGCTGCCAGGCCCACGGCAGAACACAGCAACAACCTGGGTGATTGCATCAAACTTAGGAAGGCCCAAGCAAAACTTCAACGGACGATAGTAAATAGCAAAAGAAGTAAATTCAGAAATTTCATCGCGGGAATCGACTTCAGGAAGGACGGAACTAAAGCACACAAATTCATCTCCAGGCTGAATAACGAAAGTAAGAGCTTCAAAGCCCACCCGATCAAACATGGACAAGAAATCATTGTCAACAGGGAGGACATTGCCAACCTTTTCTGTAAATTGTTCTCCTCACGACCAGACTGCCAGCACTTTAAGAACTGCCAAAAAATAGCAACCCCAGCAACCGCACTGAGCGGGAAAGACATAAACCATTTCCAGGCGGATTTTAACTTGTCGGAATTAAGGCTAGCTATAAGTGAAATCAGATGTGGAAGAAGCTGTGGAATTGATGATGTATATCCCGAATTCATTGTATATCTGGGCAAAGAAGCACAAACAACCTTACTCAAGGCTATGAATGAGAGCTGGCGCATCGGTATCCCAGACACGTGGAAGAAGGCGCTAGTGGTACCCGTGTTTAAGAAGGAAAAGGATCCCGAGAAATTAAGCAGTTATAGACCGATCAGTCTTACTTCTGTTACCTGCATCGTTATGGAAAGGATGGTCAACCACAGGCTGGAGGCCTATATAGAGAGAGCTAATATAATTCGTGAAGAACAGGCTGGTTTTAGAAAACACAAATCCACTACTGACCAAGTCAATAAGCTCTCCCAGTGCGTGAAGGATGGCTTCCACCGAAAAATGTCCACCCTTGCGTGTTTTATTGACTTCCGGGGAGCAGAAAAATCCTCTATAACAAAATTGCCACCTACGGAGTGGCAGGAAACATGTTGAACTGGATATATCAATTTTTGAGCCAACGATTTATAAAGGTCCGCTATGGAAACAGAAGTTCTCAGTTCCGTCAACAGAGAAGGGAACTCCCGCAGGGAGCGGTCAGCAGTTGTACTCTTTTCAACCTTCACATGAATGAGTTAATCTGTAACATCAAGGTAAATAACCCGGGAGTTGAAGTACTCTGTTACGCAGATGATTTGATAATATGGGCGACCAGCAGCAACATCAACTCTTTGGAAGCCAAAATAAACGAGACATTAGGTGGAGTCAAAAGATGGTGCTCCGAAAACGATATGATTATTAACGAAAACAATACCACGGCACAGTTATTCACGCTATCAACTAAAATTTATGATCCACACGTAGTAATAGGGACTACTGACCTGCCAATAACGCGATCAACTAGGTACTTGGGTATCGCTCTGCACAGCAAACTCCAGTGGTCCGGACATATAGAGGGTGCTGTAACAAAAGCTGCAAAAAGGCTGAATATGATGAAGAGACTGACTGGAACGAAGTGGGGTGCTACTCAGGACATTCTGATTACTACATACAAGTCTTACATCCGCCCAATCCTTGAATACGGCTCAGAAGCTTACAACACGGCTTCTGATAATGCAAAGAAAGACCTGAATACAGTCCAAAACAATGCATTGAGACCGATATGTGGTACTGCGAAGTCTACCCCAATTGCAGCGTTAGAGATTCAAACAGATATTGAGCCCCTTAACGCTCGCAGGGTCAAGGCTGCTATCAAATTCTTTGAAAGAGCCTTAAGAACCAACGATGACTTCTGGAAGAAATACAGATGCGCAAACAAAAGGCTTAAAACCCAAGTCACACCACTGGCAAAAGCCGCAGAAATAAGAAGAAGACATGGATTGCAAGATTCAGAGCGGCAACCTTTCAAGAAAACGAAATATATAAAGGAAAGGACCGAAATACCATCGTGCACATCAATACCTGGTGTAAGCCTGAGAAAAGCCGACATCCAAATCTGCGAACTCAAATTACTAACAGAAGCTATGATCAACAAGAGGTATCCGGCCGACGAATGGCTGAGTGTGTACACAGATGGATCGGCAATGCATGACGCATGCGGTGCCGGATATTTCTCCTCAATTGGGCAAAAATCAATAGCAGTGGGTAAAAACGGAACCAACTTCGAAGGAGAAGTGACCGCCATCGGCGAAGCGGCCAGAGAGATTCTTCTGTCGGCTAAAACCAAGAAGGTAGTTTTCCTCTCGGACTCAACATCCGCGATTCAGTCGATCGCCTCCCCAAGGCCACAAGAAGGGAAGGAAATAAACAACTGCCAGAAAACACTCCGCATGTTGCAGAAAACAACACAGATCGCAATACAATGGGTGCCGGGGCACTGTGACGTCAGAGGAAACGAAAAAGCAGATAGTTTGGCCAAGCATGGCTGCTTCATGGCGCAGCCGATCCTCCCCCTCTCATACCGCAGTGTCTGTCGGAATATAAACAGCACTATCAGCGACTACGTGAAACGGGACAGGAAACAAGCTGCTACAGGAAAGCAATGGGAAAAGGTCATCCAATCAAGCATACCACTGGATCTTCCGAGAGGCGTAGCCGTGGCTTTGTTTAGGATGACCTCTGGACATGACTACCTACAGAGACACCTACATCGCAAGAAAGTGATAGACACACCAATCTGCCCACTCTGCTCCGACAACGAAGGGACGGCAGAGCATCTTACCACTTGTGACGGCCTGAAAGATATCTTTCACGAGGAGTCCAGGGAAGGACTCGCTACATTGTACTGGGAGGCACGGCGTCGGATGTCTGAGAGGCCAAGGACGGGCGTTGGCTGAAGTAAGAAGCAAGTAAGGTCTACTACGATTTCTATGAACTTTTGTTATTTATTTGTTTTCAATAATTTCATTAATTTATTATTCATTTTATCATATTGGTAAATATTCTCTTAAAAAATGAGTTATTCTGTTCTAAACTTTTTTTTTTACTAATGCCTAGGAGGACCAAATAATTGCAATTACCATCGTAGCCTGTGTGCCTAATTATTTATAAATGTTTCTACCTAACATCTGAGTCAACAATGCAGTATACACATTTCGTTTTCGAATTATGCTATTCCCTTATAATGTGGTAAAACTAATTTTAAATACTTTGAAATTGTCTTTAATTCAATACATGATATAACAACCTTTATTAAAGGTTTCTTCTTTCAATCCCTTCTATTAGTTCACACCCTCCTAAATATTTTGTTCAAATTTTCAATCCTTAATAAAATAGTGTTACTCGTTCACTCAAGTTTAAATAGATTTGCTTAAACATGTTATGGATGACACCTGATGTTAATACATTTTTTCAAATAATAATTCATTAATTTAATTCAATAACAAATTAATTTCAATTTTTGTCTGGAAGAAAACATTCTCAGCGGCGAAGATATATATAGTTATTTATAGTCATTGGCCTAAAATAAGTAATAACTTATGATTTCATAAAGCATCTGATTTTATACGCTATGTGATACAACAGCTGTTTTACCCATAGCTTATGTTACTTAATTTATATTATTAGTAGTTGTTTAAAAAAAGTATCGGAAATATATGTTTTTTTCTGTTGACCTAAGTAGGAATTGACTATTACTTTTTTGATTATTTGTTTGTATAGGTTAATTTTATAAAGAGTTCAACACCAAATTAAGGACAGAGAAATCGATAGATGGAATTAGAAAATTGAGGTTTCAGATTATTCTTCTAAATAATCGCCTATATTTATTAATAGTAAAATTTAGTCGATTATTTACATATAGCCTATGTAAAACTTAACATGTCTTTTACTCAGAAAATTTAATTTTACTGCATAAGCTGGTTCACATGTTTAAGTTTCAACTGCAGCTGCAAGTTCACATCTCTTTTCAATTCAACTTCACTCCAACTTCACGTAAAAGCATTACTCATTCTACTTTGAAAAATCCACCGACATGTTTCAAATATACATACTGACCTCAATAGCTTCCAGCTTTGCATTTATCTCCCTCATCCGTAATTTTTTGTTATATTCAATATACACCTATTGTTATAGTATTGATGATAATTCTGTAATTCTTCAGTAATTTTACAAACAAAGTGCGTGTATACAGAATGTGATCCCAGTAACTAGTTTGGACACTAACGTCTTGTACAATTGTTTTCACACATATACTTCGTCCCAAAATATAGGTCATATAAGTTATGTGTTAGAACAGTTTTTTTACGTATAGAATATGTCATTTATAGCTAAGGCAAAAGAAGATTTAACTAACCATATACAATTAGTTCACGATATATTCATTCATTATGTATATGCTAATTGAACGTTATATAACCTTCTTGTGTTTTAAACAAATTTACTGGTGTTTCCCAATGGATATTGTAAAATAAAAGGATATAATGGGTTTAACTCCTCTTCACCAGAAAGATGTTATACACCGCGACACCCAA
The DNA here is from genome assembly GCA_036971475.1 of Prosapia bicincta. Lineage (NCBI taxonomy): Eukaryota > Metazoa > Arthropoda > Insecta > Hemiptera > Cercopidae > Prosapia > Prosapia bicincta. The sequence goes on from JBAIZL010000002.1 coordinate 58,071,762, forward strand.
GCTTAACCCAAAGACGCAATAACTCAATCACCCATGGATAACCTCTTGCCCTTTCCTGCTACCTCAACGCTTCCTGTGTCTTATTGGGAACTGTACAGGTCCTTAATATTGATCATTTTGTAAAACCTAATTTGCTTCGAGCAATGTTTGTCACTGGACGTCAGATTTCTGTCATAACGAAAACCCAGCCATACTGTGGAGCTTACCTACTCGGATATCAAACCTATTTTTTTTTAAGAGTCGCTTCAAATACTACACCAATATCAGAATATGTGTCCTAACAAATCTCTTCTAAACATGACACAGATTTCAAAATCAACGCAGAAGTTGCAGCAATGCCCCAAGTTATTGATCAACTTCCACCAACCGCCTTTCCTACCTAAAATCCTCAAACGTTGCAAGTACCTACCTCTTGCTGGGCCACACTTTGACACCCTTGCAAAAATGACTTAACATTAGTATATAAAAATTCATAAACATTTTAAAATTCATCATTATTTTTTCAAAACATTCTATGTATAATATCAAAAAATAGAACCAGATCAACTCTTTAACTTAGTTTTGTTAAAGTTGCCTTAAAAATCATAGATTTGAAATAGAAATATACATAAGGGTTTAAACAAAAGAAACTTATTCCTCTTATTTATAGGATACACAGGTTTAATTTAATTAAGCTAAGCATTACACAACATATGCTACAAGTTTACAATAAATATTACGTATAATTCTAAATGACTTAGTATGTGCAAAATAGAAACTTTTATTAGCAAAGAGCAAACTTAGTATTTATACTCTTTGATGAAATATCGGTATTACTTGTCTTCATAAGGTAAATAGAGGGATAAAATATTAATAAATAAACACTAATTGAAAACAATTGTAAAGTGATCATACAAATATAATAATCCTTTCACAACATGTTTTGTATTACAAAAAAATAGGAACTCATACACGATTCGAGTAACTAGAGTTGACATTACATAGCACTTGTCAACATCAATTTTGTCACTTGTAATATTGATAGTTGCCTCTATGTAAAATTTGTACGCAAGTTTAGAAAAATTATCAGAATTTCTCCCTCACCGATTATGTTTTGTTCTAGTAAAGATATTTCAAAACAGTGATCAATAAAATATAACGAACACAAATGAATTAATAATTCAAGTCAAGACCTATATTTAAATAGTATGGTACGTTAATTCAACTAGAATAATCTAAAAACGTTTCAACTATAACACATCACAAGGAAAGGTTAAACAGTCAATGGCCGTCTTCATGATAACTTTCCATCTAAACCATCAGCCCGATACTGAAACGAAGTAATCGTGTTCAATTGAAGACAACTTCTCGAAGTATACCAAATATATTTAGAAGGTTTGTGGACATTTAGGTAATTCCACTTTTACTTGGTTTCCCGCATGGTTACACGACATTATCATGTTATCTATGTGAGAGGGGTAACAATAATCAACCAAACATTTTACATAAAAACAAAACACCCAATATTTGGATAATTTATTGCTAAAAACCGTCTACCTCAACTACACAATTGATTCAGAGAAACGTTGTAAAGTCATGAACTAAATTGATGATAGTTTTATTTATTTACACGAAAAATAATTGATGCAAAAATAAAAAAAGATATTTTTGTAGGTAATTAATGGCGGACACAAAATTTGAACCACGATTAAATGCAATAGCAAAAACAGCCTTTGATTTGTTTGTAAACATTTCTATGATCCTTCTAAGAAAGCATTAAAACGTAAAATGATTGTGACTCTTTTAGGAACCTGCTTGATTTTTAAAATTCCACGAAATCCAATTTGTCTCTAATGATAGATTCTGACTTTGTGTTTCTCCTGGAAATTTTTTTGAGTTTAAAAGATACAAATATTATAAAATTTAATAATTTAAAACTTTTAGGATAGGCTATAGTGGATGCTATTGTGTACTACTATAGGCAAATTTATTTACAAATAATGGTATTGAAAATATACAAAATATTTTTATCAATATTATTATTATTATTATAATTACATTGAATTATTCCAACTCCTTTCGTTATTACATTAAATAAAGAATTGTCAAAGTTATATTTTAACAATGCTCTTCAAAAATATTCTTGAGCCGTTACCAATCCTTTGCGTGCGGACAGAAAACGTCTTCTCTCAGCAAGATTTCAAACATTTACATAAATGTTGAGTTAAGGCAACGGAAAATCGCTCAATAATGTAATTATTTAATTGATGTATATAGATATAATTAAATATAGCTAAAGAGTGTCAATTTAGAGTAGGTTTATCTATTTTATTAACAAAACCTACATTCGTTAATATTCTGCTTAAATATCCTAGCTTAAATTAAACTTTTAGTGAAGGAATGTAGTTGATCCCCCTTTGTGCGTGAACTTAGACCGGTTAATGAAGAAGTAAGTTGAGAATATCCCTTGTTTCAACTACATAGAAAAGAGTAAATAGGAAATGGTTTCTGATGCAATAATTTATATGGTAGTGTGTTTCTAAATTGAGTGTGTTTGAATAAATATATCTATTGTAAGTTATTTATTGTAAGTAGTGTTATTTAATTATTTGTAAGTATGTAGTTCTCAAAGTTTTTTTGCTTAGATTGTAAGACAGTATTAATAAGATGTAAAAACAAGTGGAGACTAAGTTGGTCTATACTTTGTTGAGTATTCTGTATCAACTAATCTTGAAATCTATTTCAGAAACTTTAAAATACTTTAATCTATGTTACAAATAGACTTTTAATTCACAATTTATAAACTCCAGTCATTATCATAATTCTAAATATTCCTAATGTATGATGTATATACAATTATGTAAATGTTTGTTTGTTTGTTTTTATTTAAAGTTAAATATTTCGATCACTAAAATACAAAACAAGCTTTCTATCTTTGTAACATTTGCATTGGTTTTAACAAATATTAATAAAACCTGAAATTACTAAAGGTAATGCTATTGCAGTGTTTAAGGCAATGAACATGACACTGTGTCTTAAACTCAAATGGAGCGACACTATATTCCAATAACACTAATAGACTTAATGATATTGTGATATTCAAAGGTAATTAAGCACATTGTTGTCTCAGCTGTGATGACGTAACCTACTCAGGTGATGGGTTTAACACGAAATATGAATTAAAGCATCAACACTTTAAATGGAAAACTCTTGTAACCTTCAAAGAAAATTTAAATCATTTATTTTCGTCTCGTTGCTTCAAACGGGTTTTCGTGAACTAAAATTAATTATTTTTTGGAATATAATAATCATAACAACAATCGGCGGTTAATAGAGGATTATATAAAGAATAATGTGAGCCATGTATGAGAATAATCTTTAGATAATGTAGGCCTAATTATAGATAAGTGCTTGAAACACTTCTAGTATCATTTCTCACAGGGAAAGATCACTGTAATGATGCGTACAAAAACAAAAGTAATAATATATATTGCCAAATAGGGTACCCGAATTTAAAAAAATGGTTTGAAATCGTATAGAGTACAAATGGTCAAACTATAATACAATATTTTGTTTCTTTATTGCTAAGAAAATACATTTATTTACGTATGTCCAATATCATAAACCTATTTCAGAACAATAAGATTTAATGTTCGGTTAAGATTGTGTTGTTAAAGCGGATATAAAACCTTAAAACAAATATTTCTAATGCTGTAGAAGAAAATAAAATGAAATAAAATAAACGTTTTGGTAAATAACTATCCTTTTTAAACCAGATACTACCTCTACTGCGGAAGTGATTGGAACGAAGCAAGAACAAATCAACACTTCTATCTCTTATTTTATAGTGTACAAATAAACAAATTTTGGGAGATTCTAAGTCAAGTGAATATAAACGGTGTGTTTATCAAAGTTATAAAACAAACTATACAATGGAACGTCTTACAAAGTTAAAATTAGAAATGATTTACAGAAGGATCTCAGGTAACGTAAAATAAGGTATAAAACAACGATGCTGTTTGTCACCTATGTTATTTAGAATACACGTAGAAAACTTCATATTTCTGATAAATAATTAATCTTTCCTGTAGTAAAGGTCACGTTATTAATGGTTTCCAGATGTTTTAAGCTGATATGGGGATGTTTTGTGATGATTGAGTAGGGCGGAAGTGCGTGGGATAACAGCGGGAGCAGTATTAGTATCAATAAAGATCAAATTGAAAGCTCAAACTATCTGCGTAAAATGTTAAGACATTTACTAACAAATAACAACAAACAGGAAAATTTGTTTTTATTGATTCCCGTTTTGTCGCTATTTTACAATAATGCCTCATAAAAGTTATAAATCTGATTTTAATATGAATACAGCATCTTTGTAATTAGGCCTTTAATGATTTTTATCCTCATCATCTTCTTTCCTAAATCATTTAGTGTTTTAGTGAAGTGATTGAAGATTTCAAAGAAAAGTTGATAATATCTCTCACATTATTAATCATCGTGTGTTTAAAATTATTTATATTATATGCCATTATATTAGTTATTTATATCTCATACATTATGAATACATTTATTCATACATTTATGAATACTTTCTGTATTTAAAAAGCCTATAAAATGTATGTATATGAGAGAAAAAGACGAAGAACATACAGAATATCATTTTCTTACCATTCTTTTAAACTTGAAAACTCTTTAGGTTGTACATCATGTAAAATTAATCATAAAAAAAACATTTAAAAAATATTCAGTCAACTGAAACTTTTCATGTAACCGAAAGCTTTTAAGAGATAAAACTAAGGCTAACACTATGCGCGTTTCTTTAATACGACTATATAAATATTATGAGGCAATTAGTAAAAAAGTACAATAACCTACTTTACCTTATTCAGCAACCGTACGTGGTTCTTCAACTCTTCGACGTCGAGCCTGCCAGAAGCGATTTGTGATGTTGTCAATCGGATACATTAAAGCCTGGCAGTCCAGTAGGTAAACAATGTGAACTCTTGAGAGACTGTACAATGAGCAGGATCCTCAGCAGTGAAGGAAATCACAGTTTCTCTCCATTCCAGAATTCCTCCGATTTGCTTCATGGTAGCGATGCTCTTCTTATGACAGAATCATCCTGCTCCTCTTCAGCTCAAGTAGTACAATTTGTTTGTCTCATGTAAAGTGAAGGTAATCACAGTTTCTCTCCATTCCAGAATTCCTCCGATTTGCTTTATGGTAGCGATGCTCTTCTTATGACAGTGCCATCCTGCTCCTCTTCAGCTCAAGTAGTACAATTTGTTTATCTGAAGTAAATAATAATAATGTTCCAATAATTTCATTGAAAAATTATCAACATATTTAAATTTTATACTTTCTCTGAGAAAAATGTTAAGTGTATTTTTAAAAGTATAATGCAATATTAAATAGTTAAATAAAATTAAACTCTAATCATAAGGTTTAGAAACGTGGTGGTTCCGGATTATTTCAAAGCTAGATAAAATTTACCATAGGATGTTGGTTATGAATTACACTAAATATTATGTTACAAATGAATGTGCCAATTTATAATTCTGTATACTTACTTCTCAATGATTTACTGTTTCTGAATTGAACATTCTATTATATAGTGTACTCTTCCTAAGTATTAATTTACATATTATCTAAAGTAATAATAACCATACTACACCTTATAACATGCATCATAGAAGTTATCCAATATATTTGTTTCCAGAGAATTCATAATTAAATTTCTTCCTGATTTTAGCTATCCCTTTTTTAAACTGAATTTAGACGTATGACAAAATCTTGATTTCTACCACAGTATCTATCTATTTATTATAGTTTCTAATAAACACGTGATTGTTATATAACTACATGTATTATATTGCTAATCAAAATAATTACTGCACACAAATATTTTCCAATAAATTTTCCTTGAATTACAACTAGCTGATACGGTCTGCTCTTGAAGTTATTTTAGCATAAAGCGCCTTCCTAAATTTAAGCTGCTTATTTTATAAGTTTTGTATCTCTCCAGGTTATCCTACAGTAACTTTCCTGGAAAATAAATATGAGAAGAGAAGAATATTTATCATGGAAATATTATCCTCGTCAAGAGTCTTATATTGTGTAGCAAACGTTAGATTTATATTCAAATATATACCTGAAGTGTATCTGAAACGATAACGTTTGGGTAATACAAACCTCTGGATTATTTATAGTTCACATTTTGCTTTTGAAGGACAATCTTGTATAAGTTCAGAGATATAATGATAAATTATAGGTTTAAATGTTTTTTTCCGTTTTCTAGGACGAATTGAATAATGTTTGGATTGTGTTTCTTATAGTACATCTGCAGAATACAAAGGTTATATACATTACGTAATATTAAAAACAAATAAAAACATACACAATTAGGTTGTAAGTTAGAGTTTGTAGTAGTAACACTCACTGATGATGATGACTTGGTCATTGAAACGCGTATGAGTAAATAAATGAATAATTTGTGAGTTTTGTGTATGTTTTTATTTGTTTTTAACATAACCTCACAAACTAAGCTCAAAGAATATGATTACGTAATATTATTATGAAAAGAAAACACGTGTGGGCTATAAAGGGTCAAGAAACCTTAAAGCGACCAATAAAACCTAAGTACTAAGAACAGAGATGTATTGTTTTCGTAAAACTAACCACGTTAGGTAGAGGGATACAAACAGAAAAAAAAGGATTTTTTAAAATATATTTAATCATATACAACAAAATTCATTTTATTTCTGTACCAGAATTTTTAACTCATTTCCTTGTTCAGTATTTGGCTAATTGAAACATTAAGGTTATTGTGAATCGATGAGTTATTGTGTATGTGTAAACTATTTTGATGTGCATAAGTAATAACAAGATTGACCGTTATTAAAAAATACTCTCAAGTACGTGTAAGTAATTTATGATAAGATTTACTACAGCCTATATTTATTTAGGTAAAACGGATTTTACTGAAAGTAGTAAACCATGTCAACTTCTCTAATAATACCTTTCATGAATAAATGAAATTAATTCCGGCAAACATAAGCTAAACCGGAATATTGTATCGAAACCGCTTATTTTTTTGAAATATTAATAGGAACTACGTTGGAAATTTTAGGTCAATATAGTTTCACCTGATAATTAAATAAATATTAGCAAATATATTGCTTTATTTACATGCTAACGTATCAATACTAATGATTTCTATTCAACTCCCTATAGATGAATGGGAGTTCAACTCATATATAACGAATCTATACGAATGGACGTAGTTTAGTAAAGAATTGAAATTGTTCAGTCCTATACCAGAAACGTACCGTAATTTCAATACAGTAAACTCTCACTAATCCGGAAGTTATGGGGCGGCTGATCACCTGGCAACAGGCGTGAAGGTCGCTCGGTCACTCACATCGACATTCATGGAATAATATACAAGTTATGTTTAAATACCCCGTCCCTCACAAGATAGCTGAAAGATAGCGAAGGGCTGAATTGTATATATATGTAATATGTTTTCTTGTATAAAAATCTAAAACAACTAAGGTTATTCAAATACAAGAATTATTTATCAATTTCTATTGATTATTCGAAAATTAATAATAATAATTCTTTTATTTGAATAACCTCAGTTGTTTTTCATATATATATATGTACATATATATATATATATATATATATATATATATATATATATATATATATATATATTATAACTTTTATTATAATTAAATTTATATTTTAATGTTATTTATTTACCTTAGCTATTTAATGTCCCACCTTCAGGTTTATAAAGAATTAACAATCTTATAATTTTTTAAACATCACTTGCATTTATTCTCTTCAATTAACTCTACACATTATTCCAAATTTATATTAATATTTTGCAGAGACAGGATTGATATCTTAACTAATATTACATTGATAAAAGGTGGACTTCTGAGGCTTTAGATTTCTAATAAAATACCATAACAAAAAAAAACAGTATTAAAATTTTATTCTTGCTCTCGGTTCGCTATTACGGGAACTTTGCTTTTTAATTTAGAAATGGTGAACATAGAATAATATTTATACATTTTGATGAAACTAAAGTTGTTCTGAACTTTACTAAAATTTAGATGTATGTTGGCTACACTTATATTCAATTAATACTCATTGTTCTGAAGAGCTCCTGGAACCTTGGCCTTTGTTCACTTCAGCGCTTACACGTGACACAAAAAAACTTACTTTCCTAATATTTTCAAAAAAACTTTTACATCGCACTTTTAAAATTTTACTTATAAAAAAACTCTTAATTTAATCAATTTCTCCCTTTACAACACTTCCATCCTGGTCCACACCAATCCGCCTGCCTTCCTCTGAGACTCTCTTCAAACTTCCTTCTAACTTACCCGATCATTTAGTTTTTATTGAAAAATCTAATCATTCCCACTACCACAATACGTCCTTTGTAAGTTTCCCATAGTTCTACAATTAGCTTAACCTAACGGTACACGTTTATTTTCCCAGGCTATATCGGCCGCTGGATTTCCCTGTCTTAACAAGCTGTACCCTTCTCTATTGTCTATGGATGCCGCACTCGACTTATAGCTTTCCTGGAAAAAGATAATGGACAGTAGCTGCTTTTTCTTCAATATTTGTGTCTTTCCTGGCTTAATCCTACAGAAAATTATTTTAGCAACTAACTGATATTTGTCTAAAGCCTCATACTTTATGTTATAATATATATATTTATACACACACACACACACATATATATATATATATATATATAGCTCATCCGAGGACTTCGTATCGCCTAAACGTTGTCAATAAAATTTCTTGATTGAACATAATAATGTGTTGTATATTGTTTGAAATGTATATAGAAAATGACAAGATAGAAAGTCATATTTTATTCTATGTTGGAAAATATATTACCAAAAACCGTAACAGAAATGTAATCAACCATTTCCCAAAGTTTCATGGAGATCGAATCTGTGGTTTAGAAATGCATGAGGCTTTAGAAATGTATATATATATATATATATATATATATATATATATATATATATATATATATATATATACATAAAGAATTCTATTGAAAGAAAAACAATGATTTTCATTTGATTTTAACATTGATTTTTATTTTTTAATTAGTTTGTCCCAGTGGACAAACAATTATTACAGACACGGTCTATCCTTGTAATGTTGGAGACGTAGGTAATAGTTAGCAGAAGTGAGAAATACATTATATTTAGGTTTCTGAAACTGTCCATTTCAATTGAAACAGTATTATTTAATAATAATTTAATTAATACTAAAACAGAATCCAATCAATGAATTATTATAATTAGCTAATAGTAAAAGCAATGATTTCAGATATTTCTTTTAAATTGTCTTTTGTACATATGTTTAGTATTCGCTGGCATAGTATAAAATTAATAATGTTACATTGTTATGGGCAAATTGTTTTGTACATATGCTTTATTTCTAAAAAAAACCATGATTGTCTTAAAATAATCAAAATATTCAATGGAATGATGTAAATTACATAAATAAGTATTCTGCGTAACTTGAAACTACAGAAATTGCATGTAACCGATCGTGAGACAACTATGATTTTTAGGTTATGTGATTATAGTAAAATAACTATCAATTTTATTTAATAATTAATAAAGATAAATAGTATATAGCTGCATTAGATAAATATTTGGTTTTTGCTTGTTTTGTGCTGATATATGTCTGCAGTGCTTGTTTGTTTTGAATTAAGTTAAGATATGTGTAATAAATCAAATGAAATTTCACAATTTTAATTTATTAAATCAAACAAATATTACAAATACTTATAACATAACATTGTTTCTAATAAAGTACAATCTAATTACATACTGATATAAATTAAAATAAATACATTCATACATTTGTTAAATCAAAAATCCTCGTGTAAATAAGATTTATTAAATAAATAATGGTACAACTACCCTTTGTATCACTAAAATCATTAGAACTAATTATTACCTATCAATAATTAAACCTATTCCATTTTATTGTTATTTAGTATAATTCTGTAACAATTTTATACAACTCAAATCACAGCAATATAGATATACCTAAAACAGTCATTACTATTGCAATAGGTTTCCCGTTCGTATTATAGTTATTAGATTTAACTAAATGTCTATATTAAATATGTAATATGAGTGTATTATTTTAGTTGTGAATAAGACCTGCAATTCTTCTAAGATTATAGAATGTTACATATTGCTTTTTATCCCCTCATTTGAGACATTTTTGAAAGTATTAACTAAAGTATTTTTCTGAAGATACCACCAAAGTTGAATTTTAAAAGAATATTTTAATCACAAATATTGTTTCAAGAAAAATATTAACAACAAAATATACGATTTTATTGACATGGTAAAAGTTGCTTTTAACTTAAAAGGAGAGGGCATGTCTCCTTCAAGAAGGAAATGTCTACTAAATCCTTCTTTCCTTACACAAACCCTTTCTTTTAGAAAATCTCTTCAAGTTTCCTTACAGTGTACGCTTAACGGGCAACTGTTTATTTTGAGCAAATAATCCAACATAAGTAGAGTCCGCTACGAGAGGGAATATATTCCGTAACCTCTTATAGGTCCTTTGAAAAAGATAAAGAATTTCTATGTTTTAGAAAAATAATATACCAGTTTTTCTAAATTTTTTTTCATTAAAAGACTTTTAGATACATACATTTTGGGAATAAAGTAGATTCTCGTAATATATGTATGTAATTTACTGAGGTATATATTTATGCGTAAAATATAAACTTTATCTGTCTTTCTCTCTCTCTCTCTCTCTCTTTATATATATATATATATATATATATATATATATATATATATATATATATATATATATATATATATATAAGGCAATTAAATACGAAATTATAGCTAATCAGACAGCAACGGCAAAATAAATTAAATACCAAAAAAGAGTTTATATAAGACTGTCAAGAAGTAAATGTGCTTCTGAAGTGCTGCTGTTACATTTGAGTTGGCCTTACGTAAGTATTACTTGTTTAGACATGTATTAAAATAAATACACATTCATACAGCATAATGCATTTGTGATTTTATAAAAGAATACATTTAATTAGACTAAGATTATACGAACAACTGTGGTATAATCCAACATATACGTTAATTATATCTGTATCCATGTACTACAGTACTATTAAGTATTTTTTTTAGTACAATCTTTTTCAATATTTCTTAATAGCAGATAATTTTATAATTTTCCAGACTTAAAATTATTTGTATTCGCCTTTTAAATAATTGAAATTTGTATTGTGTATAACAACATGTTAAATACAACCAGCTGTGCTTTGTTCAAGTGTATCTAATTTGATAGTGAATGCGTCGAGATTGGGAGAAAAAGTTCTAAGTTGTGTATTTCATTTACCTAGCATTTTAATTACACTCGATTTTATTGACATCAAGTAGGCCTATACATATTATATTGCATACCAAATATGACTGTAAAATATTGGAGATTTTTAATATTCAACTAAATACTCAAAAAAATGTGTTTTTTAAAATGATAATGCATGAATAAACTATACCACTTGTATATATATATATATATATATATATATATATATATATATATACATTTATATAAAACTATTTTTATAATTTATATTATCCGAGAACAGCTGTATATAACCTGAAAACCATGTCTCCTAAATTTAAATAACTAAACACTTGCATAAATAATAGTAATTGATTTTAAAGATTATTTGAGTTTAAGTTTATGACCAAGAGATAGTTCAAAGTAAGGAGTGGCAATGTTTTTAAGACGGTTTTTAAGTATCTTATCTGGAAACCTATTATTGTACACGGCCAAACATACTACCATGAATAAAGTACAAATATGAAATAAAAAATGGCTTCATTGAAGTGTACCAAGATGAAGGTGTTAATGTTTGGGAACATATTTCAAAAATTAACAAGATTCTATTTCTTGACAATGATCAAGTAGATATATATATGTATATACAAAGTTATGCATTAGGTGATAGAATAGGTCAAAAATATATCATATATCATTTATGTATGCCTTTGTTTTATATTCGGCTTTTGCAGGAAAAAACGGAAATACGGCACACATTACTTTATAATAAATATCTTCTACCTTAGATGTTCTGCAAATGTCTAGGTATTTTAACTTAGAAAAAACTACTCCTTTTGGAAAATATCTAATCCAACCCCCTTCTGGTTATTACGTAAGCAAGATTTATAACGATTTCCTCCACTATATTTCAGTTTCTTTTGCCTAATTTAACTCAGTTGGTTTATTGGTTTTAAACTAGGACATCTTTATTTTGTTTACTTTTTCTCATAACAACGTTATGTTTAATAATGTCCCCAACAAACTAACGTATTGTTTTAATGGTTTTTCTAATATGTTTTTTCTTAAGGCATGCCAATAACTTCCGAAATTTTGCAGTTGTTTATTTTCTGAATTAATTTATTTCGTTATTGGTTTTCTTCAAATTTATTACTACACCAAAACTATTCATATTAGAATAATTTAGTTCATAGCTTAAAGGCTGTAATAATCCAAAAAACAATATTAAAGTTATATTTGTAATTAAATATAAAAAAGTTATTTTAATTATTTACAAACTCAAATACACAGTGGCATTTATGGTATGTAGTACAATCTTGTGTTAAATTCTGATGTTTATCTTTTGTTTCTGAAAAGTTATTTAGTAATTTTATTCAAAAGGAAACAAATTTAATTTTATTATTATTGTTTTTTATTTCAAAGTATTGGAATGGTAAAGTTTTATATATTTACTCTGAAACACACCAATAAAACCTATTTTAAAATTCAATTTTATAAACAATGGTCTATATGAGTAGACTTTAGAGCTAGAAGTGATCTAAAGAACTCCGCTGTATACGTATACCGTTTAAACTGAAATTCATACAGTATAAAATTTGTATTTTAGGCAACTATAATATAAAAAACCTAACTAATCAATCAAATGTTAATTAATCGACCTATGAATGGCCGTGCATATTCCTTCATATGGACGTGAAAGGTTGAAATAAATTAAATATTTGCAATGGACCTCGGTAGTGTCTTACACAGTCTTGAGGGTTTTTTTCAGAGATTCTAAACATAATAAATGTATCAAGTAACAATATACGTTATTACTGACATGTCCGGGCGATTGCTAAAGAAAACAAGGGTCAAATAAATAAGTAAAAATAAAACACACTCACACACACACACACACAAACAAACAAATATATATTATGTATTTGTATATATAAATATATATATATATTTATATTTATATATATATATATATATATATATATATATATATATATATATATATTAAATATGGTGATATGTTTTCTTGTAATATAGTTAATAAATTAAAAATATTTAAAAAACAAGAATACTTTTAATGAATATATTTTTTCAAAGCTTTTCGCCGATAAAATAGTACCAGCATCTTCAGGAAAATAATTATCTAATAAAATATTTTTACAAAATTTTTTAAATATAAAATTTTTCGCCTATTTTATCGGGGAAAAGTTTTGAATAAATATATTCATTAAAAGTATTCTTGATTTTGAAATATTTTTATTTATTATATATATATTTATTTATTTATTTATATATATTATGTATGTTATATATATAAATGTATATATATATATATTTATATATATATATATATATATATATATATATATATATATACATTCTTGTTTGTATGTATGCACGAGTATGAGCTTTATGCATTACTAAACCACTGATCCGATCGCCAAGAAACTTTGGGAAATTGTTGAGTATATTCATCAGAAGTTTTCTGAAGACATAATTTTTTTCCAATATTTAATTTTAAAATTCCAAAATAGCATAAAATGTTACTTTCTATCGTATCTTATCATAAAGCATTTACTGAATTTATTCTATATTTCATTTGCTTGGCAACACTCAACAATCTAAAATTATTTTCCAACACATATCAAACTATATACAAAAATATTGTACATCCGAACGCACTTCAGTAAATAACATGCAGTCTCTCAAGGCTTTTATTGTCACACTTTTCTCGATCGACTACTATAAGTTCAGCTATTACTATGTTAATACAATACTAAATTAAGTTCAGCTAAGGTTAGCACGCCATTCATTTACTTTTAGGCGGTACGAAGATCGCCGGGTCAGATAGTATACATGTCTTATAGTATATCTTAGTATGTCTTAGTATACATATATATATATATCTTACATTTTGTAGGTCATTACGTTCTGTGAAAGTTAGTTAATCACTTTATCATTAGGTTTTGACTATTTGTACATTCGTAAAACCTTACCGAGACAGAAAGTTTTCGATCGCCATATGGCGATCTTCATCAGTATATTCTCCTTGGAGTTGTTAGATTAATCGGTGACGGTTTTAAAGGCAGGTTTTCGATAGTATCAAAAAGTGTGTGTGTGATTTGTATTTGTGGTTTGTTCGTTTATTATGTTTGTACTTTGTATTTTTGTGTTTTTGTAAATTTCATATTGTTCTAGTGTGTTGAGATGTTGTGGTCCTTTTTTGTTGATGTGTAAGATTTCTAGGTTATAGTAAATGTCTGTCTATTTGTTTCCTATTTCTAATATGTGATTGTAAGATGTTGATTTGGTGTTCTGTATGTGTTTCTCAACTCTTTGTTTAAAACTGCGGTTTGCACAATGTATAATTTATTGCACTTGATGCAGTTTAATTTGTATACGCCTGGTACTTGTAGTTTATCTTTGTTGTAGGTGTCGTGTTGTATTTTGTATTGAAAATTGTTATTAGTTTTATATGCTACTATGTATCCTGTTTTTTTGAAATTTGTGGGGTATTTAATTTGATGTTCTGACGTATGGTGTTGTGATGTAGGCCTATTTGGTTTCCCTCTAAGTAGTGGTAATTTTAGTATTTTTTTGTCTAAAAAAACTTCTTTAAGTCTATGCAGCATGGATCTGAAGGCAGCGAGGTTGTGTTTAATTTATATATATATGTAGAATATTAAATATGTTTTCCTGTTAGAATTATTTCTAAGATTAAATAATATACACTAATTACAGGAATAAATTATTGAATAATACACTCAAAGCTTTTCGTTAGTTGACATTACCAACATCCTCAGGAATTACTATTGTAATAATATTACTGTTGTATTACTAAGAATGACAAACAAACAAACAAAAAATTTGTCATTCTTAGTATTGTAATTTCTGAGGATGTTGGTAATGTCAACCAACGAAAAGCTTTGAGTGTATTATTCAATAAATTATTCCTGTAATTAGTGTATAATATTTAATCCTAAATATATATATATATATATATATATATATATATATATATATATATATATATAAAGAACAAAAGTCTAAATACAAATACATTAATTATAATTGAATTTACAATTGAATTGTAAATTCAATTATAATTCTTGTATTTGTATTTAGACCTTTGTTCTTTATTAATACACAAGAAAACATACTGCGATATTTATATATATATATATATATATACTTTACCTATATGTTCATCTTCTTATATGGCACCTCCGTTAAGATATTAGTTGGTAATTACCATTTTCACATCATACTATTTTGCCTGTGACAGTACTTAGTGCTTTGAATTTGATTTTCGTACTCATATATTATGATTTCGTAATCAGACAAACAACGCCCATTATTTGTATATACACTGGTGTGTGTATATATATATATATATATATATATATATATATATATATATATATATATATTCAAAGAGGAATGGGCACGTTTGAATATCTGTAAAACTATATCTCTAATTTTACCGCTAAGGGTAAATTTATCTAAAAGTTAAACCTTAATAAGTCTGAGACAATCTAGGAAAAGCCTAACCTGCTAACAGGTAACGGAAGTTACATTTTCGCTAGAAGTGATAATTATACTACAGTATTAGCTTATATAACGTTATATTTCCTAAGGACTGTAAAACTTGCAATGAACATAACATATCAATAAAAAGGAAACAAAATAATTTTGAGGAATGATGTCCTACGGTTCTCTGAGTAAACGCTGACAAAGGTGCATTCCTTCTCATTTTGTAACGTACTCTTCATGGAGTACTTGGGCAGTTTTTGTGAAGGATTTAAACTTACATGTGGAACACAAATTTAAACGGTAAAATACTAGTAGTTATGAAATTATCTACACAAATAAATTTATGAAATAGTTTTTTGTGTTACATAAGCATTCTGTTAACATTTATTAGGAACTTTTTTCTATTAGTAGCCTATATATAAATATATACGAGCAGATTGAATAGTCAATCAACAGGGCTTCGCATTTTATCTAAATATAAAAATGTAAACGCTTCTTACGGTGTTACCCAAAATAATACCAACAAGATATACATTCAAAAGTGATTCGTCAATATCGTCTGGCATTATTTTGAAATTGTGTTCAATGATCTTGCTTAAAACAAGTTTAAGATTTATCAATGGAAGATACTTCGAAGGTAGAGATCATTTGATTGTGTAATAATGCGCAAATTATACTATTGAATATAGAGTTGCAAATGATAGATCTAAGGACAGAAAATAGAATTTAATCAGGCACGATTGAGCAAGGGCCTGCACATAATTGATCATCGGCATCGTCAAATAACTAGACAGATACTGCCCAAACCTAAGCGTTCTAATCCTAAACCTAAATTTCATTGTAAGTTAGAGTCAATAAAACATATTTATGAATACTTTACAATTAAGTAGTACTTTACAAAACATTAATGATGGGATATCTTTTATGACGTGTGACAACATTTTTGTGATCGTTTCTTAACAATTATACGTATTTAGACTTCAGATATGTTTCATGTTATAAGTAAAAGGTTAACCACGGCTTCCGTTTTATCTTTATCACTTTAGAATCTTTGTAAATTTTATTTATTTTAAAAGTTCTATATTTTAGATCTATTTTAATACAATTAAAAGGGGCATAATTTAGAAAATTTTGTAATGCCATTTATAAATTTTGTCAGCCATTAGGGTCTTTGTAAACTTAAAGATATAAATTGAAATAAAGACGTTACAATATAAAAGACAAAACAGTCAGCATTATGTAGGATCCAGTCTGTTATTAATTCGATCTGTGTCCCAAACGTTTTACGTGGGCGAAACTACTACCGACTAGTTTCCATTTCTTCACGAAGGAAATAAGTAACATTTCTGTTTACAAATCTAGTATTATACTTTCCTAAAACTGGAATATTTTCCCGCTTATCTAGCTAACTAACTGATATATTATTTCGATATATGTTTATTAATACTTTTGGTACAACTTTTTGTAACTTTTTACAAAAATGACTAAGGAGGAAGCGTTTAGCAATAAATTGTTTTTGCGGACGTTACTTGATAATATTTTAGTTAGATAAAGAAAATATAAAGTAAAATATTTAACTAAGATAAAATTTGCTATGATAGTTGTGTAAAATATGAAAAAAATTTATCTTTTAAATGATTCAAGGGACAACAAAATTGATTTCAGCATTACTTTAACAGCAAACAGAGAGAGAGAGAGAGAAAGAGAGAGAGAGAGAAAGAGAGGGAGACAGAGAGAGAGAGAGAGAGAGAGAAGGGTCAAAAAAGTAGCAGTCATGCAAAATAGAAAAAAATAAATAAATGTGGAAAGGAAAGACATTGACTGAAACGACGGTATATACTGAGTGACTAAAGAGTAATTAAAGCAGACAGGTTACTTCATAATGCGACCACATTGGGATGATAGGGAAGACCAAGAAATCGATGCAACGACAACTTGGGCCACTTTTGAAAACAAGCTTACTAATCCCTATATAAAAGAAGATGAAGAAGATTTTTTTTGTATAACTTTTCATTCTGCAATCATACAGAATTAAACGTTTTAAATATTGGCATATAATTATTTTACCTCGTATACAGGTAACTCTTTACTCAATAAAGTTTATGATTAAATTATTTTAGATTGCCAGTAAACCATGTACAATCTTTTAATCAATGTCATTATAGATATGTAAAACGGCAGATAATAATTTGCATTGAATGAAAAGGTGACACAGGATAGAAATTAAAAAAGTTGTGTAGTACTGACCTGGACTGTCCATATAAAAACAATACATCAATATGTGCATCAAGAATGCGAAATATAATATTGTAACTATATTTCAATGAAACATAAAACCAAATCTAATTAATAATATCATGTAGGCCTATTGAGACAAATAATATACGGTGGAAATAGAGTACAGCAAAATAAATACTTCTTGGTTACTATAAAATGAAAATAGAATACGTCCTTGGCTACACATATACAATGAACTATGAGGTAAAATGAACATCGAGTCAGAAGCAATCGAATCTATAAAAGAGAACATTTATGGGGTAACGATACAATAAATGTAGAATATACAAATATAAGGCATGATTTGAAGGTGTAACTGATACAACTTAATCATATCAGATTTAATTAGGTTTTATATCAACTTGAATCTGTCAGAATGGATTGCATGTAAGTAATTAACAATCACATGCTAATTGTGAATCTTTATCTCATTTGCAATAAGCATGTGGGACGAGGATTAGAGAAAAATTAAATGAGTAAAGGATGAATGAAAAGAAACTGAAATCCGCAGTATCTGAAACAGATATATATATATATATATACAACCTTGAACCCTAATTTAAAGTTTAAAACCATAGAGCCTAGAATTATTCAAAATTATTTTTCAATTATTAACTCTTTTGAGAACAAAAAACAACCTCACGTTACTGTAAATAACTTAGTGTTGGACTAAGTAATTAAAAGTTATAATTGTGTTTGAAACACTTAGTAATTTTTATGAAAAAAAAACCTTGAAGCAATTACTCGTGTCTAAAGCTGGAATTAAAACTTAGATGCACAGATTACAAAAGATTAGAGTAGCAAACTTACAACGAATATTTTAGCAACTAAATATGTTGCAAGGGTTTACTAGCGATACCAAATGTAGGAATAATTATTTATCAGAAAATGTAAACGGATATAATTATTTCAATGGAATTAAAATTAATAAATGTTATAACTAAAATGTTTATTCATGTTAACAACAATCCTAATTTAATATCACTAGACATTTAATTATATTCCGCTAAATTATATATTTAACATGGTATCACATGTTACTTTGAAATAGTTATAACATATAGGCCTCCTATATCTCCATATCATTCTCTGTTATATTTTAGTTATATGGCATAACTTTTAAACATTAAGTGAAAAAGTAAAAATAAATGTTGTGAGAGGGAGAAATAGATTTTTTTGTGAATGTGTTTGTGGGGAAGGGAATTATCAATGTGTGTGGTAATACCAGGAACAATATAATATTCCTTAATAGTACCTACTAGAATTGTAAAGTATCACAAAAAACAGTTTTCTGTATTAAACGTTTTTTTTTAACTATGTGAGTGTGAGATACAAAAAGAGTGAGTGAACGCTTGCCTGTAATATAATTTATAGGATTTCACTCAAATGCGTTTAATAATTTTGCAGTATTTTAATACAAATTCAAGAAAGGTAATATTGTCAAGTTAATTTTTTTTGTTTTTTAACACTTGAAATATTTTTATTTTTAATTTTCACACAATTAACCAAGTCCCTCGGATATAGGCTAAAGCTCTTATGTGCATGTTCTAAAGTTATAAATTCTAAACGTCGGTAGTTTTAATCCTCTTGATTTCACTGATTGATTCATAAGTATTTATTTAGAAAACATTGTGAAGAATATTAACTTACTTCCTGGAGCGTTTCAAAACCGTTGATTCGTTGACGACCGCCTGTTGCTCTCAGTATCTATCTCTTAGTAGCGCCAGTAGCTCCACATCCATAAATCACACGCCTTCAACCATGAGTGAACCCATTCAGTAGCAGGCTGCCTTCTTCAACGAAACGACAGTTTCGAAACGAGCCTGCAAATAAGTTAATAATATTTACTTCGCTCTTTAAATAATGACTTATACTCATATTACAATGACTTGATAAATTGCTACAATATAACAATTAGGGGAGATCAGGACTATGTGGCAGATGGTAAGGTGACGCTTTGCTGTTAACTTTCCTTCTCTTGGGATAGCTCTGTGAACCACATCACGTGATGTTCCTGCCTCGAGGCAGTAGTCCATGTAATATTGAGTAGTTCAGTGACGTCTGTTAAGCTTAGTGTCACTTTTTATAATTGTTCCTCAAGAAAGTAAATTTTTATATCATTTCCCTTTGTATTCATAAAAATTATAAAAATTACTTTTAGCGACAAAAATATATCTTTGGTTTCTGAATGCTTTATCCTTGGTAATGATAGTTTTATTTTGGTTGTGCCCCAATAATTTTCTGTCCTCTTTTTAAAAATGTGCCCCGGTCTATCCTATATTTTTTTTAAGAATATGGAATTTAAAATTAGTTAGAAATCAAAATATGTGTTTCAAAATAAAATGATAATGGAGCTTTAAAATAATGCAGCAGTTTTATAATATGAACTGAACATTACAGTCAGAGACTAAAGTAGAGAAAACCCCCATTTTCTAATATTTCGTATTTAAATCCTTATTTATTCAAATGCTTTTTGTCACGTGGCCTAATAATTAACAACGACTTTTGAAATTACTTTCATTTTGTATAAACCAGAATTGTAAAACGACGAATCAAAAATATTCTATAAAGTTCTCTTCAAATATATTAAGAGATGGAAACACGAAATGTATACAACAGAAATATTTACTTTCTTTAAAGGGAAAATTATTTACACTTTATGCTTTCGCTGGGGGATTTAACTCCCATTTAAATTCAAATTTAGCCTTTCCAGCGTGTAGCATTAACGTCAACCTTACACACAAAAGATTCCCTTTTTAGTGTGAAAAGTTAAACAACAACACTTCTACGATAACAAACGCTCCAAATACTTTTATAATTGTTTTTAAAAAATTCAAACATATTTCAATACAATTTTCCAAATTAAACAAGTAATGATTAAAAAGAAATACTTTAAAGCCAATTCCTGCTGAGGTCACAATAAAAAATTAATTTTTAATAAACTTATGTATATACATATGACAGTCACAGAAAGTAACTGAAGTAAATACTGTATATAGGTACACAAAACAGACGTGGCAAAATAGAAACAGATTGCCTTGCAATCTTCCATTTCCCTAGTATAATGTATTGGACTATTTTTTTACTATTTATTTTCTTTTTTGAGTTTCTAATTTATGAAGCAGCTGTTGATCTATAATTTCTCATTCTATCCACCTGTTGCATTGCTTTATTATAACCAAGGACCCCTCCTTTTATATTGTCATATACGTCACTAAATAACCTATTTCTAGCTGTAAGAAATTTGCCAAGAATGCTGAATTTCAAACATGGAGCCATTCAGTTCGAATCTTACTGAGTCATAAAAGTTTTAAAACCTAATAAACTGCAATAACCTCAATTGCCATCCACTATAGGTTGTATTTGCACACGACTGGATAAATGGAAACATATTGTATTAACGATTGAAGCTTTGTACTAAATATATATCAGGAGAGTGTGAGCTAAAGATGGGATTATAAAAAATAGTGTTATTCAGAAAATCTCCTCTAGTAATAGGATTAGGTATTATAAAATGTGGATTCTAAAACACGTTTACGTTATTATTTTTATTTGAAAGTGTCAAACACGAAAAATAAAAAATTAAGACCAAGTGTGTTAGTGGCATATAACGAACAAACATTTAGGGACTTAAGCCAATCAATAACTACATTCTTGATCATGGTTCACACTATTTTTGTGTTAGTCAGAAAACAGGTCCAAAACAGGAACTAAAAATATTACTTTAAACCTTTCAAAATTGTAACAACCAATGACATATGGTATCGATACATTTTTCTAAGGCTCGAATATTATGTATGAAATTTTGTTCATTTTGCCTCTATTGAATACATTCTAATACAAAAAGTATTATCCATATAACTACACTCACAACATTTATTGACCGTATCCTCCAAAAGTATGTTCAATGTTTAAACAAGGTACAGTATTATAATTACACTATATAATTTGTCTTAAATTGGCTTTCATAGACGGAACCGTCAAAGAGCTACGCTCAAGAAACAAATGAGATCGATACTTACGAAAGCTAGCTCGTCAGAACACTATATACTTGATATGGGTTTGTCATTGTTACATATAGGTAAATGATGTATCCATATATTAACTTCCTATGGGGGTGCAGAACGAACTATTTTCTTGATTTAATTACATGGTTTTCATCCTGTACACGTTCTTTACAATGTTATTAATTTTGAAATATAATCTCAGTAATTTAAACAATTATCCCATTTATCACTTACTCAATGAATTTGCACAAAACGAAATAAATTTTGTATTTTTTGCCCTTTAAAAGCGTAAGCTAAAAAATAATTTTAAAAATCTAATTCTAATGCATGAGCATACAATCATACATTTATACGATAACATTAATTACTTTATTGCATAGTTTTAAAAAGGTTGAAATTATATGAAAAGGTATTATGTAATTTGATTGAAATTAAGCCGTCCTATAATATATGCATTAATTTTGGAATCAAATGTGCAAACTTTTATTTTTCCTTGTTATAATACAAATAAAAGATAAAGATAAACAAAAACACGGTAGATTGTTTTTAAATAAATATATAAAAAATAAAACATATATAATTTCAGAAGAGCGTTTTAAATGATCTAAAAAAACTAGTAAATAAACAGTTTTCAATGTAACGTTAGCGTACCTTTAATCATTATTTCAATAAAATTAACCAATAAAATATTATCAAGAAATCGTTGTAGATATATTTAATTAAATAAATAATTATTCCTTGTTGACATTCCTGTTCACTTTCAACTACAATAGCGTTTCGAAAATCCGAGGTAAATGGGAGCGAGACCATCTCTGGTGATCGAAAACTCAGATTACACGGAAAAAAGTTCCTGTTCGTTAGAAAAAATAAGACCATTAATAAAGTCTAATAGAGAATTAAAATTAAGAACCCACAAAATAAGTTTATGGAACATTTCTTGGAAGGCCGACTATTTTTTTTTTTTAATACTTAATTAATATGGACATTTCCTGGAAACCCAACTCCTTTCCTTAACATACCGTATGACTATAAACATTTTTTCGTAGCCCCTGTCATCATTTACTTTTGAATAAATAAAATAGGCCTAAATATAAATAGGCTGGAATTTAACGGAACCTTGAAATATCGGGACGCAGAATTTCCAGACTCCACTATATATATATATATATATATATATATATATATATATATATATATATATATATATATGTTTAATAATCAGTTAAAAATAGTAATATTGTTCTAGTATAATATAATAATCTTTTGTAAACAATTTTTGTTAAATTTATTTGGACTTTGTAAGACGTATTTATTGTTTTAAGGGATATACTTTTTAAACATCAAGTCATAAATGTTTTTAATATGATAGAAAGAAAATTGTCTTCCTTTTCATGTGCGAATAATCCATATGTAGTTAACACTAAGTAATATCCCGTGTGTATTGTTTGCGTAGATGTAGATGTTATTAATGTATTGTTGACTATTGATATATTAGATTTATATATAGGCCTATATATATGTGTGTGTGTGGTGCGTAAAATAACTTTTGGAGAGTTATTTACTTTCTTACAACTTATTTGAAATTCGTTGCTTTCTTTATAGAAATACTCGAGAAATGATTATTGGTAACTATGGTTTCAGTTAGAATTACGTTAACTACTGTTTATTGTTGAAGTCGTGTTTTATTTTAAATACACTTTTATATTTAGTTCTTTAAGTGTTATAAAATAATTTTTCTTATAGGTATGTTTTACGTCTTACTTACAGCAATACTTTACACCTATTTGCCAATCACCTCAATTTATCAACTTGGCAAATAATCACTGCCTACTAATATTTCTCAACAGGCGCTTTTTCTTCAACATGCATAGAAATGATAATACAATGTATAAAGTACAAATATCAAAAGAAAAATGTCTTTATGAAATATACAAAGGTGAAGCTCTTAATTTTTGTAAAAGCTTTATTAAATAGATTAAGGTTATTCTCATGTTTGTCAGTGATCAAGTAGGAATGTTTAAGAAACTATGCATTAGGTAATGGCATAGGCTAAGAATGCATACATGTAATGTTTGTTTTATGACATTGTATTACTTTCAGCATTTGCGAGACGAAATGGGAGTATTGATATGAATATTTCATGGAAGCCTGATTCTTCATTTTCTTTTTAATAGAAACAGGTTCGAATTCAACAGAAGCACGAAAAATCGAGACCCGGAATATTGAGACGCTACTGGATTTTCTCCTAAACATGTTAGAGATTTTTTTAGGACGGTGACGCCTAAAATTAAAATTATTTAATTACAATTTGTAACATCATTCTTAACAAACATATAGAACATAATTATAACAAACAGCTTATGTAACAGTTTCAGTTCTCTGTTTAGAACAGTTGACATTATATTTCATGTAGAGGGTTGTAATTTTATCCCCTTACACTTTCAATTACCCAACGTCACGTCCCTAATGAACTAAAAAATGTATTTAATTAAATAGAGGTTTTACCTACAATCATCTTAATAGTTTATTTGTTTTATCGGAATAGCCAAATTACAAGTTATCGATAAATTATTGGCTGGTCACCTATAAATAGAAACAGAGAATTATGGTTTTTAGTACAGTAGTTCGTGGATAAAAAATAATTTATTCAAATTTGGCCAAATAGAGAATATGATCTATATAAGGTAACATAATAATATTATAAGGATTCATATGATCCATGGTTCATTATTATTTAAATATACAAACATTAATAACAAGCTACAGATATTTTTATTTAGGATTTAATATAAACGTAGCAAATTTGTAAACTATCAAACATTTTCTTTGTAAATCAGTTTTCTAACAATCCTCAAATCTAGAATGGCAAAACTATAATAATAAATAATTGTATTTGAATAAACCGGCGTGATGAGATTAGTAACCGTTACGTGACAGAAATCAACACAATATAACATCTAACGAGCTAACTTGTGCAATTATTTGCTCCAATAAGATGTGCATCTGTTCCAATTAGCACGGATATGTTTCAATGTTGCCATTGTTACGTGAACCGTTAAAGCACAGTCCTCTAACTGCATTTAAAAAATAAATTATAATTGATTTCGTGCTTGGATTTAGAGGTCAATATCCCTGCAGTATATTCACACTAATACAATACTATTACAACTTCTTCACGCCCTTGTTTTCCTTTTATATTATTACTTATAAATGACATATGTTAACGTATTATATCACGGTAAGTGAAAGTTATTATATTTTTGTGGATTAATTTTTATGTGTTTCAGACACTAATTCTTACTCCCTGACCTTTCTTCCCTTTTTGTGTTATTTTGGGATAGCTCCCTCGATGCCTCTGACATACAAAACGTTTTACGTTTAACCTTTTTACTTTTACCTTCACTTTACCTTTTTATATATTCATTTTGCTATGTACATACAAAAATATTACCTTCTTAGCTTGCATAATACTTTCCGGTCTGATTCTGCAATGGTAATGACATAGGTTGAGAGTTCGATCTATAGTCGAAACCTGTAATTTCCCCCAACCTTGATCTCATTGGAACTTAAATTCCTAAATTCGTTTAAAAACCAATTATTGTGATGCATTAGACGTGTTATTTACTTGAAAACTATTTGTTTAAAATAATAACAGCTAATTAGAAAAAAACGTTTTTTATTTACCCCTACATACTCTCCATTACAAGATTTTGTGGAATAACCACATTTTCTTGATTCTGTAACTGAGAAACTATTATTTACAAACCAAACAAAATATTTATCTTTTTATAACTTACCTAATTTAAACAAACTTGAATAATTTGAAAAAAACAACAATTTTTTTCCAAAGTCAACCTTTAGTAATTACTTTTCAAATCTAATACTTTCTAATCTAATTTTGCTTGCTTTTCGAGACACGAGCCTACTTGTAAGTTACTGCTCTTACGAATTTATTACTTTTAAACTATATTAGGCCTAGTTTCATACGCACCATTACTATCATGCTAAAAACTGAAGTATTTTTTATTTCAGATTTTAGTTTTAAACTGGGTTTAAAACCCCCGTTTAGGTACGTCTAAAAGCTAATCTTATTATTATGACAGTAGTTAAATGATTATATTGAATAATTAATTTGAAACTTTTTAAAAGTATTATGGAATTAAATAAATATAGCTTTTAGAAGTAGGGATGGTTATAAAAGGATTCAATGATCTTGTCTTCATGTGCTTGCCAAACGTCCGCCCAATATAATCATTCGTTTGTTTATAAATAAATCGTAAACAATAGAAAACCCTTCAGCCAACTTTTGAAACCTTGAAATTGTTTCTTTGAGTATAAATAAATATTTCTCATAAACTCAACAAAACTATTTACCGATGTCGTTAAAGGCCTTTTCATTGAATTATGGTGCAACTAACACAATTGCCTATGTCTCAGACGGGAAGCAATCTATCGGTATCCTTCCAAAATTATACAGCACATAAATGTAGTATTGTATCATATGCTGAAGGATTTCATTCGACTTCAATATCTGTGAGCATCATTTCATTTTGAAACACAGATTCCAAATTGTCAATGTTTTGTAATATCTTTGTATATATATATATATATATATGAGTGTGTGTGTGTGTGTGTGTATGTGTGTGTGTGTGTGTGTGTGTGTGTGTGTGTGTGATGAATATATGTATGAATGGATGGAGTAGATCGTGGTGTGAAATTACTTATTTAAAAAAACTTTAATTACATTTATCCACTTGTACTTACAGAGACTCGCCGGGTCAATTGTTTGTCTAAACAATTGTTTCTAACTATTAACTCAGACAGACTGGCTGTCTGCTTAATAGCTCTATTAAGACAGGTTACATTAATTTCTGGTTTATGTTTATAAAAGAGATATAATTTTCAAAACAATTTTATTTTCAAAATATTACATTTTAATTACAATTTGATTATTGCTCTTTTTTTATTTTACAAATTAAAATATTTAAGTTTATAGCTATAAATATGTTTTTAGGCAGAGCTAGGTTTAGGCACGCTATTGTATATTTACTTATTTGTAACATTAAAATAAATTTGTCACTTTGGATGAATAATTATTTTTTTTTAGGGAAAGCTAAGTTACAACAATTTAGACCTCTTCATAAAACGCTCCCAAGGTAAAAATTTTAAAACACTGCAACGAACATTGGTATTCATTGAGGTGATGTCTATCCTTTTGGAAAGAAAATCTAATTTAGCGGAATATTAGCATTTTTGCTTCACGTTAAAGCGCCGAAAGGCTAGATTTGAATATAAATGAGAGTAAAATAAACCAAAAAGCACAAATGTGAATAGTATTTTGTATTCCGGGAATAATATTTTCGATTAGAGTCTGATGGGGTTCTACATTACATTTGTCGCATTTTAAAATTCCTATTTTTTATGGAATAGAGCCTATATCTTTTAGTATACAACGTAAAATCGAAACTGTGAATGACAACTGTGAGATTTGATCTTTTTAATTGTTTATGAGTTAAATCTGTAACCTCTCTTAGTATGTAACGTTTAATCGTAACAAATACTACAATTGCAATATTTTAACCTTCTTATTGTTGAAGAATTATATCTGTACCCTGTCTTCATATATCACGTTAAAAGATATAGTGAATAATAAATGTCAATGCTAGCCTTATTATTTTTCTTGGATTTGGGTCTATCTTTATAAACTCTCTTGATTTATCACGTTGAATTGAAATAATTGTTTAGTTATTTATTGAAATAATTAAATGACAAATACAATTTTTTAAACTTATAATTTATATCTCTAACCTCCAATATTTAACCTCATTTCAGATGTTAGAAAATAATAGCAAAACAATCTATAAGAGTCACTGATATAGGTTTTGTTTTTGTAAGCTTCAACTAAACCTGGTCAGTCACAAATATACTATTTCGAAACAATACCTCAGTTAAAAGTTTTAAAAGCCAAGATAAGAATGTTTATAGTTTTTTTGAAAATAATGTAATAAATTTACCAATAAGGATTTTAGGAAAATCAAATAAACTCTTGTTCCGTCAACGTAGATTAAATTTCACTTCTTTGAAAATCCTTCGTCGGAATTTTTAGTAGTTAATTGCCTGTGAGAACGGTTTTATTAACGACAATAATAGCTATTTACCCAATATAATGTGTACAAACCTTGTTTTTTATGTAGCCCAATAGTTCCGTACGTCAATCATATTTCAAAATTTTAATTATACTTTTATATAAATATTTTTTTTATATTCTTAAAAATATATACTTTTTCCTTAAACAAATCCGTAACCTTTTACAAGGAATTTGAACGTCATTCTCTTATTAGAAATATATCATGAAAATATAAATAATAAAATACTTCATCAAAACATTGCTACTAATAAGATTATAAAAATAATCACAATTTGACCTTGAAAATTTGAACTTTATAATTTTACATAATTGTTCCGGTGAAATCACTGTAATCTATTTAAGTTAAATAGCTTATTTATACTTATTGTATTATATATATTTGATGTAATATTGTATTGAATGTATTAATATAAAAACAAGGAACAACTATAACATAAAAGCTACACAAACCTTCTCCTGCCTGTTGTGTTCCTTCTTTATAGACGAGACTATGAAACGACACAATATATTTATTTCTAGACAAAGTTTTTTCGTTTAGAACTATTGGGAAAGTGTAACTCCTTAAATTTAAAAATAATAAAATCTACACTTCAACAATGGGATAAGATCCTTCCTTTTCGATTTATCTGTAACGTAAATGTCATAAAGAATTTTCATCTCATCTTGAGTATCTTTTTATTATGAAACCCACTTATCACTAACTAACGTTTCCAATAGTTGCAAAATGTAGATTTCTAACACTATTGAGATAATCACGAAGACTTCTGTCATATTTAACCATCCAAGTGATAAACGGCCGGATTCGTTTTGTGTTAAGTTTATGAAGTGATATTTAAAGTGATACTAGAAGATTTCGCTAGTAAAATATTTTATAATTAGGTAATTGTTGTAATGAAAACATTACACAGAACTGCTTCGTAGATAACCTGTAATGTTTTACTCAATTAAAAACCTCAAATTAAAAAATACATATTAATAACAATTGTATGCTTATCTCTGAATGGAATTTATCTTTCAGTACTACTCACTATTTCATTTCCTCATGTTTTAGATAAGAAAAGATAAAGATCCTTATTACAATTACTCCGAATGGAAATTTACTTCAAGACGCATCAATCAATAAATGCAAAATATACACGTTACTGTGATTGAGGTCATGAACTATTTACTGTCTGCTCTAGATTTATTTTATAACTTATTTCTAGGTCAAAGATTCCTTACTTATTTAATCACACTCATAGGTAAAATGCTGTTGCTAGATTTATTATTTTTAATCTATCATTGTAATTTCAAAAAAAATTATTATCTGTATGAAATGTTTACTTTTATAAATTTCGGTACTATTTTTGTAACTGGTGTCAGTTTCTAGGAAACCACATAGTCGTTTATAATAGTCTATGAGTTTGTCGTTTAAAACATAGTATTTTTAAAGTCTCTAAATCAATATATTACCATTATACTAATGTTTAAAGATTGAAGCTATTGATTAAAGCTACTGTTTCACCCACACATTGTACAATACAAAGCTTGCATTACGTAAGATGTTCATTTGGCACACAATTATATCTAATCGTTTTTTTTTTAAATAGTGTTCATTAAAAAACGGTTATCCATTGAAATAAATTCCAGCATATATTCCACTTCATATATTTTAAAGCAAGATTAAACAAAAGATTATTGCAACAATTACTAAAGGGTCAGTATTGACCTCAATTTTTGAGAATTTGAAATGTTTGCACGATTACTGATTAAGCTTGTAGCAATAGATATTATTAAAAAATCCTATGTTTATTATCAAAAAAATATTTAACTAGAAAAATGTATTCTGAAAATTAGGAGGAGGTATATTATGAAGATAGCTGTAAACAATAAAATAATACAAGCAAGACTTTAGTTTACAATAATATAGAATGTACTAAATAAATTTTTGTGTGTTATGAAGAGAGGCGCTAGAGGGTCACCAAAATACCATTAGACAAAGTTCGGGCAGCGACTTATTAAATTAGCGAAAATAAATATTTAACCGTCAAGTAACGGTACACATTTTAAAACTAGAGGTTATAGGTGAGGTTCTATTAGTTTTACTTAAAAAAGTGCTTTGTGATTGGTTTAAAATTGCCAAAGAAGAAATGGGACGCTAATGCAAGAGGAACGAGGGAGTTGAATCAGGAGAACAGTGGTGGTAGGGCATGTTAGGATAAAGATAATAAGATTTTTGAGGAAAACGGGAAGGTAATAATAATAAAGCTAAAGTTAATCAAAAGAAGGTTAAAAGAATTAATTATTATTTATATTACCTAGTAGAAGATTCTCATATTTTCGTGTTTCTTAAATATATATATATATATAATCATTTATTTATTAATATTGTAATTGTTGGTTTTACTCTTCTTTCATTTATTACTTATTTACTTACTTTATTTTTACTTTTTTATGCGAAGGATCAGTCAACCATTTATTTTTAAGAAGCACGAACAAATATATATATATATATATATATATATATATATATATATATATATATATGTGTGTGTGTGTGTGTGTGTGTGTGTGTGTGTATGTGTGTGTGTGAAATTCATGTCGTCAGATTAGGTGATCATATGCAAATTTTCTTCAAACAGATAAAAACGAGCATGCTTTCCTAACTCTAATTACGAGTAGTTTTATTATTCCACAAACTTTTGTTTCTCTCGGTCTTTTATATCAAACTCTTTTAATCGTTAATTTTATTTCAGTTGTGTTTAAGTAAAAATGATGTTGGTGCAAATATGTTTTGTTTAATGCTTTCATAAATACTAAAATAAATGCAGAAATGTTTTATAACACAAAAAAACAGTGTTCCCTGTTAGAATATAAGTTTACATTATAAAGTTAATAATTGTAATGATAATAAAGCAATTCTTAAGTAAGTGAATGATCATGTCTTATTTAGGTCCAAATACACAGGCACAACTTTTAGACATTTAACTTAGTGAGTGCTGAATCATGATTAGCAATATACCTCTTGACCTCGGCATGACAGATTGAGTGGAAGAAGCATATACGTCTCATACGACACACCTATCTATGTATTGGAATAGAAGAGGCTTAATGTATTATGTCTACCATATATGATCCTCAATGAGCCTATTCTATCTACCATAAGTGAAAGTTCCTACCACCAATCATACAGACCCATCCTATTGCTGAGTGTCTTCCAGTTTTACGGTAAACTGAAATAGTTTGTAAAGAGGCAGCATTTCCAAACACTCTCATCAGTATCTAGTGAAACATAAAAATATAATAAATAAATATTAGGTTAATATATTCATATTACCTTTCATTAATTATAGCGAATCAAATAATATATATATAGGGTGTATATATATGAAATATATATATATATATATATATATATATATATTAACTGTTTGTAATTTATTCTCCTACATATAGAATCGAGATTTTATTAGGTTCGATCTGTAATTATAGTAAAACTTAAATTGTGTGATCATTATTATTTATTGAAATGCATAAACCAAATTCAACATTCACTTTGATACTAAAAATGTTGACAGTTTACTTATAAATATAAATGTTTTACTTAAACAACCTCAGGAATAATGTTTTTGATTAAAAATGTGTGTTTTAATTATTTACAAGATAAATGGTTCTTTTTTATTCCAATCGTTGCATGTTGTTTGTTAGTTTTAAAATTGTGCGCATTGTTCCTCAAATAACGCACACAGTAGGAACCAATCTCTCATTTTCTGCTGTGTTTCCTTCACTACAAACGAAACGATACGACAATACAACATATATTACTTCATAACGTTTTCTCGTTTAGAACTACTAGAGAAGTGGAAATCCCAAGACTCGCTCTTGTCAGAATTTATAACCTAACAGAATAAAAAGATCAACATCTGTCTACGGCATACCTGTAACACAAATTGCATTAAATATTGTTTACCATAGACCACGGTTTTGTGTGTGTTATTTTGTACTTTGAATATTGGTATTTAGCGAACAAAGTTAGAGTAGAGATATATAGGTTTTACGAGAAAATGTAAAATATTCAAATTAGCCAATTTTTATACCAAGATTAGGGTTTTACAAACAGTTGGTTGGAATAGACGTCTTTTCTCTTTGATTGACGTCATTTTTATATTTATTCTGCTTTAAAACTATTTTAATAATTTGTTTGTAAACAACAATGTGTAAAAAAGACTGAAATTGTTGTTAATAATCGATTTTATGCATCCATAGGTCCAATAACACAGAATACATGATGATTAGGCTACACTTTAACTGAATTTTAATATTCTTCTTCATGGTAAATTGTATAGTTCAGGTTTCTTAACATTCAATGTGAACCTAACAGTGAATTAATGCTCCTCTGTCATTTTGAAGAGTAACTGAAGATGTTTTAAACATATGATGCCAATACAGTATCGCTGTTATTGTTTTTAAACGTTTTATATACTATAGGTTAATTTAGTAAATATTGTATTAATTTTAATTGGTTATTACTTGAGTAAATTACTTAATTACTTACCAATGTAGCCCATTGTTATTAAGTATTATGATTATTATTATATTAAACTCAAACTATGATCAATGCCGAGTTTATTATTTTAATATTATACAAGCAACGTTTCTATCACATTTTTTCAAGCTTTCAAATCTATTAACATACAACAATAAACGTTATAATTTAAACACTACATTTACAATAAATTGTAAGTTCAAAAACTTTAAACCCAATATCAAACATACAAACACTGGATAAATCCCCAAACGAACTTAAGTTAATCAATAGCAATCCTTGTTTACACTTTCACCTTCATACCATTACTGAGGCGAGCAACAGTAATTGAATTTATTGTGAATCTAGTGTTTAAATTAAAACGAATATTGTTTTATTTTTATATATTTTAAAGCTTGAAAAGCATATTTGAGTCCTAACTATAAATGAAAAATTTCTTTTAACCGATTCTTTTTAATGTTATGTATTACTTTTATTATTACTATTTAAGCTACTATTTTAAGTTATGTATTACTATCATTGTTGTTATTATTAAAATTTAAATTGTTTATATACGTTTTTATTAGGAAATATAATATATAAAAGATTCTTGTGCTTCAACAAGCATAAGTGTTCAACACAAGTATTTTTGTTGCTCCCTTTAGTTACGTTTAAAACGATCTGTTCTGAAAAAAACAATTTATGAGATAGTCAAAATGGACTGAAATACCACAATGTTTACTTCGACAATCAACAAGCAGACTGATCAATATATATATATATGTGTGTATTCCAGCTGATAGTTCTGATCCAAATGGTAATTGAAGGTATTTGCAAACCAAATAATTCAAAAGACCATATTATTATTGGTAATAATAAAGGCGTATATCCCCTTTTTCTTTTAAAGATTGTGTAACATCACAAACTGATTTTTATAGACCTTTTCTTAGACTAAAACCGACAACATTAGTATGCAAGATCACACTTATATCCATCAGTATATACTTTATTATGTAATGATATTATGCTTTTGCATAGAAAAGAATACAACAATTACTTTAAGTGATAAAATATATTCTACCTTTGGTCTAGTTTGACTTTACACAAAACTTTGTTAGTAATTCTGACATTAGAATATTGAGATATATCACATAAAATAAGGTTTGATTCATTGTGAAACACATCTACCCGAATTAACGACTGAGCAATTGCTAGAACACGTAGTACTTAATGGGAACTGGCAGTGTGTATAACATTTTTATGTTTGATAGATCGATTCGTCAGTGAAAGTAAGAAAAGTAATTTTATGTTTCTCTTTCGGGGGCAAAATTACATTTAGTTCAACTTGACATATTTTCTTCCCGCCTCCAGTTATGTTCTTGCTTGGTGTAAATGTTTTCCAGGCTACACTAAATTTTAGTATTGCTTTCATTTTTGCCCTCAAAAGCCCACTTCTGATTTATCTGTCTGTGAATGTTTTCTATCTATTGTGGAGTTTAAAAAAAAAATTAACTAAGTTTAACTTGTACAACATTATTCAAAAAATGTTAAAAATAAGTCACTGGAAATTTAATCAAATTTATCTTTAAGTAGTTTTGTAATTATTCTTTTAAAAACTTGTTTTTTATTATTGCAGAGAATGATTTCAGCTGTTCCATTTCAATGAAATAAGACCAACTGCACTTCTCTGATAGCTCCCGTTGACATTAAATAACGAGGTAATGTATCATCTAAGTGCCATAGAAATACATAAATCACTAAATTCCAAAAACAAGGCAATAAATAAATTTAGCATAAGCAAATTGTAAGTTTTGAATTATATGGTATATGTCGAATTTGTATTCAGGTAACAATAATGTTTGAAACAATACATATTGTATAATACTGCAAAATAAAATAACAAATGATTAATTTCTCATTAAAAACTCTTTAAATTGAAAAGTAGCTCAAAAATACAAGTTATATATTTCACATCTTCATACTCTCTTTCTTTGTCTCAGTCTCTCTCTGTCGCTGTCTGTCTGTTAGACTCTCTCTCTCTCTTTCTCTCTCTCTCTCTCTCACTTTCTCTCTCTCCCTCTCTCTAAAATTCATTTAAATAGGTCTGTTAACTAGAAATTTAAATTTGGGCTAACTTTACATAATAGTTAGAATTACATGTTAACAGTTATGAAGCACAAAGTTAGTTTTACATCATGTACAAAATTTAGATAAAAAGTTGTAAAGCACCTACACGTATTTGTTTAGAAAAATATATTTTGCCATAGTAGTGTGTTCACAAAATTACGTTTATTTTACTTTTCAGTATGTATATTAGCTGTAACTATCAATACATTATTTACTAAATGCTTTTAACTGACGCTCTCAAACAGCTTGACAGATTTAAGGTAATGGCTTTTCCTGAATAAATGAAGTTTAGCTTCCTATGGGAAATAGCTAAGCCGGAACGTTCAGTTTTAACAGTGTATTTGTTTAAATAATTTATAAGTTATAATAGTAGATGGCAATTCATATCCGCTATATGTATCCTATCTGTATGGGTTATTGTAATGGTATATTGCTAAATAGAAATTATAACCCTAAAGTAGCAACAGTGGTGCTATGTTGACTACACTACAAACCATATTTTCTTTTCATTGGTTATATACAATTAAAAATTATATATCTTAAATATATTTAGCTCCTAAATAGAATTTTTGCGTTTTATTTCTAAAATAAAATTTTGTTTTCGTCTTTTACATTAACTATTTATTTTAAATGAATCATACAAACTTCACTTTTGAGCTATGTTTGCGAGAATAACGTAAACATAAATTTAAACAATAAGTCAAATATCTATGTTAATGATTTATTCCGCATGCATGTTTCAACAACCAAGCTGTCGTCATCAGTGATGGTTGAACACTAGCGTAGTTAATACTCATAGTAATGCTAAACAGTTGAATATGCCTGCAGTAGCGAAATACTTGAATATTCTATTGATAAACCTCCATCAATGATGGCCGTGGAAACAAATATGACATCATATTTTAAAAAATATATTTGTGGGATTTGCGTAGTTTACCAAGCTCGCTGCTTCTAGAAAATGTTGCATTAGCCCCTTCATTTTCATTTTCACTTGTTTGCAAGGTTATTAGTTTCTCATATTACAGCTTCTTCTAATTTATAAAATGATGAGGGGGGAGTAGGTTAATTTGAGAAACGAATTACTTTCTTATAACATTAAAACAACTACCCCTGTTGCTCCGTATATAACAATGTTTAATAACTTTATTTTATTTACTAATTAGAGCATAATTATTGCTTGATATTTTTGAAATCGAAAACCATATATTTTATGTGTGTGTAATATTTTATACATTATTTGGGTAACAAAAGGGACAACTTATATGTTAAAATTAAATTGTACGTCGTGAAAAGATACTTTTACATTAGAATACAAATATAGTTGAAATTCAAATATCTGGAAGATGTTTATCTTTTTAAAATTGAACGATTTTCACCTTACATTTTGAGATACGTCTTTATCAAATTCTTAATATTTCAGGTTGTTTGATATTTTTTAATATTTTTCTGAACAAATTTACTAAAAAAAAAACACAAAATACATCATGAAAAGTAATGGTTTTGTTTACAAACGTAAATCATGTTTGTCAGGAAAACTAAATTTCCAGTAAAATAAGAGCAAAAATAATCTTTCTGTCAATTGTAGGCATTATGAGATTTTTCAAAAAAGGTACACAACCTATATAAGCTTATATCTGGTTTCTCACAAACCTATATATACACAGCCAAACTACTGTCAAACTCTTTCCAAACAAAGACCTGTTTCAATAGACTAAAACATATAGTTGCAAAGTTCCAAACGCACTTAAAAAGTTAAATTGGAAGCCAGTGGATCTTTCACATTAATTATACCTTAAAGTGCAGTAAAGTTTCTTCATTACATGAGCAGAATTGAGAAATGAGATTCCTTATATTACTTTATTTTGCATTTAAATTTTTGTAAGAGGGCTTAAAACATTTTAGAAATTTCGTTTTTATTCACCGTTAATAACACTACGTACATTATAACTTCATTATCGATATGTCTTTCCAAGTTCTTCTAAATATATTATTAAATAGTTAAACTAGTTATTGCTTAGATATTTGGAAACAGTTATTAAATATTTGAAAACGGGTTGAAATCTTTTGATAATACAATTAAATTCAAACCGAATTAATGTTCATGTAACTACTATTATAAATGTTGGTTACAGAGTGTTGGTTTGATTGTTTAGGTAAAGTACTTTGAACACAAGGGCATTTCCAGTGCGGGAATATTTTATGGTATTACATGGAACTAAATTGATTAAGGGGCATTTTTAATGTTTATACAAGCTCGTGCGTGTTTGAAGAGTGTAATCTATTGCCTGACCCCTGGTAATTGTATTAGATGGCAGGTTCAGATGAACAAAGTTTTGATTGAAAAAGTTATGACGTTGGTGGTGATATTTTCCTTCCTATTAAATTAGACAGGGTCAATTAATCTTATTTGTTATTTGACACTTCAACGTTTATTTATTGTTAACTAAATTACAAATAAATTTCAAGAAATGTTTTAGTATATAAAAGAAAGGTAACAATATATATTTATTTTTTAATATTCTTCTTAATGGAATATTTATCCTTGAAATTTAAACGTATATAATATAAACGATTCAGAAGTTTATCAGTTTTTGTGTAATATTTTTGCTGCACCCGCTCTCTGTATTATCATCCATATCTTCTATAACTCTTTCTCTTCTCTTGTAAATGTTTGATGTATTTATATTCTGAGGTTACTCAAGTACCACAACTTGTGGAGTCAGAGACACTCCTGAGGGATTTCTTCGAAAGTACTTTTTAGACGTCATGAATACGAACTTCTTTTCAAGAGAAATCAATTAATTTATTTCGGCGTTGTTTTTTATAACTGTTTCAAAAAACCTGTGAAGCTGTAAGCCAGACATGTCTCGCTAATTACTTTAGGTCATCAAACTATCAGTGTGATTGAAACCTAAACCTTATAAATTAGACGCTTTCCGTTAACTATGATAACTTTGTTGCCTTAGATTTTATCATATCAGTACATAAAGGCAGACTACATTTAAGTGTAAAGTACGAAATGTTACGGTATAGTACAATATGGGATAAAGTAGAACTTGGTTTTAAAACTAGCAGAGTATCATTTAGTGTAGTAAAATAGCCGAACTCAGGTCAGAAGTGAAGTACAGTAGCAAATCAAGACACTATAATATATAAGGTTAATTTTAAGGAAATTTCGATTATATGATAAAAGTAAGCATAAGTAGCAAAATGAATTGACAAGTTTGAGGAACTAGGACAGGCAGCATACGATTGTATTTTACTATTGAGGAATCTTTGCTCATAAGCTGGCTTATTTACATAATTAGCAATATGTATACAAATATTCTAAAGTTGTTTCAGATAAATGGTCAATATAAAACAATATTTTTATTGAATTGTCTTCATTTAAAATAACAAAATACTACATTTCACAATAAGTACAAAGGAATAATTTTGAATTGTGTTTATTCGTAGAAACAACCCATGTTGTAAGTTTCTCGGCTCCACTTAGGTCATCATCTTGAGTATATTCTCTGTTAAAGGAATTCCTTCATTTCTGGAATCATTTGGGTTTCTATAAAAATAATATCAAATGAAATAAAAATTTAAATTTTTTAATCTTTTTAAATCCATGACTTTGAAGATTGATTTACGTTATTGAATATAATTAAAATATTGTTTATTAAATATAAATAATTCCACTGCTCTATAAACAATTTCCTTACGAACATTCATATTTTATGCAGGACATTTGTAGATATTAGTCTTTTTGTGTTTTATAATTCAAGATTATATTAGCAAAGTCTGGAGGTGCCGTAAAAACATGATCGTCATTCGTAAGCAAACACGATACCTACTAGTATAGTTCGTGGCTGGCCCAGGCTTTGCGGTTTTATTTGCTCTAAAATAGCTGGCAACTTTCCACATTGTGGTCCGTATTATAAATCAAACAGCAAAGTAAAATATTTCTGTCCCAAGTTCCTGAGCAGAATATTTAGATGGACTCTAAAACCTCTCGTGTAGGTAATTTGTAAGTAATAACGCACGTGGTCGACTTATTTTCAGTAAATATCCCAATGTTCAAATTATTTCATAGCCTGTGTACTTCTACTAACGAAACAAAACAATTTCTATAATTCTTGTAAGAAGAAAATAAAAATAAGGTTATATAATCTATGTTAATAAAAATAAATTATAACTAATTTAAAGTACGCGCTATAGTTAGTAGAGGTTGATAAAACTTTGGCAGAAGAATATTAAAATGTATTTTTAACAAGTAAATAAAAAAGTACTATTTTTATTTTCATTAAAATGGATATATTTATTAAGCTAAACAGTTTTACAGATCTGCTTTACTATTTCGTAAAACATATTGGTACATATTTTTTTGTATATGTACATATTATTTGTAAAACGTATTGGTACAACGAATTTCTTTCAATATTTAGTTAATAGTTAGTTATATACTAAATAAACAAGATCATTTATAAATATAATCCTTCGATGTATTAGATGAATTTAATAATTTAGGATATTGGCATCAAGAGACTCAACTACAATCAAGACCTAAAAAATGATAAAACTGTTTTATTTATGTCAGTCTACATTGTTGATGATTGTGATAAAGTCATTTTATTGAATTGATGAGAATTTTTAAAACAAAAATTTAAGAATTGATGAGATAATATTTATTTTATAAATAAAATTCTACAAATTAAATGGTCCTGATGCTTACATTTTTCAAGTAGGTTTCGTAGAACAAATCGTGTCTTTCAGTTCTTCTAAGACTCGTTAATTACCTACGAAATATACTATTAGGATCCCGCAGTAACCTAATCTTAAGTTGTGAATGTGTCAGTACTCCTGGAAGAATACTATGAAAGAAATGTTTTTTTTTTCTTTTAGGTGGCAAAAAAAGAACTACTTTCCAATACAAATCAAAAAATTAACTAGCCAATATTTTCTCTAATTCATTCAATAAACCCCAGCTTAGAGTGGGAGCAAGATAAGTCCGCGGTAAAGTAGGGTAGTTACTATAGCATATCAAACTGCTCTAGTGTACACGATCCATATCTCCTATTATAGATAAATTTCCTTATCTATGCTAATTTTGTTCCGTTATATTATATTATGTCAGTCCATAGAGACAGGCTACTTCTAATTGAATAGTACGAGATGTAGCGTTATGGTAAAAATTGGGATAAAGTATCACTTGGTGATAAAACTAGCAGATCAGCATTTTAAGTAGTAAAATAGAATGTACATAACTCTGGTGAAAAAAGTACAGAAGTAAATCAGTGTAAAAGACAATAGCATTGTTAGTTTTATTTTAAGGAAGTATCGATTATATGATAGAAGTAGGCATAAGTAGCAAAAAGAACTCACAAGTATGAAGAATTACTCTGGAAGCATAACATCGTAATTACATTTGAAAACCTTTCTTGATAAGCTGGCTTATTTACTTTATTAGCAATTGGGAAATTTACGAAAATAGGCAATATAATACATTAATTTTATTAAATTGTCTTCATTTAAAAGAAGAACTTATTACATTTCACAATAAGTACAAAGGATTAGTTTTGAATTGAGTATAACTGTAGAAAGAACACAGTGTATATTTTTCTCTGCGTTATTTTGGATTAATATAGACCAGGTTATCTGGAGAGATAGTGTATATTACTTTGTTAGTAATAGTTCTTGTATAAGGAATTTTCTTTCACAGTTATTAAGGTATTTATGATCCTAATATAAATGTATTGGTGTTCCAAAGAATTAGTACAATAAAACAATCATCAATCATAGAATTTAGACAAGTTTCATGTTTTATTTTAATTTGTATTTATTTAAGACTTTTTAGGCTCAAAACGAAATATAATGCACAAAACTGATAGTCATTGGTCATTTATTTATTATTATTAAGGTTATTTTACTAATATTTTTTAAAAATATTTTATATGATAGAAGTAATCATAAGTAGCAAAAATAACAAGTATGAGGAGTTAGTACTGGAAGTATAACATTGTTATTAGAGTTGAAGAATCTTTGCTGATAAGGTAACTTATTTACATTGTTAGCAATTGGTAAATAAAATTCTAAAATTAATTTAAACAAAAAGATGATTATTTTTAAGAATATTATTTTTAATGAATTCTCTTCATTTACAAAAAAATAATTACACTATACAATAAGTATTGAACAATATTTTTTTGATTGATTTTAATTGTAGAAAGAACCATATTATATGTTTCTCTGCGATACTTTTGATTATTATAGATCAGGTTATCTGGAGATATAATATATATGTGAGATTTTTTTTTTGCAGTAATAACATATGTATATTATGATCCTAATATAAATTTAATGGTTTTCCAATGTCTTAATCAATTTAGAAATTGTTCATTTTTTTTATTGCATTCATTTAAAGTTTTTTAGGATCTAATCAAAATGTAATGCATACAACTTATAATCACTTATTTTATAACTAAAGTCATTTTACACTTACAATCTTTTTTTTTTTTTATTTTATTACAATATGATCTATGATTTTGTCTTTTATTATGAATATAGGTTACTCTTAAAATTCCAAACGAATATTGCCGGCTAATTTAAAAAGTAAAACAATGTTTTTAAGGGTGTTCTATCTGCAATGGTGAAAGCAGAAAATATGAAATGTTAAACCCCCCACTTCAGCTAACTAAAGCCACGAGGGATAATATTAACTGTTGTTGCGTACACAGGAATGGTTTTTGCATCTCATATATCTATTTCTTGATTTTGTAGTATGTTTTTTCAGTCCTTATAATACTCAACAGAATATGTGAAGTATGTTTTGAACGTTGTTTTCTCTTAAGTCAACATCTTGAGTCTATTTTCTGATAGAAGAATAACTTCATATCTGTAAAAATTTAAGTTTCTATAAAAATAAAATCGCAATAATAATTGACAAAAGATTGATTAAGGTCGCTATGAGATTTTTAACTAATTCATTACAGATTGAAAAAATTCATAGAAAGTTTCGTTCTCAGTTTTTTTCTTTAGTTGGTTAGTGAGTATATTTGGGTAGTACAATAGCTATAATCTCACAGTTGAAATGTAATAAAATTATACCCGTTACAAACTACTAAAACTCAAAAAGAATATACATATATATATATATATATATATATATATATATATATATATATATATATATATATATATATATATAGAATATCAATATAAAAAATATTATATTCAATAGAATATATATTTCTCAATATGAAAAAGATAAAAAATTAATTTTAGAAATTGTTAATACATTAAAATTAATATTAAATCAAAACTATTTTTCATATAATAATAAAATTTATAGACAGGAAGATGGTTTAGCTATGAGTTCCCCTTTATCCAGTATAATTTCTGAAATATTTTTACAAGAAATAGATAATAATATAAATGCAATTATAAAAAAGTATGATAAAAATGGACATTGGTTCAGATATGTGGATGATGGGTTATATGTATCAAATAATAACAATATTAATTTAATAAATATATTAGATGAAATAAATAAAATTAATAATAGTATCGATTTTACATATGAAATGGAAAATAATGGTAAAATAAATTTCCTAGATATCACAATTATTAGAAATGAAACGAGTTTAGAATATATGATTTATCGTAAACCTACATTAACTAATCAAATAATACCTAATTATTCCAACCATCCATATAATCAGAAAATGGCTGCTTTATATAATCTTCTTTACAGAATGAATAAAATTTCTATGAGCAATGAAAATAAAATGAGGGAAAAAAACATAATATACCAGATAGCCGTAGAAAATGGTTACAAAAAGAAAACGGTAGGTAAATTAAATTATAATATATTACAAAAACAAATAAAAAATAATATTCATTACAATAGTAGTAATAATAATAATACTGTATGGAGTACTTTTACTTACACTGGTTTTGAAATAAAAAATATTTCCAAATTATTTACTAATAAAAACATAAAATTGCATATAGAACCAATAATAGAATAATAAATATAATTAACCATAATAATAATATAAATAGTAGGCCTATACATGACAAAAATGGAGTATATAAATTAGAATGTGAATTTTGTAATAAAGTTTATATAGGACAAACAAAGAAAAAATTAAAAGAAAGGTATAAAGAACATTTTAATGTTTTTTTAAAACCAAATATATATAAGTCTAATTTCGCAACCCATTGTATTAATAATAATCATGTTTCCTAATATAAATAATATGAAAATTATAAAAGAAGTAAATAAAGGGTTAGAAATGGACTATGTGAAGCATATGAAATTTACAAACATAATATTAATAACAAATTATTAGATGAACAAATTCAAATACGTTCTAAATACCATACTTTGTTCAATGTATATAATGTTGTGGCAGCAGTGGAATAGGTTTGGCAATATTGTAATAGATTTGGCAACTGTGTATTGCTTTATCTAGTAGCTTCATGTTTGTTAGACAGTTTTTTTTTTTTATCATTCTTAGTATTGTAACTCCTGAGGATGTTGGTAATATAAACCAACGAAAAGCTTTGAGTTTATTATTCAGTAAATTGAATATTCCTGTATTTGTGTATATTATTTGATCTTAAATATATATAAATATATATATATATACGCGCGCACGCGCGTGTGTGTGTGTTTGTGTGTGTGTGTGTGTGTGTGTATGTATATGTGTGTGTGTGTGTGTGTGTGTGTTTGTGTGTGTGTGTGTGTGTGTGTGTGTGTGTGTGTGTGTGTGTGTATTTATGTCCATGTCCTTGGCTTGTTTAACGGAGCACTTAGTCTCGTTCCTATGATGCACAGTTTCTGAAAATTCTCATTTACAGCAGTTTAATAACATTTTCTTTGCTTTATAGTTTTCTCTGTGTGGTTTGTTGGCTGATTGCTTTATAGGCATTTGTTAGGTCATTTACATTTAAATTTTTGGACATGTTTGTTTGGTGTTGAGCTTTTATAAATCTTTGCTGTTGATTAGACACATTTGTTTTGGCTTGGATTTTTGTGAGGTGTAGATTTTAGATGTTCGTCCTTCATGGGGGCTCGTAGACGAGGTTTAGGGGTCGATTCCTGCGCATCGGAGGCGGTGCCGGATCTGTGACTATTGTCGACAGATGCGGATAGGAGGAGCGTTCTGCTCGATCTTGGAGTGATGTAGTCAGTTTGACAATGAAAACGTCTATTGATGGGACGTTGAGTCCCGCTGCTATCACCATGTTGTTCACATACCACGGAGAGTTTGTGATTAGTCTGAGCATGACATTTTGGAAAGAGAGCACCTTCCTCTTTGAAGCATCGCTCAGAAGGGAATGG
This sequence comes from Prosapia bicincta, assembly GCA_036971475.1. NCBI lineage: Eukaryota > Metazoa > Arthropoda > Insecta > Hemiptera > Cercopidae > Prosapia > Prosapia bicincta. Next base: position 58,116,050 of record JBAIZL010000002.1, read on the forward strand.
CAAGCGAGAGCTGCGTAGGTGATGATGGGTCTGATGTACATTTTGTACACCATCACCCTGACGGGCATTGAGATCGAGTCCCCAGCTCCGCTGAGATGGGAATGAATGGTGAGCTTGTTGTCAAGCGTCACCCCTAGATACTGTACTGTGGTTTCCATGCTATAGGATTGTTGTTGAGAAAGAGCTGTGTGACAGGACAAGCTCGTTTGTTGGTGAAACAAACTGCTTCGGTTTTGTCCGTGTTAACTGCGATTCTCCATTTCCGAAGCCACGACTGGAGAAGGTCTAGTTGTCTCTGCATGTATCGAACTCCAAAATTAACATTAAGAGTGCGATACTGAAACATGGAGTCGTCAGCAAAGAGTCGCAGTCGGACAGATGGGTATAGGGGGACGTCATTGGTGTATACAAGATACAATAATGGCTCCAGAACTGAACCTTGAGGCACTCCGGCCTCGATCGGACGTCGCGTGGAAAGAGTACCTTTGACGGACGCCTGGAACCACCTGTTGTTGAGGTACGAATGAATGAGGAGGTACGGGACTGTTTGCCAGTTTGTACAGAAGGCCCTCATGATATACCCTGTCAAACGCTTTGCTGATATCCAGGAATACAGCGATGTTGTGACTTTTGTTGTTGACGCTATCTGCAAAAGAGTTAACCTCATTGGTTAATGTTTTACTTTACCGTGCTTTTCATTGCTTCACTATGGTTGGACCGGTAATAACAAAAAATATAGGCGTTTTTGCCTATATAGCGCCGTGTATTTTGTGTTCGAGTCTGTAGGTTATTGTACTGCACGGTGCCCCTAATCTTCTTACAGAAACACTGTTTAAACAATTTTTTTTGTTTTATTTTAGTTTTTATTTATTTAAGGCTCTTGATGCTCTAAACAAAATACAAGGCTTAAAACTGTTAATGTAGTTAAATAATTTATTTATTATTAATAATAATAACGTTATTTTACACTCTAATCCTTCTATTTTTTTAAATTGCAATATGATCTTATAGTTTGTATTGTATTATGAATTTACTTATATTATCCATATTTGTGCAAAAGCTGTCTCAAAATTTCAAAGGAATGTTTATTGGTTAATTTCAAAAGGAATACTATGTTTTCTAAGGGCGTTTTATTTGCGATGGTGATATAGGAAATATAAATGTCTTTACAAATTTTAATTATGAGTTGCTAAATGCTCTAATGTTCACGCATTAATTTGGAAATGCTTGATGGAACATTTGAGTTTAGACCGTGTATGTTGTATTTCTGTTCACGAGGTAAATCCGCATTCCCAAATAACCTCTACTTACGACTGGCGAACGGCGTAGTTCAACCACAACATGATCACACGACAGTACTTTATATAAATATATAAAATAAATATATAAATATAAATAAATATATATGAATACAAAAAAGGTTATCGTTAAGAAAAAAAACTATTTTTAACATTATTTTTCTTGTATTCATTTCCTTTAGGTACATATAGTGTGCGTACAATATATTTATACAGAGATTATGGGTGTAAATGAAAATATTGAAGTTCGAAAATATTGTATTCGATTTTCCTAATGCAGCTATTTAATTTAAAATTATTGTTTTAATAAAAATATTGCTTGTGTACATAAGTGATTATTTCATTATTTAATTTTTAAAACTATTAGAAATTGTAAACACTGTAAAAAACATTTTGAAAATTAATAAACATCATCACTCAAATCCCTCAAGTTAATTTATATTACATAACTCTTAAGTCCTAGGTCTCATCACATAAGCACTAAGATTTATAATCTTACAAACCTCCCAAACCTTTTTCAACCGTTTAACTTTCATATATATTGGTTAAATAATTGACCAAAATATTATTTTTACATTTAAAACTTTGTATCAATTATTTTGAAATCAGTTTATATTAAGTTATTCGTTAACATTTTGCCAATATTTTATCGTCAATGATTTGCATTGAAATTGGATTTATGATAAATAATATTTTAAAGGTACCTCAACATTTGTATTTATTTTGGAAACAAATTTGTCAAATATTATGTTTATTATTTTATTATTATAATTATATCTTAACCAATTTGTTTCTATGATTTCAATATTTACAAGTTTGAATACTGTAAGGTAATTTCCTGTAAAATGTAACGAAATAAAAACGTATTTTAGATTGTAATACAGTCAGCTTCCGCACATTGTTCACTTACATTAAATTTGAAATACTATTATGTTTATAAGGTGCCGCGCTGGTTAGGCAACATCATTCGTTTGTAACACCTCAATGCAGAATACCTTATTGATAATACCCTTTTTGTCAGAAAACATGAACAATTGGGACTTCATCTTGGATTTCTGTATTCCTTCGTTCGTTATGGGGAAGAAAGAGACCATCTACTCATTGTTTCAAAGTTGTACTGGCTGTACACTCTTTCTATATCACATTGGGACACAAGAAGGATTTATTTAAGTCACAAGCTTTGCTGCCTGGATACACACAGCTGACAACAATCAACTGAAATGAACATAATACGATTCTAGTAGCCTCCTGCACAGAGAACAGCACCATGCATCCCTAAGTAGGCTACGTTAGTGACTTGTCCCAATCTTTGAATATCGATATAGAACAGAGTTCCAATATATATCTATAAACATACTGCGATTTTTAAAAAATACTCTGTCTCAATGTACTAATTCAAAAATTTATTTTCTGCGTAATTTTTCGTACTAATTTCAAATAAATTTACTGTGTTTAGTTGCTTCTTTATAAATTGTTTCCTTACGTACTTTGTTTCTACCTAAGCTATTATGCCGGACACTCGTAACCAATAGTCTTTTTTTTGCTTTACATACCGACATAATGTTTCCATAGTCTGAAGTTGCAGTAAAAACAACATCGTCATTGGTGAACTAACAAGATATCCACGAGGATAGTTCGTGGCTGACCCGGGCATTGCGGTTTTATTTGCTCTAAAATACCTGGCAACATTCCACGTTGTGGTCCGTATTATAAATCAAACAGCGCGTTAAGAGATTTCTTGTCACAAAGTCCCTGAGCAGAATATTTAGATGGACTCTAAAACCCCTCGTGTAGGTAATTTGAAAGTAATAGCGCACGTGGTTGACCTATTTTCAGTAAATATTCTAATGATAAAATTACTTCCTAGCTTGTGTCATTTATCGATTGTTAACCTAATAAATATCTCAAATATATCGCTTCAACCGTATGAAAGTTAATCGTTTTTTAATTATGAAAATTGTGTTTGAGGATAATGTATACTTAAATTCCTAACCCTAAAATAATTTATTTAAATAAAAGGGCAAATACCATTATTTTTTAAAGTTAAAACGATTAAATAATTATTTTTTTCACATTTCCCTTAAGTAAGTTATACTCATAATTACCTTCGAAAATGTTTAATTAGAAAAATGTATTGTACAATTAGAGAAAAGGACAATGTAACTTACCATACTTTGTAATGTACTAAGATTCTATACGAATGTAGACTGTTATAGTATATTAAATGAATTAAAAAGTAAAAATTAATAATATCCTAAATTAATTGAACCCAATATCTTTCTGACACTTCTGTATACTATTTAATTATATTTCAACTACTTTCCTCAACATTTTCCATATTTTTCTTCCATATATATTATTTAATTATATTTCAACTACTTTCCTCAACATTTTCCATATTTGTCTTCCATAAATAAATCATAAGCGATTATAGTTGCATAACTTTAGCTAACACTTATTAACAATTGAAGTGTATGTTTTTAAAATGACAGAAGAGTCTTACTTCCTGAATTTGTAAGGCCTATTCAGATAGTTCGAATATAAGGAACTGTTAAATTATCTTCATTTGTGACATTTTCGTATTTTGTGTTATTTTATTTCCCATCAATATGTTTCATTTCAAACCTCTACGAGATTCAACTAAGATTCACATAGTTTCTTCAACTAAGCAATTGAATCATCAATTTAATTTGAAAAAATTTACAATCCTACTCTCAAAACTGATTGGGGTTTATGTATAGAGCTGGGATTTAGTTGCGCTTTATAGTTTGTTTGTAAGTTAGTATTTCCCGCTAGATGAAGCTTTTACTTAGCCAAATTAGGGGCCATATTTTTGTAACACCACCTAATTTATTTTCAAGTTTAATTTTCGAATTATGTTTCTTATATGTATATATTTCCATATTTATTCAAAAATATCTAATATTTAATAAAATCCTGACGTTCGCTAATATACAACGGTTAATTTTATCTTGTACTTTAAGGTACTTTCTATATTCCACTGTACCTGTAAGCTAAAATGTGTATCTAGGAAAACGTAGGCTACATTACTTCCTTATGCGGACTGTAAATGTAGTAGGTCAGTGTACTGAATCGGTAATGAAATAAGGTACACTTGTTAGGTTCCCTATAGAACATGGGTATATACAATAAATATCTATAGAATATTGACTTGTTAAGGACTTTTAAAGTTTGTGACACTTTCCATAAGATTAGGATGGTTTTATTTCTTCTTTCACATACAAAAAAGCAACATTTTCCTTCTACGGGGAAACAATCTTTGGAAAATAGTAATCATAATTTAAAATAAAGCGTAATAATTAAAACTAAGGAATTCAATATATCTACTACGATTTATTACTAAAAAATGAAAAGCTCCTCAAAAACAGCCTTGAAACCTATGTGTACATTATATTGTAATTATGATCTCGTCTGTTCCAAAGAACCAAAACAAATGAACTTACAAGACAGGGAAATTTGAATGTTCTTATACTTTTGAGTGTATTGAAGGCATTTTGAATTTTTTCCGAAAGTAAAGTAACAAGAATAAAAATATGTATTTACGATTTACTGCAAGTTGCTAAATAATGTTATGGATTATAGACGAACATTAATACTTGGTAATTGCTTAACACAACTACACTATTATTGAAAATAAATATTATTTTTGTATATATAAATTTTGTTTATGAACCAAAATATTCAAATTTTATTAACTCATAATAATCCGTATATCCGTTATATATATATATATATATATATATATATATATATATATTAATATATATATATATATATATATATATATATATATATATATATATATATATATATATATATATATACATATATATATCGCAATATGTATTCTTGTGTATTAATAAAGAACTTAGTCAAAATACAAATACAAGAATTATAATTGAATTTACATTCAATATATATATATATACATTTATATATATATATATATATATATATATATATATATATATATATATATATATATATATATATGTGTGTGTGTGTGTGTGTTGCAACGTACCCCCTCTCTCCTATTATCTCCGCTCTCTTTTGTGTACGGTGTTAAGATTCTATTACTTTTTATTATTTTTATTTCCGCCTGCTTATCTCCGCTCCGCTCTCGTGTTCGTGTAACCTCGAGCGTTCTAAAATTTTGTCTTGTGTTCACCCGTTAAATGCCACGCCTAAACGCGAGCCAATTCCCTCTGACTCTCAACTTAGAGTTTGTATGACCCCCCTAAAATGGTTAACATGTTTTGTTGGGTCTTTATATAGTCATACTTGTCAGTAAAGTAGTCAGCTAGAAAGAATCATTATTAATATGAACACACAAAATTTTCAAAGAATCTTACCATCTTAGAAGATCTGCAGGCACAGCAGGGGGACGTGCAAAATATGATCATGTTTAAGACCCTTTTTATTAAAGGCTCCTGTGTTCATTAAACATGATCTGCCAGTAGACATCATCTCTGGGCTTCAATACAAAAAACCAACTAATTTTTAGAATAGCTCAATAAAATTGTTCTCAGGAGAGAAATCGTTTGAAGAAACATTAGGTTCTGAATTTTATATACTTTTAATAATTAATGAAATTTAATTAAAACTGTACTTTGATTTTATAATCATTATTTATTAGTTGGAAAAAACTAAAAGTTTTATTGGTTGTTCAACACAGGATAAATTTAAATACCATAAGTTTTTATAATGCATTTAATTACTGGTTTTTAAAATAAAAATAAAAATATTTTCAACTAAAATACATTTGACTCTCTCTTTACTATTTCTTTGTTTTCATTGAAATCACAAATAATCAGTTAATTTTTCCTGATATTTCATATATTTAATTTCTACAATATATATATATATATATATATATATATATATATAAGTTATATATATATAGAATATCAAATGTGTTTTCCTGTTAGAATATTTTTAAGATCAAATAATATACACAAATACAGGAATATTCAATTTATTGAATATTCCTGTATTTGTGTATATTATTTGATCTTAAAAAAAAAAAAAAAATATATATATATATATATATATATATATATATATATATATATATATATATATATATATAATTCATTTACTACATTTACATATTTGAACAAAAATTATTTCCTAATTTAACAAAATAAAAAGTGTGAATTGGTAAATTTTACATTTTATAACAAATAATTTTTAAATTTGTATTCTTCTATAAATCTGGTCTTCCTGAAAGTGATTGGCTTATGGTAAAAAACCACTTTGTGAATTTAATATTTATTATTCACTATTTACGCATTTTTATTATACAAATTAATTTTACTGGACTTAACATTTATTTAAAATTCAACATAGAGTGAAGTCCTTGTTTAATTTTTATTTATAATTTTCAATTTAATATTTCTAACTTACTAAATTAGACGTTATTTATTATAATAAAGAAAATGACTGGCCAAGGATTTATCTGCCGGTCCTACAGTCCTCTCGTCTTGATTTCGGGTCCCTGGACATTGGAAATAGACATCTCTTTATAGTCGATGGAAGTCCTTCTCCATTCTCTTGGTCTTCATGTCCCGGAGGCTGAGTCTGAAGCCCTCGTCCGTGGATCGAATTAGACGGCAGAAACGGGACTATTTGGTTCCATCTGGCCTATGGTGGTTGTCCTATGCGCGGACCGGCATAGTGACCGTTAGCACCTCGAATTAAAATTTTAATTTTACAGACCAGCCTACAGGTCCATAGGTTCCTGCATTTATTACGGCTATGTAACCCTTCCCCACCCGCTCTTAGCTCGTCGTTATCTCCGTGCTTTTTTCTTGTAAGGGCGGGTTGGACAACGTATTAGTTTTAACCTGCATAATTTTGTTATCTGTTTTAGAACACTGAAAAATGTCTATTACTTTAAAATTGCTGTAACTTTTTTGTTATTTAAGTTTTTTTTTATTTAGTTTTCACTATTGTTCATTTTGGATTTTGCTGGTCATTTCAAAATGTCAGTTATACTTCTACGTGGCCTAGTTCTCAAGTTAGCATTTTTCGGGACTTAGAAAATTTTCACTGTACTCCCGTTTGTCATACTTAGTTATTACAATTTTATTTTAATTTAATTTTTAATTTCTCTTAATAATACTTATTCAAGATTTGTGCTTTTTTGAGTTTTAGTATATTTGAAGTACAGGAATATTGTCGGTAATGGTATTAGCTGGATATTAAATTTTATTGAATTTTATCAACTTGCTAAAACAATAAAATTCAATCTTCAACTACTATTTTTATTTGTTTCGTTTTTCGTTAATAGTTTAACGTTGCCAATACAATTTTCAAATGATGAAATAACATTCGTGTTATTATTAAATATAGTTCGAAAAGCGTCAAATAACTACATTAAATATTTTATGACAATACAAATATAGTTACGAAAGACATAACGATAAAAGGGCTTTTGTTATATGATATTTATTTCAGTTAATATAACAAAAAAGTGTCACGAAAAAGCATTTTAGGTTCCAAGTGGGTTTTAACACGTTCCTTGCTTTGTGTGGAATACCAAAAAGACTATACTCACTTCACAGGCTGTAACAGCAGCAAAACTAGTCTGTCAGATCCTGGCAGTAGGCCAAATGTAATTATAGAACTTTTTTTTAAAAAAAGGTTTATGTTTAAGGGAAACCAAATCGTAAATATGGTTGAATTGAAATTCATAACAAGGTTTGAAAATTGACAAAACCCGGTTTTTGTTTACTTACTTCTTATTCTAGAAGCTCTAATTTAATAGAATATTTCACTAACATTCCTAAATATAGGAAGATAAAGATAGGCAGTTACGTGCCAACCAAATGTCGTTCGTTTATTTATATGGCGATTCTATGTGCTATATAGTCCACCTTAATTCACCTAAATAGTTTTTGCGATTCTTAGGAGAACTCTCGTCATTCTTGATTACCTTATAAACGTTATTAATTTTATGTATACCAGCTTTTTTCTAAAACTCGTTAAAATTTCCTCAGGTCTCTGTTTTTAAAATATATATTGGCACCAATGGCATTACGTTTGACATTTTTTACTGATAATAAACCGTTAATGAGCAAGGGTACTGAAAAAAACGAAAGAAAAAAATTATTATTTTAGTGAAGAATGGAAATTAAATCTAAACTGTTTTATCCATTAAAATACAAACTTTACTTGGATATATTAAGAATACCATGTCCAATAAAACACAAATTTGACTTTACGTTATTCATTTATTTATGTATTAGTTTATTTATAATTTGAATTTGAATTACACTTCATTCAAATAAATAAACTATTATATTATCAAATTTTATTAAAAAAAAAAATTATTAAAAATATATTAAATAAGTTAAAACGTTTATTCAAATGTTTTTAATTTTAAAAAAACTGTACTTTCCTAATTTGAGACTTCTTTATGTACTAGACATAATACTTTAAAATCAGTCAAATATTATCAGGTACGGTTTTCCATGAAACAATTTTTAATTTGTCTGTAAGTTTTCCTATTTAAAAAAATTATTTTTGTGTTTTTTATAAAGATTTAAGCCATTTAGCAAAGCACTTGGTGACTAGTGTAATTAAATTTCGCTTTTTAGGAGTAGATCTTTCATCACGATGACACGTATATACATATTTTTATAAATTGTAACCATACATAAAAATAAATTATTTTTTTGCAACATGTGTGCTTCGGCGATATTACGGTTTTGGTATGGGTAAGATTTTAAAGCTCCAATATATTTTTGGAAGTTTTTATTAATTTGTATATCCTAGTTTTACAACCATTAGGTTGGCCACTATTGTCCTTATTACAAATAACTAGGTTGTAAATTATGCTGCCTAATATTATACCCAACAGAGTGGGTTGTAGATAAGGGAAAAACATTGATACAACAATCTCTTACAAGTGATTCCATAAATATTTACAGATACATAAACCAATATGAGGGGTGAATACGTGAAGCATTAAACTGGTGGTAGAGACCTGTAATGACTCATTGCTACTTGTAATACAATGTTTATAGGTTTAGGTATTATACGTTTTAAATTTAGTACATGCTTTGCGGTTTCGCTTCACTTTCTTACACTCAGCCTCTTATTTACGATCGAAACCTACACTTGACATGTAAGTCGATGGTTAATTTTATTTATGAATTGAAATCAAGAAATGCAAAGAACTGTACAAACCCGCATTACAAGATCTCACACTCATCTAATCTATACAGCCGACAAGAGGTTTGGCTTACTCTTACAGTAAACGCATGTTAAATTTATTATGAATATAGAATTCTGATTTGAAACAAAAAAAATTGGAAATGCTTGGCTTTCACTAGCCAAGCGTAAGAATATATATCTTTCCTGAGTTGTTTCTAGGTCCATGTCGCTATCTAATCACACACACGTCTGACCTGCTCTCCCCAGTCTTTTCACTCTTCCCTGACCTATTTTATAGATTACAACTCATGAGTGAGTGATAGACAATAGGTTTCTAGTTATAATATTTTGGAATACCAACGACGTAAAATATTTTTTAAAAGTCGAACTTCATCACTATATGCAGAGAAATGATTGCAAAATATATTCTAAACGCACACGCTGTGGACTGCAAGCACATAAACATACGTAGATAGCTAGTTCCCTTCAATCTGTTAATAAGCCCCTTTAGAACCAGGGCTTAAGACTATGTAAAACAAATCCCAATTTTATAATAATCGTTAAGAAAAAATGCAATAAACAAACGCTTATCATTTAAAAAATATATATATGTGTTCGGAAGAGAAAATGTTTAGATAAAGTTGGTAAAATTACTTCATGACAATATAGTAAGATGACGTAAGCGAGATATCAAACAGTATAGTACGGTTTCGGTGATGGAAGAATGGCGTAGTAGTGCATGTATATTATTAAAATATATAGAAAAGAAAATAAAGAATAGAGCTTGTTATTATTGTATTAAAGGTAACTTTGAACAATGTGTAAAGATAGGCAATGGGCAAGGCAATTAAATGAATGGAACACAATCTCATGATGAAACAAACAGTATTTTTTTTGTAATTAAAAATAAAACATATCTAGACCTAGTAGGGGTAAATATGGCGCGTGGATAATATGTGACCTCTGACAGACAAAACGCAATGAGGCCGATAGGAGAATACTGGCACCACTGCTACTAGATGGAGTAAATATTGGGCTTGGTCAACTTGCGAACCACTGCTACTACTCCCATCTTCGTTGGCAGTGTTTATTTGGTCAGTAGTATTTAGTATTGGCCAAATATGTGTTTATATTTCCTAATTCTTTTTTGTAAATGCCAATGATCAGAGACATTTCATCATTTGAAAAAAGTTATATAATTATATTCTTTTAGTTTTAATATATATGTTTACCGTAAATGAGATGAGTAAATTAAATATTAACAATAAAAATATTCCTAATGGCATAAAGTGCTGTATATTTCGGCACATGTAATACATATACATAATTTACAACAAATTTGACGGTACAGTAGTACATCTACCTTTGTCTATATAAAAACATTTTATTGCCATAAATGGGAAATTTATATATCAATTTGATTCATTGAGAAAGGTACTTAAAAATTAAATTATATTGCAAGTGTTCTAAAAGAGCTATCCTATTTTTCATAACATATTTATAAATATAGTAAACGTACATTTAAAATCAATAATGTGAGATGCGAAAACTGTTTATTAGATTATATATTAGTTTCTAAATTACAGCTTTTCTGATATTCCTAACTAAATTATAAATACGTTTAATAACCCTCATAAAATTATTATCCGCAAATACAAATAGTGAAATGAAATAAATCCGTATTAACAATTACCATATTTTAAAAAATTCCCTTTTCAATTGTAATTTATTACATAAAATAGTTATTATTTCATTCTAACAAACAAAAACGTTTAATGATTTATTTCACCAAAAAACAATAGACCCTTATTTAGTTTTAAATTAACGACAAGATATGTCAACCCTTTTGCTGCTTGTTTCTTTCTAGTAACTGAAAAACTAATGCTTCATTCTCTATAGGCTGTGATTAATTGATCCTTTATATTCAATAATATAACCTATCAAAATTCCTCTCCATCCCTTCTTAAAAAAGACGCTGTCATCTTGATTAATTACGACCCGCTATCTTCACAAATTATTTCACCAATGATAACAAAATTTAATAAAAAATTGCAGTAAAACTTTAAGCAGTGGACCTTCGATATCCGCGGGTTCGGTATTCGCGGTTGCCAAAATTACAAGATATCTAGCGAATATGTATGGAATTTTAAAAGAAAGACAAGAAAGACAGTACAGTAACTGTGCAGGTCGTAGGATAATGTGTTCCCGTCTTATTTATGTTGTACAGTACTATAGTTACTTATCACAAAAAAATCTGATTATTCTCCAAACATACGTTATAGCGTACACAACTAGGCCTACTACTCAAAAGATAAGAATTCCTTATTTATAACTAGTGGTGTTATCGTCACTGACAGACAACGATGAGTCAATCTGGTGCCAAAATCCAACATACCTACATAAGTTAAGCATCACTTGTGTTTACTTACTGCTAATTTAATATTTTTGAAATCCAAACATCGATAATCGTATCCGGCGAACGCAACTAACTCGGATTTTGCTATTCACCTCTATCTGAGCACACGAGGTAATTATTGATTAAATGATAAGGCGGTTGAAACAGAATCAAAAGTTTATTTATTTAGTGCAACCTTTCGAGAATTAATTTTCCGCCTTTACGAAACCTAAAAACAATTTTCATTTCATTATAATTATGTGTACAATATACAAGTACAGTCACAACAAACATTTCAGACTTTAAAAAATTACGCAATGAAGTTTTAGTTAAAAACTTATTAAGATGACCCTATAACGTGGCGAGAGTCATAAAATCTTCTAAAATATAATTAAAAACAGTAAAAAAACTGAGAGAACAATAATATACACATATAAAAACACTCAAAAAACCCATACACACTAAACCATAAAACGACAAAAGGTTCAACCATACAACCAAAATAAACTATTTCTAGGGTATTTTTATTTATACTACAACGGCCTATACATAGTACATAACTTATCAAAATCATTTTCAATATTGGTATCATTCTTCTGTATGTTAATATGTACAACTTCAGAGTAAGTCCTCCTCCTCTAGTTGGACTCATTATCCAATATAATAAAATTTGTAAAATCAAATTTATGTCCAAACCTTTTACTGTGTTCTAATAAAATGAGAGGAAGACTGTCTATCCTTCTTACTACTATTCTCATGTTTACGTTCACGAACACCCATTTTTTAGTCTCACCCACATAAGTGACGTCACACTCCAGACAGTCAATTTTATACACTCCATTATTCATACGTAATCCATCAGTACTGTCTTTACATCTTTTTATAAGATTTCTTAAATTATCCGAAATTAGAGGAACCGTTGTAATGTTGAACTGTCTTATTTTATTAGCAATATTCTACCAAATACTCTATATATATAAAGTAAACATATTATTATCCCTGCAATTATTAATAGCAGATTATTATCCCTGTTGAATTATTAATACTATTATTATACTATATATATTTAAAATCCTTCACCCTCGTTTTAAAATAAACCAACTTTTTAATTTTAAAACTAAGAAATCCCAAAGGATAATCATTATGTAGCAAATAGGTGTTCATTAATTGAATATAGAGAGGGATGAGCCAAGAGCAGGACTTTATCGACTAAAGAAAATACGATCCCCATCTTTTGGAATTGAGAATGGTAAGAAATAAAAATGTTTAAAACGCCGAGAAAACGTAGGTTTAAGGTACTCAACTGAAATAATATTTTCATTGTCCATAACAATTTCCAAATCCAAACAATTTTATTTTTAACATTATCCAATTGTACCTCATGTGTAAAGTTCAACCTATCATTATACTCAATAAAAACATCCAACATCTCACCTATTTTATCCTGCGAACTGATAGTAAACACATCCACACACCTCTAACACAATAATGGTTTAACACTCAATTTACTCATTCTGTCTAATTCAATATCGTCCAATAAAAATTCCGAACATAGTGAAATAATAAGAGACCCAATCGGAGTGCCATAAACCGGCCTTTAATACTTAATATTTAATTCAAAAGAGGTATTTACCGTAAACAATTCTATATTTTGAAGTATACCACTAGGAGTTTTATCATAGGATTGACTAATTTTAAAATACAAACTTTCAATAGAACGTCATACGAATGCCTTACCTACATTAGTAAAAAGTCCGTTGCCATTTTATCTAACCATTACATCAGGAATTTTCAAATCTCTAATATCACTAAGAAAATCCAAGCTATTTCTAATATATGATTTAGGTTTAGGAACACAATTAAGAGTCACTACAGTTTTTGTTAGACCGTAGGTTAGTGAATCAATATAGGACACCACCAGACGTAATGGAATAATAATTTTATGAACTTATAATCCATACAATTTATGTAGAGCTGTGTTAGTTTGTGTGACCAAATTTAGATGTAATCTATTATTAAAGATTGCAATATTCCATTGTTTTCGTAAGTTTGTGTATGTTTTATTTTTATTTTATTTTATTTTTAAAAGTATATGTCTGCAATGTTATATTTAGTATGTTTAACAAAATAATATCCACTTGTTTATACCATATGCATAGCAAGAAAACTATTTACACTTTTGGATCACACATACATACATTCAAACTTCAATCGTATATACTAAACCATAAATATTTTCTTATTTTATGAAGTTTACAAGGCTGTCAGTATAATTGATTAATAACACTTAGGAATAATAAGAGAGATACAATAGATTTAAAGTAGTGGAATATTATATGTTATGTAAAGTTATTGCTTAGTCTATATCTTAAAATGTATTTACGTAATAAAGGGCAAATATATGCCATTGCAAAAACATAGGCTCACTTCCATTTGTGTTTGAGTGACACTGAGTGTATAATTTAGAGGAGGATAATAAAGATAATATAAAAAACTGTAATGTTATATAAACAACATTGTGACAGAACTAATGTTTCAAAATACTTGATAGAACATATTAACCAGGAAACTGAATACCAAATCACTAGTAATTTGGAAGTTACTGTGAACAAATTAAATACCGAGAAAGAGTTTATATAAAACTGTCAAGAAGCAAAAGTGCTTCTGAAGTGTTGACGTTACACTTGACTTGGCCTTACGAAAGTATTACTTGTTTACCTTTATACCAAACAAGCTTTTATTAAGCTCAAACCCTTCACCTACTTGACTCGTGTACAGTAGTGTTGTAAACGTGTGTATTTCCTTTATATTTTATGTGGTTTACTCATAATAGATTTGCTGTACGTAACATGTTCAAATAATCCATTTACATTTATTATATTTTAATACTGCAATATAAAAATACAAAACTTTTCTGTACAAATTAATTAAGTTAAATAAAATTTACAGGTAGAAATCTCTCTGATATATCTGTAATATTCTATTGGCAATGTTCCTAATAGGTATTTACCGTAGAAATTAAGCATGAATTTATATCTTCAGAGGATAAAGTTTTTAAGGAGTTAAATGGTTATGTTAAATAAAAAACACAAAATTATAGCATCAATGCGGATTTTTTACTATTTTAAATATTTGTCATGTCTTTTTATTTAAACTTTTGTGTTGTTAGGGGAAGTAACATTTTACCAAATCTGAGATTACATGACATACGTCCTTCACAATTCGCGATAAACTAAGTGACACTACGTGAAAACAGTAGAGTTCTATTCAAATCTTGAATTTGTAGGAACATTAAATGAATGCGTTTGACATAACTTAGTCATGGGATAAAAATGTTTCACCCTATTCAATTCTGTTTGAAATGACGTCTACTTAGAAATTCCGTAAATCCCTTCGTATTTAAAATACTTGTAGGCCTATTCAAATTATTTCTATAAAATATATATTGTGTCATTAATTAGTAGTTTCGTTTCATCATCATCATCATCATCATCATCATCATCATCATCATCATATATATATATATATATATATATATATATATATATATATATATATATATAGTATTAGTTACTATCCGGAGTACATCCGTTCATTTTGCAGTGCATAAAATCACAGTTCCGACGTTTCCCTAAGTACTTTTGGTGGAAGTTCATTAATTTTACCATTAACACATACAAAGAAGATACCATGGTTAAGTGCATATTGTAGGTATTCATACAATAAAGTAGATTAGAGCCAGAAAAATTAAACAATATAGTAATATTCATGAAAATGGTTATATACACCATGAAACTATCCAATTGCGGGAACTACATAATAGGCTACTACCAACGTGCTCAAAGGTTAGAAGAAAAAGATTATCTTTACATACAATTTTAATTACACTAGATTTTATTGACATGAATAATACAATTTATTTAATATGATATTATGTACATAATATTAGTATACAAGATAGAAGTAGATCCATATTACTAAAAGTAACTATATGCTTATAATACTTTGTAGTATATTTTTAATAATGAATGAATAACCTAGAATACCAGTATATACATATATATATATATATATATATATATATATATATATATATATATATATATATATATATATATTTATATATATATATATATTTATAAATCATTCCTAATGATCATGACCAGTCACGATCTTCTGTAATAAACAAAAAATGTATTAAATCAAATATTAAGTATAACTGGCCGCTTTGTTTACGTACATAGAGATTGATAGTGTAGTGTCGAGATTAGAAGGGAAAGGGGTAGATTGTGTATCTCTTTTACTTACAATTTCAATTACACTAGATTTTATGGACATGAAGAATAAATATGTTATTATATACAGGATATCACTACAAAAGATAATATAATATTCTGTATATTATGTGTAACTAAATACTTATAATACTTTGTAGTTTATGTATGTTAATGAATGAATAATTTACAATACTTGTATATACCTCTATGTATTATCAGAAACAAATTCCTAATATTTACAATCCGAGGAATGTTTTTTACAATATTTCCTAAAATGTATGTAGCTAAACACTTGCGTAAGTACTATTTAATTTAATTAAATCTTAATTGACTTTAAATACACAAACGTACTACTCCTGAAGACCTAGTCCAAGGTAAGAGGAGCAAAGCTTAGAGTCTTTATTCAAAGACTGGTAGGACCTCCAGGTTTGATTTTTCTTTTTATTGGAGTAAATCTATGATTAAGATGTTTTGTTAGAGTTTGGATAAGTAATAACTTTAATGTTATTTTTAATTAGGGTTATATTTCAAAATCATGTAGTTTCTTGCAAACTTGTTAATAACAATATTAATTATGTAGATCTACAAAAATAACCTCATTATCTATACCCATAACAACTGCATCTCAACATTTATTTCTAGATCTACACCAATAACAACTTTATATTGGATATTACTTAGTATGAAAAACATTGGATTATTTGTACTTAAATAAAAAGATATATATTTTATTCCTATCATATAAAACACATTTATGATCTAGTATTTAAAAAAAAAATAAAATTTTTTACAAAACTTAAATTTAATTTATGTAAATACTGTCAATTTCCGTAGATGAAATGCGTTCTTCACTGGTTAATTAGATGCAGAGATCTTATATTGCGTGTTAGATAAACTTATAACACGCGTAATAGGCGCCTGCTCCTATTGCTGCTTCCACTACAAATGCCGCAAAAAGCTAACCCGTTCTATCCTTGCCAGTTCAGACTTCAATTTATTTTCTTTTTTTTCCAGGATTTGAAAACTTGTAGTTCCTCTTCGTACTATATTTGTTTACTTTATTGTTGTTTTATGATAATTTGTAGTTTATAGGTTTTATGATGTTATAGTACTATTAAGTTTAGTAATAAAGGTAATTATATTCATATGAAACAACAATTAAATAAATATAATAAAGTAGAAGTAATCAAAGTTTTCAAATAATCGTATAAAAGAAATAATTGAAGACTAATCTTGAAAGGTTGGAACCAGCTAGAGATGTGTATCTTGTTGCATTTGTAGTGATAGGGACAGCCACTTATTAATTGTACGTCTTCTAGATTGAATTTTTTTTTATTTCATTTTTTTTCTTGTTAGGCCTTTTTTATTGAAAGCGAAGAGTAATATAGGCCCCTGCTTCCTAATAACAAGTAAAAAAGCATTTTATCTAACGAAATGTACTGTGTTTCCATAAATTATTTTTAACTTTTGTAAACCAATTTTGTTAATTAAACTTCCTTTCCACTTTGTGAGATTTATTTATTGTTTTAAGAGTTAGAGTTTTTAAACAGCAGATCATATTAAGTATGAATAGCCCAAATGGCGTTAACACTAAGAAAGTAATATCACATGCACATGTTAAAGGTGTTATTTGGTTAAATGTAGATTTTGTGGATGAGATATGGACTATTGATAAATACATGCCAATTTGTGTGCGTGCATGCGTGTGTGTGTGTGTGTGTGTATGTGTGTGTGTGTGTGTGTGTGTGTGTGTGTGTGTGTGTGTGTGTGTGTGTGTGTGTGTGTGTGTGTGTGTGTGTGTGTGTGTGTGTGTGTGTGTGTGTGTGTGTGTGTGTGTGTGTGTGTGTGTGTGTGTGTGTGTGTGTGTGTGTGTGTGTGTGTGTGTGTATGAGTATGTGGTCTAAAATTACTTTTGGAGAATAATTTATTTACTTTTTTAAACCTTATTTGAAATTCGTTGCTTTCTTTATAGAAATATTTTAGAAATGATTATTAGTAACTATGGTCTCAGTTAGAATTAAGTTAACTACTATTTATTGTTGAAATTGTTTTATTTTAAATATACGTTTATAGTTATTGCTTTAAATGGTATAAAATAATTTTACCACTTACGACGCTTTTCAGTAACATACATAGAAACGGTTAAAGATATTACAATGTGTAAAGTACATTGTATTATCAAAAGAAACATTATTTATGGAAGTATACAAAGACGAAGCTATTAATATTTGAAAAAAAATGTGTCGAAAATAATAATGAGACTTAATGTTTATCAATGATCAATTAGGAATGTATAAGAATCTATGCATTAGTTAATAACATAGGCCAACAATCTATGCACCTATTATTTGTTTTCAGCATTTGCGATACGACATGAGATACGTTATAGATTACTTAATAATGTTTTACATAGTTTAGACATTTTGTAGAAGTTCATACAAGACTTTGTAAGGTAAAACTATCTACGTCTTTTAAAATCTATCTATACTGAATCTTGCTATATTTTTTTTAAATACCCATTTGATCAAAACATCAAGTTACTCTCTTTGCATAGCGCCACCGGTAATTAATTTATTCATCGGTAATTTTAAGTTTTACATCATATTATTTTATGCTAATTTTCTCTGTAGAAAATTGTACTCGTATGTAAACATTGCATTGGCTCTAACAAATCATCTATATATAATTCGTAAAGACAATACAAATTTAAAAAAAAACAATAAATTTGAGGGAATGATGTATCAGTAACAGATACAGTAACATACTAATAATTACTCTACTGTTTGCTTCAAGGAATTTATGAAATAGTTTTTTCGTTTGTTTTAAAAAGACCTCGGATAACATTTATTCAGAACTTGTATCTGATAATATTTATAAACATATAGAAGTAGATTTAATAGTCATTGAAAAAGACATCCGGAACGATTTCGAGTTTTATTTATATGCAACAGATAATTTGCTTCTTTTTACTGTATTACCAAAAATATAATATCATAATTCAAAACTTTTAAGTCAGTACAATTTAATGCGATTAGCATGTGTATGAAGTTTAGCTCCAATATCTTACAATAAAAAGATTGCACAACGCAGCGAGATATTAAATATAGATATCATCGCACCGTCTATTAACGCGCAATTGTTGCAATTGAATATTGAGGTGCATTTTAAGTTCATAAAAACCAAAAGTGCATTTTAATCACGCACTTTGCAGCATGGTCCCGTGAATAACCGGTTCGTTACACCGATATTGTGCAAAACTGGACAGAAAATGCGTACACCTAAGCAACCTAAGTGTCCTTTGGAATTTATAACGATCACCGAAAGGTATACCCTTATATGATATTTTACTATAATGTAGTATATTACGTAATATTAATTAATGCATACCTTTTATGACATATGACAACATAGTTTATGCCCGTTCCATAACTTTTATATTTAGGATTCAGAATTATTTCTTCATATTATTAACAACAACAACAACAACAAACTGGAGTGACCATAGCTTCTTCAATTTATTTGTTTATATTCAAAAAGACAATTTTCTGTTACAATCTAAAATACTTGTAATAATATATGCTATAAACTAAATTTCAATTTCATAAAAAATCGGTGACATGTCAGATATAAGTATTATAAATAGAATATTAAATATTACAAATACCACAATACATATTCAGAGAAGAAATACAATGTTAAAGAAACGCAAGCATACTCACTCACACACACACACACACACACACACACACACACACACACACACACACACTCACTCACTCACACACACACACACACACACACACACACACACACACACACACACACAAACACACACACACACACACACACAAACACACTCACACACACAGTCACACACACACACACACACTCACTCACTCACACACACACACACACACACACACACACACACACACACACACACACACACTCACACACACACACACTCACACACACACACTCACACACACACACACACACACACACACACTCACACACACAGTCACACACACACACACACACACACACACACACACACACACACACACACACACACACTCACTCACTCACACACACACACACACACACACGCACATAAACACACTCACACACACAGTCACACACACCACACACACACACACACACACACACACACACACACACACACACACACACACACACACACACACACACTGCGACGGCCTACACCGTCAATGGACTTTATTTTAAAAATACTAACTCACAGAGATTTAACCCTTTGGTTACTGTTTACCGAATAATGAACTCTTTTTAGGCACCCCAGCTTAATGACCGGAGTGTAGGATTGTATAAGAAATTGTTTATCACATAAATTTCAATTTAATTTGTAATTTAGTGAAACACTATTTTTTATTTATAAATATATCAATTTACGCTTTATCACAGATTAATTAATTTTACAAAATTAAACGTCTTAAAAATATACTTCTTTTTCATTTACAGAAATTTCAAAATTAACCTAATAAATGAACTCGTTATTTCTTTCTTAAACACTTTACCATAGCTCAGTTTAATATTTTAATTCCTTATAACCCTTTAAACAGTTTGGTTCCAAATGTAACTCTTTGACAAATATACTTCATTTTAGCATACATTTATGTCCTGAAATCGACGATTTACATTTAAATTTAATTTATAGAAAAATACACAAATTCATCCCTGAAAAGAGAAAAATATTAACACTTTTAATTGCAAAACGTATATCACCTATATAGATGAATCACAGTTTACCAGAAGGCTTCACATATTCAATATTCAAAATTATACCCTTCATTGTCAATATTAATAATATAGTTTACACAAAATACATGCTTGTTTAAAATTCCCCGTCCTTCAAAACAACCCCATATATTTACCACAAATATTAACATATAACAATTTATAAAGACAATTCACATGTTAAACATTCAAAATCATTTAAAAACCTCACCCATTTTAATCAACAATTATTATCAAGAACATAACCCAAATTAATAACTAATATCATCAGAAAAATATACCTATTTCTAAACATTATATTTAGATCCTAATTTTACTATACTATTTGTACATTTAGCATTTAGATATATATATATATATATATATATATATATATATAGAGAGAGAGAGAGAGAGAGAGAGAGAGATCATACTTATTTTATTTGTCAGTTAATATTGAAAATATACTTTTTGACTCTTGTTTGTGTTTGAACAATATTTATTTACTTTCTGTAAATCAGAGAATTACTTCAACAAAAATTATAATGTCTTC
The DNA here is from genome assembly GCA_036971475.1 of Prosapia bicincta. NCBI lineage: Eukaryota > Metazoa > Arthropoda > Insecta > Hemiptera > Cercopidae > Prosapia > Prosapia bicincta. Next base: position 58,137,509 of record JBAIZL010000002.1, read on the forward strand.
TGACAATTGTGTATATTTATTTTAATTTGTTAATTTCTAACCTGCCTAACTTGCAACCCTTCATACTGGGTTAATCTGTACATCTTTTCCAATCCAGAACCAGCTATGCTTAATTTTCATATTTTTGTATTCAAACAAATATAAAACTTCCTTAATCATAATTAAAGTAACATATAAAACCCATATAATTTTATTGTTTATTACGGTAATACTGCGTAAGTAATACTGCATATTTTTAGCAAACACCAATTATAAGTTATATGAATGTATTAATAAAGATAATCATATGTTAAATGTATGTGTATAATGTCAATTATGTGTTTTATAATCAATATACTAAATAATAAAACAGGGCGTTTTAAAATGTATTGTGGTGTTAAAAGAATAAAGCTCTTAGAATGTGAGACAACAATATGAGATTACAAAGTTCTTGTGCTTAGTGAGCTCTCTTAGATCGTTTTGTACAATTAGGAATACTCGAGGACAATATTGAACTGTTCCTCCAACTTTAGAAACTTTAAAAGCTTTCTTTGAGTGTAAATAAGCATTTCTCATATACTAAACAAAACTACCAATCCATGTCGTTAAAAGCCTAGGCGTTGGATAATGGTGCACTTAACACAATTGCCTATGTCTCAGACGTGATGCAATCTATCGGGATTCGTCTAAAGTATCATATAAATTTAGCATTGTACAATATACTGAAGGATTTCATTCTACTTCAATGTTTGTGAACATGAATTCATTAAGAGTAACAGACTCATAGCTTTCAATGTTAGGTAATATATAGGCCTGGTGTGTGTGTGTGTGTGTGTGTGTTTGTGTGTGTGTGTGTGTGTGTGTGTGTGTGTGTGTGTGTGTGTGTGTGTGTGTGTGTGTTTTAGCATCTAAGACTTTAAAAATTCATGTTGGAAAATTAGGTAATTTTTTTTTGCCTTCACGATGGAGAGTTTTATTAAACTTGGGTTAAATCAAGCGTGCTCCCTTAACTCCAATTAAACCTGCAGCGTCTATTTTTAACTTTTCACGAGTCTGTTTTTCTCTTAGACATTTGTATCGAGTACTTCAAAGTAGAAATGGTATTTGCACAAATATGTTCTCGATTATTTTCTTTGTTTTAATAAACACGATATGGTATACATTGGTTCTCCTATATCCTACAGTGTTTGCTAATGGAAAATAATCGTAATTTATAAGTTGTAATTATAAAAATGCTAATTGTAAATGATAATGATGCAGTACTTATGAACCCAAATATTCTTGTCCTAATGTAGGGCTACATACAAAAAAACAAAATATTTTCTCTTCTAAACTTTTACCTAAGTGAATGCTGATGCATCACCAGTTATAAATCTCTTGAACTCGGCATAACAGAACGAATGGTTATTACAAGCATATACGTCTCGCACTAAATATTTATATTATAGGACGTCCAAACACAGCGAAATCATTACTTCTATAAACAACCCAATAGGTTTTCCACTGTAAGACGTTTCTGATAAGAAAATATTTTAACGATGGACGGTTGAGCTGTGATGTGGAGTACGAAACATAAATTAATATTAATATAATTAATGCTATAATTTATTCCACACAGCTAATTATTGGAAATTATTGAATTTTATTTTTCTATTTAAATATACAAATTTAATCTAATACATTATTAGTAGATGTTATTAATCACTTAAACAATATTTTATGACTATCCAAATTTTAAATTTTGGAAATTTGTCAAAACTTACTGAAACATAACGTGCCTATCTTTATCAGTGTCTTCTGCTTGGAGTTGTTTGGTCAAGCGTTGACGGTTTTAAAGGTACGTTTTCGATAGTATCAAAGAGTATGTGTTTGTTTGTCATACCGCTTGATCCGACATCTCCAAGCAGAAGACACTGATGAAGATGGGCACATAGCGATCGAAAAAATCTGTCTCAGTATGTTTTGACAAATTTACAAAATTTAAAGTTCGGATGTTATAAACTATTGTTTAAGTGATTAATAAGTCTTAGCGAACGTAATGGACTACAAAATTCAAGAATAGATGTTAAACATCAGTAGTAAAACATTATAATTGTAATAAATAGGTGTTAGCTAAATATATTCTAACTACCTTTTATTTATTCCAGTGAATTATATACTATTTATTAATTCAGCCATTTTGATAGTGTTCTACATATAAGATCGAAATTTTATTCAGATAGATTTTTAATTACAGGAGCAATCATATAATGTGTCCATATAATTTTATTGGCATAGCCAGAGAAAATTCAAGATTCATTGTGAAAATAAAAATGTTAACAGTTTACTTATAGAAATGAATGTTTTACAACCTTAGGAACAAGGTTAAGGTAAAATTTGTGTTTTATCTTTATTTGCAAAATGAAAGGTTCATTTTTTATTCCAGTTCTTATTAGCTGTTAGTAGTTGTTGAATTTTAAATGAGTGAACATTGTTCCTCAAGTAACCCACACAGTAAGAACAAATATTTTATTTAATATTACGTTTCCTTCACTACAAACAAGACAATACTTCAAAAACGTTTTCTCGTTTAAAGCTACTAGAGAAGTGGAAATTCCATGACTTACTCCCGAGAAAATTTATAACCTTACAAAGTAAAAATATCAACATATGTTTACTGCATACCTATAACCCAACTTGCATTGAATATTGTTTATCTTAGAGCATATTGATTTGTGTATTATTTTGTTTAGTGTAGGTGTTGATCGTTAGTAAACAAAGTTTGATTCGATATGAAATATTAAAGTATCACCTTTAAACCCTACAAGATATATAATACCAGTAAAGTTTTCAGAAGAGCTAATAGAATCAATTTAACGTACTTTACTTTAACGAGATTTTCGAAACAAACTTGATAGTTTATTGCATTACCTGCTTTATGCTCAAGTACTGAAACTCGCAACGTGATATCTTGTTGAAATTTTAATTTAAATCCATAAAATTGTCTAAAACAGTTTACAAATTTAGTTTACCATGCATATTTAGGACGAAAAATTGTAAAATTTTATTTATTCTATTTAGATATATAAATTAAGTTCTTCGAATCAAAATTAATATGTTGTGTATGTGATTGAGTTCATGTTGTATACTCACTCTGCTCTAAATTTATTTTATTTTATGTTGTTCTAACAAGAATGTCCAAAAAACTGAATTGCTATCATTAATCGATTTTGTGCGTAACTACAACATTACAGAGGTATACGGTTGAAATTAAAGAAGTTTAACGGAATTTAATACATTTATCAATATTACCTGTATCGTGTATAATTCAATTTTCTTATTAATCATTGTAAACCTGGAGTAAGCTAATGCTCCTCTGCCATTTTGAAGAGTAATTAAAGATGTTTCATACAATGGTTTTCAATAAAATTGTTCGGTCTTGTATAGCTTTATTTTGTAATAAATTTACTAGCTCTAATTAGTTTGTTAATATGTAAATAAATCATTTATGTACTTACTAACGTAGGCTAAAGTTACTAGATATTATGTTTGAGTTTTTTTTTATTATAACTTAATCGTTTTATTAGTATTTTTCCAATTTCTTTAAATAACAATTGAAACTTTACTCTTTGACATTTTCTTGTTTAAATATTTTTGTGTGTGTTATTCTCTTTAAAATATGTCTGTTGTACTTATAAATTAAACACGATAAACATAAGTTTTAGGGGTGTCGCTTAATCTTACCTAAGGCTCCTGTTCAATAGTTATTTTAGCTTAAACGTTAAATAACCATAAATTAAATTCTGAAATATATAATTCAAAAGGCTCTAATGATAATTAATTTTATGTGATATATGAATTATTTGAATATGTTTAATCATACAGCTTAATTTTCATCTCGAAATTAAATGAAGTAAAATCATTTTTGGCCTTAAACTGATAAATTTGTTGAAACCTATTCCTTTAAAATTTGAATTTTTCATCTTAATATTAATATCATTAGGATAACTATAGTGATTAATAATCATTCTTAACAAACAACTCACTTTCAGCACAAGTGTTAATGTTTGCTTCATTTTGTTTTGCAGGCGTAAGCCTTCCGTATGTGAAAAAAAATATTAGACAGCAAAACTGACCTGAAAATTACCTCCACAAATAAATATTCTGTACCCTCATTAGCTTAAAAATAATTCTAGTTGCACGGCTATACAAATTAACAATTTTCGCAAATCTGTACAATACACATTTTGTAATGTCCAATATTTTAAAAATTAATATTTTTTTTCAAATTATCGTTAATCTACCAAAAATATATTTTTTTGCATAAAGAGGGTGGTTAAAAGTTGTTTTATTCTTCATTATACAATATTAGCTTAAGTTTCGCATAAGTATGAAAGAAAAAAAGACAATTAAAACGGTAACATTTCTTTTCTGATAAAGAATAAAATATTTCCTCTTTCTTTTCAGGAATAATTTTATTCTGAAAAAGTCTTTAACAGAATTATGACTTGAAATTTGAATTTTTTCATAGGTAAATAAATACATAGGCCAACTTCCAATTTTACCCTTCATACACACTCGTTTTAGAGGTATATGGCCAGAAGTTGTACAGCATAAAAAAATTGTACGCCCTAAACTTTTGTATAATGTTGGAAAATAGCATTTTCGTGCACTTTTTAAAACAGTAGCTTTTTACATATGTACAAAAAAGGTTCCACCATAGCTGTTTTCAGATATATACATTACACTACTATATAATTCTAAGATGTAGTTTTAAGATATACTAGCATAACAAATACATAGGATAATTGATTAAACAAAATCTACAGAAACATAATATACGGGAAACTATAGGCCTACTGAGTTTAAAACTAATACATATTATCTACAATATCAAATGTAACGAAAACCTTCAGACAAAGATTTGCAGCGGCCAGAATGTCCGATGCAAAGAATCTGGGTAATTGTACAGAATACCAGAATCAAACCTAACCGGGTTAAATAATTGACTAAATTTATATATAAAAATTTTAAAACATTATAATAATAATAATATTAAAACTAGGGTAAATAATAGTAAAATGAAGAAAATTAGAAATAACTTTAGACTTAAAAAACATAAATTATAAGCAATAAGAAAAATTATCACTTCAAAGTGGATAGCCTAAATTATGTAAACAAAAAAAGACGGTAATTGTGTAGTATAACAAACTAGGCCTAGATGCCGGCTATTAAAATAATTGTACTTAAAAATAATCAGGAATAAGGAATGTAAATTAAGATGTGAGGAAAGTAAATTAGGCCTAGCTAGGGAAAATAGTATTTATGTAAAAGTAAAGATTAAATGTTAAAGTGTAATAGCCTAAGAAATTAGGTTATAATAGAAGAAGTCATATTTGATTTCGGAAAAATCCGCTTAGGGCATTGATTATAAATCTTGTCACTACGAAACGAAAGCGCTACAGTCGAACTTTGGATTAAGAATGTTAAAAAGTTAATTAAATTAAATGAGAAGAAATAAAGTCAAATATGTTATTAAATAAAAGGTAAAAATGCAAAGGACACATCAGAATACAGAAACGCCTTTTATAAAAAGGGAAACTAATCTTAGTTCAGAATTTCCGAACAAACAAAGTCAATTGCCATGGCAACGGCTTTCTGATTGGTCAAAAGTTGAAAAATGGATACTGGGACGTGGGAAGTTTGAAATTGGAGAAGGAGGCCTCACAAAAGAACGCTATCCAAGATCAGAATGCATTAGGCTCTCAAAGCGAGCAGACGTGTTTTTGTACCATGCGATCAGGACAAGAAAAAATGTGCTAAAAACAGAGTAAAAAGTGCTACGATGTGATCAGGGGAAGGAAGATATATATGAGCAAGGGCTCATATATACCCAGAACAAAATTTCGACCACCAAAATGCAAAATTAAAGAAAATAAGAAGATTAACCGAAATTATGGAGAGACGCCTACCTACCAAGACCCTTGAAGCTGTAACAGGACCGACAGATGACAACATTAATGAAGATAAAAAGATTTCTACAGTACAAGGTTATATAATCAATTTAATTATTCTTTTTTAAATAACATTTTACTTCAAATTATATTAACATAATATCAAAATTAAATAAGATGGGAATAACCTAAGGGACTGATTAGTCAACTCTCTTAGGTTACCCAAATTTAAGTAATAAAGATTCAAAATTGACTTTCCATTCCCATCGCTGTGGGAATGTATGGATTAAGTATAAAGATGTATATCTTATATGGCTTTTTCTAAGTGAATTTCTAATGAATAACTTCCAAAGAAGTTAATTGTTCAAGGCCTAGCCTAAAGGCATTACATAGTAATATTAAGTGTTTGAAAAAGAATCAGATTTTAAAATATGGTTAATTTAACTCTACTAATCAAAATTGTATACAAAATTAATTATGGTAACTTTTATAATTTAAATTATATGTAAAATTAATGATAATAAGAAAATTTAAAAACAGAAGGAGATAATAATGTTTAGTTAAATGGCAAGTTGTATGAAATTTTGAAAAAATAATTAGTCAAGAAAATCCTGTGAAATTAAATAAAAACAATAATAATTAATTTGAACCTTGGAACAAATAAATAAAAATGTATATTTTCCAATTAGCTGTGTTTTCATTCTAGATAAGATAAGTTCACTAGGTATCCAGGTATAGTATTTAAATCACAAGTGTCTCTCAAAGATTCCACTACCCGAAAAGTAGCTTGAACAGGGCTTATCGGAGGCTAATTGGTTTTATCAAAAATTCAGGGGTTGGTTCCTCTGAGAGGTTTATTCCTTGAGGCACAGGTCTATGAAATTAGGTTCGTAGTCAATGGATAAACCATTACTTTCTTACTGACTTAGCAATTGAGGAAGAGAAATAAACAACGGCAAAGGTTATAAAAAGTAAGTCGGTAAGAGATTGTAATGTAAGTTGTAACTTAAGTGTTTAAAAATTACGTGTATTACTAGCAGTTCTAACATTAGACAATTGTGGCCTAAAACTCAAGTAAGAAATGATTCATTGTGAAACACGTCTCCCGTTTAAACGACTGAGCAATTCCTACTAACTAATGGTAACTGTCAGTGCTTAAACTTCTTTATATTTTCCAATCCTTGATAGGTCGAGTCTTCAGAGAAAGTAAAAGTAGTAATTTTATCTCTCTCTTTCGCTGTTAAAATTACATTTAGTTCACAATAACGTATATTTATTACGCCTCCAGCTACATTCTTGTTTGTTGGAAATATTTTCCAGTGTAGACAAAATAGTAGTCTTGCTTTCACTCTTCAACTCAATAGCCCAGTTCTGATTTATCAATCTGTGAACAGTATTTATAACTCTTAGAATAATAATCTGAAAATATAATTTGAATAGGCATCAACGTTGTTTACCAAATAACCAATAAAAAAAACTCATTTAAAGCTTATCGTTTGAAAGGGGCCGTCAGATACACTTTATTAATGCATTTCTTTCCTCAGGTTAAGAAATATTTTTATTAAAGCGTAGAGAAATTATTTTAAAATATTTTTGCTACAGGAAAATATTATAATTTTCCGAGTCAGTTGTTTTAAATTTCCGCTTTAGTTTTAAATAAAATAAAAGATGATGTTCTTAACATAAAGGATCTCATTTATTAAAATTATGTTTTAAATTTTAACTACAACTCTGAAACCTACACTCTTCCAACAAAAACATTCTTCCTAATATAAATATTTTCTTAGATAGAAAGTTGTTTAAAGTTTAAATAAATTGTATTATAGGATTTAAAAAGTATAAAATAATTTATTTCAGCTATCTAAACATTGGAATTTTTAATTAAAATGAAAACGATGACAGATTTACTTTTTAAAACAATTTTTTTAAATGGTAAATATTTGAGATTTAAACAACTTAGTCTCGTAAACATTAAATTTATATTTGGCCTTTCAATTTTTTTATGTTCAACTATACATACCTACAATATTCTGTAATAGCAGAAACAATTATTTTTTTCAATTTATTTCGAAATAAAATTGAGATTTTACAATTTGATTTATTTATTTTACTTTTCATATTCTTCAGAAAAATTTGTGTCCATTAATTCAAGAGGTATGTTTTGTGTAATAGGTATTTTGTACAAACCACCTTTCATTCATTTTTTTGTGAATAGTTCCTAAATTGTTGTACTAGATAGACGCCATGTGGGAGAAGACGCAATTGCAAGATTCGATCAATATGAACAGAGTGAAATTTATATGTGTTGATTCTATCAATATTCTGCATGTTGTTATTATGTTTTGACATTGCAGATCAGTGACTAGGCAAATTTCATTCAAGTTGTATATCGGTAAAAGATGAAAATTTTATTACAAGATTTGTCCAAGATTTGAGTTTTGTTCATAATTATTTAAGAGAAATTTCAACCAGTTATATTTTTAAAAAACGTAAACTAAATTATAACGTAAAAACTATTCACCCTGAAGTAACTTCAGATCGTCACTGGGCGGGATTAAACAGGTAAAACACGGCCAGGTTTACCCACAGTAGTCCTACTCTCAGCCAGGGTCAAATATTTACAAATTTTATTTCAAATAATAAAGAAGAAAACAATTTATTCCAGCTACCTAAACATCAGAATTTTCAGTAAAATAATAGAGAAGGTCAGTTTCACATGTAAAATAATTTTTCTTGACGTAATTAATTAAGATCGAAACTGCTCAACCTTGTAGACCTTAAACATATTTTAAGCCCCTCCAAATTTTTATCTTTAGCTATACAACGCTACAATAATCCCTTATTGCAGACAAAATATTTTCTTCAATTCAATTCGAAATAAAAGTGTGATATTAGATTTTGATTTATTTATTTTACTATTGTTAGTAAACGTTAATCTAATATTTAGTTTTCTATAATTTCAAGCTGTATTTTTTTATTAACTTTCCAAAGAATAATTCTTGAATTGTTATACCGGATAGATGCAAAGTAGGAGAAAATTCGATTGGAAGATTCGATAGATATGAACACAGCGAGTTTGATATGTGTTTATTTTATAAATAATGCATGGTTTTGTTATGGATTGACAATGGATGTCCGTAACTAGGTTGATTCAAACTCAATTGAGTATCGGGATAAGCCAAAAATTGAATTACGAGATTTGATTCACAATGACAGCGGTAAAAAATACCAAATGTAATACAATTCTATCATCTTAGGTAAACATTGAGAAATGAGTAGGTTCAATGAATAATTTTTGTTCATAATTAATTCAGAACAATTTCAACTAATTGTATCTTAGAAAAGTGGTAGTTTCTGTAAAAACTAATCGCCCTAAATATGTGATTAAAGGAACTTCAGTTTTCAACTGGGTAGGATTAAAATGGTGAGATATGGGCAGGTTTAACCACAATAGAACTGTACTGAAATGGGTCAAATTTTTTAATTTATTGAGAACTCTTACAGAAATAAAATATTCAAAACATGCTAAAATTGATAAAAGCCAGTATGAAATAATTTAACTCCTAATAATCCGATACATCTATTTATAAGTACCTCATTACGCAATATACAATAAGCGTGCAAGCTGCAGAAACCATATATTTCAATAGATTATCTGGTGTTATAGTTTGGTACAGTTGTTGCTGCATTTATTTTATCTCTATTTATAATTTATTTGTAGTTTAAATAGTCACTTGAAAACCAAAATCATATTTACTGTATCGAAATGAATGACAAACATGTATATTTTGTTTAAAACGTGCTCTTCTTAATATATTTCTACCAATCAGCAGGCACAAATGTAAAAAAGTTAAAACATCTGTTTAATGTGTTAGTTTACAACGATGAACACAAAACTTTTGTAGCATTCATTTTTTTTTTGTTTTTATCTCAATTAACAATCTTAAATTAAATGACATAAAATATGGGCAAGTTTATGTGCATGTTACGACTTAATTAAATTTTCAGTGCAACCTTTTAGTGACGTTATAAAAAGGTTTTAAACCTTAAGACTTATAACGTTATGAAATATTTTACAAGACTAATTTTAAACGTTTTCCCGAGCGATGTTTTTGTATTTATGCCTATTTTTTTTTCTTCATGACCACATAATTTTTTAATGACATTTTCGCTTAAATATGTGTTCAATTTCCTGTTTTTCTTTTCATTTCTTACTTAACTTCTATAAGACATATACAACTTCTTATAACACTATAAAATTGTTATGACTATATTTTTGTAGAAGTAGAATCCTGTTGAACTGGATACAGTTTTATATTAAAATATTACTAGTAACTTCTATAAGCAAACAGTAACTTCCAGGTCGACAAATTGTACACGGAATGAAACTTTACATAAAGAAGTTTCAATAGACAAGAATAAATTCGTGTTGGTTTGTGAATAAGTTCATCAGCTACAGAATATACAGTCTACCTTAAGTTAGATTTATTTATAGGTTACGTATCTTATGGTTTTAATTATTTAAAGATTAAATATATTATTAGATAGTATGTTAAAAGCTACAGTAATTTCAAACTGTTAGTGTTTCCCACATTCATTACTTTTGTTTATTTGCTATTATTAAATAGTCAACGAAGAAGGAGAAAAATTAAGAAGAATAAAATTGATTGCATATTGTCAGTTTCTTAATTCTCAGTAGCAGTATTAATATTGTTTTCAAATTGGTTTTATTAAAGGCATACTTACAAAATGTATTATATATCTGAGATAGATAATTATAATCATGGAATTAAAATAAAACTTTAGTTAGGCGATGATAACCTTGATAGGTTTTTCGCCTGAAAAAAATATATATATAATTCGAATTCAGACCGAAGAATCAAATAAACAACTTTTTTTTTACTGGACGTTTATATTATTGTTCTGATATTGCGATTTTACAGATATTCGATAGGTTTTGATTAATTATGATAATAATTCGGTATAAAAACCACTTATATTTAGTGTTTTCCTTTGATGGTGTAAGTAGTAAAGACATACTATAAATAAATATAGGAGCTATATAAATATAAATATATATATATATATATAAAGAAAATTATTTAAAAGAAAATTTTAGTTAGGCGATGATAACCTTGATAGGTTTTTCGCCTGGGTAAAAAAATTTTATATATTTAAACAAAAATTCAAAAGTATCAAATGTTGCAGCACACCTAATATCACATAAACATGAAATAACAAATTACGAAAATAACCTAACCATACTTGAAAAAATATTAACCCAATAGAACTAAACTCACTAGAAAAATACCGCATTTATAAAAACATGCACAACAATTTAATGAATCTACAAACAACATATACAGAAGACATACTATTCAAAAACCTTATACACAAGACTCAAGAGGAAACGTGTATGACGTAAACAATTACCAACACGACGGAGCGAACATCCACACCAGAAAAATTGAGAAAAAGTAATCAGTGATTCGACAATGGTCAAGTGACCGAAAGGCGCCTCACAAGTAAAATCATTGCAATTAATGGTGGATAAAATTACTTACAATAGTAATATATTAACTTCATATATAAATATATATATATATATACATATATATATATATATATATATATATATATATATATATATATATAGAGAGAGAGAGAGAGAGAGAGAGAGAGAGAGGGAGGGAGAGAGAGAGAGAATTAAATAGGAAAGTGATAGTTTAGCCCTTAAAATAGGGAAGATATTGTTTTCTAAATGGAAATTTCCACTTTCTATTATTAAATTGAGCAACAAGTGCTCGAATCTTTTTTACATTCATGAACCATTGTATATCAAAATTTATTTGGCAAGACATTTGGGCTCTAGGTTACATTAGCCTACGTACATTATCCTACGAATGCAAGTGGACTAGTTTATTGTTTTTCCTTATTATTTCATTAAGATAAATAAAAAGGACAATGAAGGAATTGATTAGAGTAATTAATTACAAATACTTAACTAGAATTAAAATCGTGGAAAGTAATTTGAGGTGGATGAGGTTGACCCATTTTTAAATGAATTTAGGTTAGGGCCTATTCATTATTTACAAATGATATTTATGAATTTATTTTTGCTTTATTTTATAGATATAAAATAACCCAAACGAAATTTTAGTTGCCAATAAAGATTTGCAGTCTCCTTCACAGCATTTCTTAGTGAAGATTCACGTTTCCTTTTCTTTGGTTTAGTTTATTATCCCTTTTTTAAGAGTGTATTTTTTACGAGGTTCAGTGTCGGAAATGGGTGTCTTGATCAAGATAATATAACTTAAATAAGGAATCTAATTTGAATAATATTTTCCAAATTCGTCCATTCAACGACATTTTCCATTCAAATTTATAGGATTTATCCAATCGTTGTTTTGTCATTGTGTTTCAACCCTTAGGTTTCAACCCTGGGTTCATGCTTGCCTTTGCTTTTGCAAGGTTGTTCATTAAATAAATAATAAGGATGTAGACTATATTTTGCTGCACATTATTATACCCGCAGAGTAAAGGATTGTAACTATGGAAACAACATTGTTACAATCTTTCGCAACTCATTCAATAAATATTTAAAGATACATAAACTTATATAAAGAGTGAATTCGTGAAGCTGTAAACTTGTGGTAGCGACCCTCAATGGCACATTGCTACTTGTTATTACAACCATGTCCACAGGGTTAGGTCTTCCTTAAATTTAGTACTTGCTTTGTGACATTGTTTTTTTTTTATTCTCAACTTAAAATTGACAATCAAAATCTACACTAGACATGTAAGTCGTAATGGTATATTTTAATTCATGGATTGGAATCAAGAAATATTTAAGGCGTTGCAAACCCGCATGACAAGTAAACTCGCATTCGTGTAATCTATACAGCCGCCGATTAGACTGGCTTGTTCTTAACATATATTTGTATTAAATGTATCGTTAATATTAAGAAAGAGAAGATGAGCTAAATTTTGGAAATGCTTGGCTTTCATTAGCCAAGCGTAAGAATACATTCTTTTACGACGTTTTTGTTTAGTCCAGGTCACTGCTGACTTGCTCTACTCAATATATTTCATCTTTCCTGACGTATTTTGTAGCCCACATCTATGACACATAAAGTTCAGTTAAAGACACTAGGTTGCCAGAAATCTCTGTAATACGTTCTGTAATATTCTAGTGGTTATGTTCCAAATAAATTTGTACCGTACCATATAAGCCTAACCTTCAGATGATAAAGTGTTAAGGAGTAAACGATTGTGTTAAATAAAATACAAAATATTATAACACAAATTCAAGATTTTCTACCACTTTACATTTATGTCATGAGTTTAGATTTAAAAGTTCTTGTCCTGAGAGGAAAATTACTGTTTCCCAAATCTGTGGACTTCATTTACAAAACCAACCATAATGCTCTATTTCGTTTAGATAGGTTTTAAGTTCATTATTTATTATTTCATTATTATTATAATGAATATAATTATTTGCTACTGCATAAATATTTAATAAAATTCTATTTTGCAACGATTTGAAATGTTTGTTTTTATTCTTTAAAATGATTGGAAGATCTAGATATATTATTACTGTTTTACCACAGGTTAATAATAAACATTTTGTAGTTTCAACTTGATTTTTAATTACATTGAAATTTAAACTGTACACTATTAAAATTCACTCTTGACAATTTCATATTAAAGATTTATTTTACGTATTTCCTCTTAGCAAAAGCAGATTTTACTTAAAATAAAAATAAATAGCTTATAATGGTTCTCAAATGTTTTTTTTTATTTTGATTAATGTACAGAAATTATTCTTCTAACACAAATTTATAAAGTTTACAACTTTAAATAGAATATGATAAATGTTTATATTAAATGGTTTTATTTCATCTCCATTATTTTATTTTTAGAAGTAAGCACAAGTTTATGCTTTTGTGCTCCCAAACATAAATCTAAAAGTTTCGTACAAATTTATAGGATTTTCTTCATTACATATTTTTAATACTGATTGTTTATTGGACATAAAATAAATAATATTAACTAAGATAAGGGATTTTTAATTGAAATCTCCTTATTGAAATTTTGTTTTTCCTCTTCCAGGTGAAAAACCTATTAAAGTTATCATCGCCTAACTAAACTTTATTTTAAAATAAATGTTACATTAGTTTCTTTAGTTTTAGTTACAATTAGTAATAAACATTTATTTTATTTTATTTTGTTTAGTTTGGTTAGTTTTATTTATGTAACATTTATTTTAAAATAAAATTTTAGTTAGGCTATGATAGGCTTGATATGTTTTTCGCCTGGAAAAAAACAAATGAAAGTAAACAAAATAAAATAAATGTTTAATACTAATTGTAACTAAAATTTTACATAATTTAAATAAGATTAAATAGATTCAGGTTGCGTAAGAAAGCGATGACACGGTCGATAGCAGTGACATCGTCCCTTAAAACCACCTTTAAACTACCTCGAAGATCGTAACGTATATACAAATTTTTCAACTTATCACAATCAAGCAGGATATGCTTGATTGTATTATTATTTCTACAAAACGGACATAGTGGTGGATCCTCATGTCGCATCAACCATCCATGCGTTAACAAAGAGTGGCCGATCCGAAGTCGAGTTACCACCACTTCCTCCCTACGATTCGAACGAACAGATGTTCCCCATGGTCGGACGGTATTGTTTATGTCCCTCAGCTTGTTTCTATTTACATTTTGCTATTCTTCATTCCAAACACAGAATAATGTAGTTTTAACATTGCGTACAAAATCTGATGCCATCACACGTTGTATCGATGGCACCATACTTGTAGCTAATTTTGCACCTTCGTCTGCTTTAGAGTCTCCAAATATTCCACAGTGTCCAGGCACCCAGAGAAACGACACCTCGATACCCCGTAATTGGAACCTGTGTATTAAGCACAAGATGTCTTCAACTAATGAATTCTTGGTGTACATTTTCTGAATAGCCCGGAGAGCACTTTTGGAATCGGAACATACAAGATATTTAGATGTTGCAGACGGAATTGATCTTAAAACTTGGATAATTGCATAATGTTCTGCAGTAAAAACTGTACAAGCTGAGGTCAATTTGTAAGTGAAGGTTTGTCCTTCCATATAAAATGCACAACCTATCCCATTGTCCATTTTTGAACCGTCAGTGAACATGGTCACAGAATGTTGGTGAGTTAGTTGAATCTGCAAAAACTCCTAACGATAAATAACGTCAAAGAGTATTGTGTTTTGGGTACCTTGACAGTGAGAAGGCAAATTTTGGCATTCGTATTATCCATTGAGGGATGTGGCATGATGTTCTAAATTTATATTACTAAAAATGCGCAACATTCTTATTCCGAAGGGAGCAGTTGAACGTTGACGCGAATTACAACGATCCTCGAGGTAGTTATCAAAAACTGGTTTGAATGCCGGGTGTTAAGGTTTACTTTGAAGACCGGTGTAATATGAAGTTTGTAGCATTTGACGTCGCATTGAGAGAGATGGTTCTCCAGCTTCAAGTAGAAGGCTGGAGATAGGACTAGATCTAAAAGCAGCAGTAGAAAGACTAAGGCCATTGGGATGTATTGTATCCAGGAGTTTCAGAACCATAGGTGGAGCAGATGAATAGGCTATACAGCCGTAATCTATGCGCCATCTTACAAAGCGCTATAGAAACGGAGCATACAGGTTCTGTCTGCTCCCCAATTTGTACCACTAAGAACTCTAAACATATCCAATAACTTATTACACCGGGTCCTCAAATCACGCACATGCGGATTCCATGAAGTCCAAAAAATCTCACATCCGCGTCTCTTCCTCTTCTACAATACCTGAACGTTTAGTTTGTATTTACATATTTACAAAATGTCACAAACGTTGCATGGCCGTAGATTTTAAATTATGTAATTTCATGACAAATTTTATAAAATTGAGATAGTCCTTTTTTCCAAAGTTTTTCTTTTACCTCTTAAATTTAAATTGTTGCTACACATATTCTTAGTGTACGTTAACGATTAAACGGATTTATCATGGAGTTTTGAAGTGACTAGCTGTAATAGCTTCGGCTATGGGTTGATCAGGCAGTCACTATTATTTGCATTTTACATGCTTGTAAGAGAGAGAAAGAGACCGAGTCGGATAGACACAGATATATATCTAATATTTTTCTTTAACGAGATATTAAATGCTTAAAGAAACTATGAATACTCTTCTATTCAAAGTTATTTCAAAATATTTTTTCCCTAATGGTAAACTAGGTATATTATACATGTATGTAATAAATGTACATTTTTTTACTTACTTAATAATTTATATTCTAAGAGCTCAGCAATGTTTATCATCCTATAAGTAAGAATTCCATATTTGTTTTGATATTTTTCTACCTATGTAATGGACAGTAGTTATATTCATTTGATTGTTTGGTCATTTATAATTTCCTTTAGGTTGTAAGAATTTGTAATAAATGGTTTTATACCATGAAATTATTACTTATATTTTTCAAGACATAAATAGGCTATCCAAATTTCCATAAACACAATTACATGATTTAAATACATATAGCAGTAGAAGGTCGCATGATAAAATCATTTATTTATTTATTTCATTTTTAAAAAATGTATAAGTTAGAATGTTTACAATATTAATATTAATATTATTATAATGATAAACATTAATAGAATCTTATTACTTATTGGTATGTCTGTGAATGTTTGAAATTAAAAATGTCACCGTGAACTACAGAGCCAGCCGTACCATCACCTAAATTGGATTATCATAAATACGTTAACGATAAAATAGTCAATGAACGTAACAATTTTATTTGCATGCGTAAATCAAATTTGAACACATGTTGAATACATCAAAATATGGATTTTAATTTAGTCTTGTTTGTCATTTACCCTTGAACCGTTCTATAGCATTTAAAGAACGGTTACTTGTTCCTTCAACACCAAACTTAGTTAATTTGTTGAAACAGATTTAGTACAAACAAATCGACTTTTCAGGTATTATTGTCAACTTTTTTTGAGATCTTAATTAAAAAGCCCCATTTCTATAATTTCAAGTGTTCATATCTTATCAGATGGTTTACTCTAATCACCTCATCTGTAATAACCTTTAAAAAGCAATTGGTTATAGATACTTGAAATTATAATTCAAATAACAACAAATATAAAACTGAACAAAATAAAATAAGGAACAAAATTAAAATATGAATTAAAAAATAAAAATAGTAAAAGAAATTAATTAACAGTTTACATTAGTAACTTTAAGATACAGTAAGTAACATTAGTATAGTAACATTAGATAAGTAACATTAGTAAAAGTAACTTAAGTACCGTAGATATTCTAAATATAATCAGCGATAGCATTAGTTGTTTTCCAACAGAAATAGTTGTTTCCAACTAGATTTAAAGAATAAAGTCAAGTTCATAAATAAAATCGGAAACTTACACAGTTCCAATTACAACATATCGTTACGAAATAATTTCAATTAAATTAAAACATTTGACGAACTTTACACCGAGCTACTGTGGTTACTATGACGTGTACTTTAAGGGCGTCTGACAACAGGTGGGTTTAATGTCCATTGGGGTAGGCATAGACACATGCTGAAAGTTAATAATGCATGTAAATCTAGTGTAACGGTTTGAGTGTGTCATGTTACGTGGCTGGTTACGCCGAATCATTAGGTGCAGCCGATTTGTGTTTATAGCTTGGAATTGTAAAAGTTGGAAAATATTATTTGAGGAAAGAGTAAATATCAAAACGAACTTCTCAACCAATATTCTTCCACCTTTAAAATGTCAACCCTCTATGAAACAGGGTATGTATCCACAGCATGTTAATATGTTTTACGTAAACCTGGTATTTGGGACACTGTTTTCATAATTTCAAAAATGTAGGGTAAGTAATGAGAATATGAATTTTTTTATATACCAAATAATTACGGTTTATTTTTATTGAATAGACATGTGTAATTTCACAGGTTTTACAAATGGAATATAATGTATGTCATTGGATATAAACTGATGATAATTTTGTATAATCCTGAAGAGTTGAGGGTGTATAGCCGGAAAACTACAAAATGGAGAAGACAAGATTAAAAAAGTCAATAACTAAACATTGAGATAAATGTAATAAAATTCTGTTTAAGAAACCAATATCTCCTTTTAAATTGTAAAATTTTCATTTAAGAAAGGATGGCAAATACAGTGATGTTACTTCAAGTTGAAAAGTTGAAGTTAAATAATATTATTACAATTAAATTGATGATTTAGTTTCTTCATTGAAATTTTTACCTCTTTTTAGCATATTATAAATAATATACGGTTAAGTCTCGAAAATCCGAGTCCTAATTTTTCGAAGCTTGGTTGACTTTGAGCATATCTCTATTTCAGATTATTTTATCTATACGAAAGAAAATTTTTATAATTTAATGTTAGACATTGCGCCGTCACACTCCTATGTAGATCAACTGTGCTCCGATGATATTACGTCAATATTACTGTGCGCGATCCAATACCTGTGGAATAACCAGCTTATTTCAGTGAACAATATTTTTTTAAAAATCTCACTAAATATTATTTTTATAGACATTTAATGCTTTACGCACAATAATGTCACAACCGATCGAGCCTACCAATAAAACATACTTTAATATATAAATATATATTCAGACAAATTTAGGTACAACAGAGACAACCAAATTTAGAATTATCTATTACCAAATATTTAACTGAATGTTATATACCATAGGCAATTAAATAATAACCTCCATATACAAAAATGGACGTAGCATGCATGGAATATGAAACGAAAATAATAATTCGTCACTATATTTATATTCTAAAATCTATTCGAAAACTACTCAGTATTATCAATCAACTTCTTAAAAGGTAGATGTATATCTTGAGTAGTAAAAATATCCTACTTTACAAATTTGTTTTGAGAAATTTATCACTAATTACCGGAAATACGAAGTTATAATTTTTAGGTTATGTGGGTTTATAGAAGTTTAATTAATTTTATTAGTTTTAAAGGGGTCTTAAACTTTAATTACCAAACAGTTGAACGTTTTGTCCAACAATAAACATCAAATGTTAGAAATAAATAACTAATATTTTATTCAAATATATCTACAAGCTGATTTATAATCCCCCGTAAAGCTGGGTTCTTCTTATTATTTTATAGAAATGTTTTACAAATTATTTGGTTATTTTAGTTTGGTACATTTAACAGTCTGTGTAACTAATAGAAGTTATATTAGAACACCGCAGTAACTGTTATTTAAAATTACACAAATTTATTACCAATTTATGGAAATATAAATTATGATATAATAATAAATCATTTACTGGCTGTAAAATATGAGTAATATTATACTTCAACGACATCAGCTGTTCCTTTTCAGTGAAATAAGGACTACTGCACTTCTCTGATAGCTCCAGTAGAAATTATTTAATGAGGCAATGTATCATTACGCGCCACGAAAATACATAAATCACTGATTGTCGAAAACAGGTCAATAGATAATTCAGCCTACTCAATTCATAAGTTATGTACTCTATGGTTTATTGAGCGAACTATTAGACACATGTGACTTCTGTTTGAGTTATATTTAGATATTGAATTATAGTTATACAGCTTGAATTGTAATATAAGACCAGTAATGTTTGAAACAATAATTTTTTTTATAAATTATCAACTATTGTTAATAAATGAGTAGTTTACATATTATAGGTATATATATATATATATATATATATATATATATATATATATATATATATACCTGATTACATCCCTAGTACACATCCTCAAATGTATTTCACAAAGTACAATACCTACTTCACAAAAATATACAGATGCACACCACTTAATAAAATTTACTAATTTTGAATTTGAGCTTATCTCTATTGCAAATAATACAAATTAAAGTTCCAATAAAGGGATATTTGGAATTATGTAGAAAGTCAGAGGTAGAGTTCCATGAAGCATAGGGTTGCACTATATTTACGTTATACTAAAAGAATTTCGTAAACAATTACTGGATAATATTATTATCATAAGCTGAATAAATCTAGGAAAATACTTAGACTCGATGTATTTTCTTGTGTAGCTTAACCATTGCATGTTATAAATAATTAAAAGATAAATATAATCTGCAAGGCTTAATCCATTTTAGTGCAGGACCTCCAAAGATTAGATTGACTGTAAGATTAAATTGACTTTGAAAAATACAAATGATTATTTTTGTCTGATTCACTATATGCATTATTATTCTGAAATGGTCACAGTGATGTTCTGCATTAATTGGGATAAAGCAACTTCAGCCTGGTAGGATTCAATTCGTTGCAGCAATTGTGTGTTGTACTATATTCACAGTCAATGTATAATCTGTAAGTAGAAGTCTACATTCTATGATTTAATACACCATCTATATTTCAATTTGGTTGAAAGTGAAATTTAATATTCAACAAACAGTGATTGTTGCAATACTACTACTAGTATTTTCACAGTTATGTGTAAACTAATATTTTATTTAGTTCAATTCCTTGCAACAACTCTATATTTTTTTAGGCTTATATAGTTTTATTCAGAAACTAGAGCTACGCAATAAATTTAAAAATATATATTAAGCTCAGAGGTTTGTAATTGCTTGAAATATTTCCTATCAATTGCTGGAATCCATAGCCAATGTAGAGTTTTGTTCATTGGAAACGAAAGCACTGACGCTTTTGGACCTTTTTCGTAATATCCACGGCAATTAGGAACAAAGCAGCGATATCCCACTGATCACAAGGAGTGCGAGTTTAATTGTCATGAGGGTTTGCAGCGTCTTAATTCCATGCACCAGTAGTAGTAGAGATATAGGTAGCCGAGGGCTTAGTAACTGTAGCCGCGCCAGTTATAATTCATGAATTAAAATTACCATGATCGACTTACATGTCAATTATAGGTTTTGATCTTAAATAAGAGGCTGAGTGTAAGAAAGTGAAACGAAATCGTAACGCATGTACTATATTTATGGAGGATAATATACTTAGACCTGCAGACTTGGTATTACTAGCAGCAATGTGTCATTAGGAGTCACTGCGTCCAGTTTATCGCTTCACGTATTCACCCTATATATCATTCCAAATGTTTCTAAATATTTATGGAATCACTTGTGGACGATTGTTGCATCACTGTTGATCCCATGTCTCAGCCCTTATTTCTGTGGCTGTAATAATGTGCAGCAGAAATTATAACCTAATGTTTTGTATAATGAATAATGTTCCAAAACCTAGAATATAATAGTAAACAACCTTAGGGTTAGAAAAATATGAAAAACAAATAATTTAATTAATCCAAGAATAAATATGACCTTTAAAATCTTCTCAAAAACCAAAACCAAAACATAACCGAAAATATCTCTCTAGTTAAAAAAACAAACATATTATGTAAAGTTCCCCAAAATCGGAAATTAGTATGTTTATTTGTATATAAAACATAAATACTACTGAAAATGAGTATATAAATATTTATATATATATATATATATATATATATATATATATAAACAAATTTATTACTTACGAATTAATTACAATATTTCTTCATTCTTCCATTATAGAAACCGAAACAGTTCAACAGTTCTATATAGCCTGACGTCTAATTTACGTTATCTTATTATATTACCACGCTAAAAACCTTATCAACCTCACCTAAACATTTCTCTTCCGCCCACATATATATTTAAAAATTATAAGAGTCTGATTAATGTATACTTTTTAACGGTGATTTTAAAATTGTTATTAATTTTACACAATCTTCAGTCCTGCTTCTGAATGGGCTATTATTATGATAATTGTCTTTCAGGTATCAATCCGGCT
Source organism: Prosapia bicincta (assembly GCA_036971475.1). NCBI lineage: Eukaryota > Metazoa > Arthropoda > Insecta > Hemiptera > Cercopidae > Prosapia > Prosapia bicincta. Next base: position 58,159,313 of record JBAIZL010000002.1, read on the forward strand.
ACTTGTGTTTATGTGCTTGCTTCCTATTATGTGTTTAGAATTTACAAACCTATTATGTAGTTCTCTCTACATATGAGAAAGAAGTTCGTTTTTTAATAAATTGTATGTCGTTGGCAACAATATATAAATTTGTTTATGCCATGTAGTTTGTTAAGCCTAACAGATTTATTGATTCCAGTTCATGAAGTAAAATTAACATTATGGAATTTTATATCAAATATAGGTTTTTGGTAAATAAAAGGCTGAGAGTAAGAAAATAAAACTAATTTCACAAAGCCTTTACTTGATTTAATGAGGATAATACTTAGATCTGTAAACACGATATTACAACTATCAATGTTGCGCGTCGCTACAACCAATTTATCGCTTCACTTATTCATCCATTATATCAGTTCAAGTGTTTCTAAATATTTATAGAATGACTTGTGAGAGTTTGTTGTATCAATGCTGTTCCCATAGTTACAATCTTTCTCTCTGTAACTGTAATACTTTGCAGCAGAATTTGCTACCTAATAACAGGACAAAGTGTGGAAGAGAATTTTAAAACAACGCTGAGCCTATTCTTATTTTGTAAATTTTAAGCTATTGAAGTATTTGGTTATCTATGGAAAGTGGAAGTGTGGACTCAGGTGTTGCATAGTAATTCGTGTTTTGAATAAGCAGATTAAGTAAGCAAAGTGCTTTAGAAATTCTGTTAAATATCATTATATTGAATAAATAAGTAATGTATTAGAAGTAGAAAGATAAAAGTATTGCAGAAAATATTAAATATAAATAATCTTCATCGATTAAACAAAAAAAAAATTATTTATCCAAAAAAGTAAGAATTTGGAATGTTGCACAATCATCAAATTAGACGCCGCATTTAAGTTAATTTCTCTAGATGAAGATGTCCATCCAAGCTACTAGAAAGCTTTTAAAAATAGTGTAGAAAGAAACAACGGTTTGAGAAACCAACTAAGGTAAACTTTAATTTCAAATAAGCTAAGACTGCGAGTCTAACAGTTATATAACTAATTAGTACGGAGAAACTAAAATTAACTATACAAAATTAACAAATTGTGGATCTATGCGTGCGGATTAGGTTTTGCTTGTTTTATAAATATTATGTGTTTCGCTTATATTTCAATAATTGTATTGATTATTTCTATAGCAACTTCAAGTAATTACCAAATATCTACTAACCTAAATTCCATAAAGTTTAGTCAACCACATAGACCTCATTTAGCTTCTCAAGATTTAAATCTTAGATAATTAGTTCTAATTAAAGACATAAAGTTTATTACTTAAATCAGTTACAATGTGTACTGATTCTTTTAGTTATAGTAAAAAAATAATATCGTAAATTAAAACTAATGCACACACACTCGTCGGATAGACTACAATTAATGTAACCTAGGGCCCAAATGCCTTGCCAAATAAGTTTTGATATACGACGGTTCATAAATCCAAAACGCTTTCCTGCAACATATTGCTAACTTTAATAATAGAAATGGGAAATTGCTATTCAGAAAATATTTGATTTCCCAATTAATTAACAGAATGGCCACTCTCCCAAATATCCAAGGCACACAATACATGAACAGTATAATTTTGTATTTAGAAATTCATTCCTGGAAGGGGGAAAATTAGAAATCTATAGAAAGTTTGTGGCATTTTTTAAAAAAAGGCTGAAAATGTAAGTAGACTAAATAAATGTAGTAGTTTATAAGATATTCGAATACGATGCTAGTTGTTCTTAAAGATATTAATTGTATGAATTAAGGTAGACGATGTACAGTTAAGAGATCCAAGTAACAACCAATTTAAACTATATAAATAACATTCAAACGACGGTTGGTTCGGACCTGACTCGAGTTAGGGATATTTAGGAATATTAGAAAATATTATTTTCAAAGTAGAACTCCTAAAGTAAGAATTGATTAAAACATAAGTTTGTCTTCACGAATTTCAACTCGATCACATTTAAATGTTGCTTTTCCCATAGCATTTTATTTTAATGTCTATGATGTAATTTTGTTTACTGTCATGATTGTTTACTACAGGTACGTTTTACCGATGATAGGCCTGGGATGTGAGATTATTCCGTATGTTATTCCAAAGAAAGCAAGAGTAGCTCTAAAAGATTTTTTTTCAAAACACTTGTCATTTATATTAAATTAAAATACATCTTATAAGAGTGGCTAATATCGCTATGACTTTTATACTTGAATTTGAAATCTCATTAAATATACAACGCATTTCCAACTGTAATTATTATTAACGCCTGTGGGATTTCATCACTTAAAGAAGTATTCACTATTTTAAAATCTGAAAGATAAAAAAGAGAAATAAAAATAGCTTTTAAAGATTGAAATTTATAAATGGAGACATTGATTTAATTAGTGTTCTTACTGTTTTGCAAAAATAAAGGTTAATCAACAAATCCCAGAACAAAACAGAGGTTAATTGTTTTAAGCCGGTTAGTAAGTTTCAACAAGTTCTTATGATCTAGTTTTACCTTTCGCTATATCATTTTCTCATAGTTAAACTGTACCAAAGTCCTAACGTGCAAAATTGTCACAGCTATCGTGAATTCTCATTGCCTCAATTGTTGAGATGAGCTAGTTGTGTCGTTTAACTTGTTATTTAATTTATTAAATTTGCGATCATACATCCAATACGTATTTTATACATTGTGAAATACGTAAACAATTAAACCTAAACAAAAATATTTACCCTCTACATGAAGCTCTGAACAATGTATTTAGATACCTGATTATATTGCTTGATTTACTTAAATTTTAAAAAAATTATTAATTTGTTTTTTATTCAATTCATTTAATATCTTGATATGTGTGTGTGTATAAAAATTCATCTTAGGGGGTGTGTAAGTGGTTTTCAGCTAAATATTAAAGATGTCAAAAGACGCTGCAAATGAAAATCGTCCTTTCTGTTTATATTAGCCTATCAAGTTTTCATTTTAGTATTAAAACCGAAAAAAATACCTTTTTACCATTTAAATATAAATAACCTGATTAAAGTTATTATGATTTTCATAGAACATTCCAAACATTCCTTACTATGTATTTGGCATACTTGAATATATTTTCATAGTGAAGGTACTAGGGATATTGTAAACAGAAAGACGTAATAAATATAATCAAAACATTGTATTGCAATTTCGATTTACCTAGACATTGTCCAATACCAATCCAGTTATATTGAGAAAGACAAAATAATTTTTGGCTATTGTATAAAATTTACAGAATAAAATTCATTTTAAAACGTTTTATTATAATGTTTTTTTCATAACAAAAAGCGTATTTTTAATATTAGTTTACAAAACTCATCACTTTTTAAGTAATAAAAAATCACTTCTCAGTTATAAGAGTCAAAATCAGTCATGTTTTCAAAAGAAATATTAGAGATTATAACACACGTTTACTCTAAAGGCAGGGATTTTCATTTTAAAACCTCTCTACAACTGCCAAAATGTTCCAAATTGCTTCGGAATCCTCTCATGAAATTCAGATCTTTTACCTCGCAATATTTAAGGTTCGATTTATTCTGCTCTTTTATCACTTTGAAGCCGTTTCACTTAAACGTATTTTGAGTGAATTAGAGAGAGAAATATTAAAATGAAGGTAAAATATTTGCTTCCAGATTTATAACTGATGTACGAATATTTATTGATTATTAAGAGAGTTATTCAAAGAGGAAACTTTGGTTCACAAAAAAATATTGTATATAAAAAAAGTACAATATTCTTTGGAAAAAAAGGTTAGGTCGACATTAGGTATTAAAAAATATTAATTTCCAAGTAAAACTTGTAACAGTATATTTACAAAAAAATATGTAGTTACTCGTCGATCAATTTTGCAAAAATATACGTTAGAATTTATTGTTAATACATATTTGTTTAACTTTAGTTTTTGGAAACAGTTTTCATAACGCCTTCAATACACCAAGTACGAGTATGAAAACATACTGACAAATTTCTAAGTTTAATAATTATATTGTTTGGTTATTTCGACCAAACAGCCTTTTACGTACAGTATAATGTAAGAACTGATTCCAAGAATGTTCTTACAAGTCGTGGGAGATTTAATTAAACTGTCTAGTTTTATTTATATTTCAAATTATTATTACTCTTTCAAATAGTGCCTTTACTAAAAGAGTGTTGCTTTATTTTTTATTTGAAGAAAAAGAGAACCCTCTTAATATTAATAGAAAAATATCATAAACCTATAAAAGTCTTTATTTGATAAATTTTCTTTAGAAATGCGTTGTATATTCTGTTGTTCCATAGAAAATTAACTATATTTTTATTTCTTACTCTATACAAGAAGTAAATATAATTCATTGTTTTCATAGTTTTACATATTAAAATTAAAATGTATCGTATTTTTTCAGTTTATTTTTTATTCAATAAAATTAGTTCAATCACTCTTTTTTTTCTTTTTCTTTTTTTTTCCAGGCTAAAAACCTATTGAGGTTATCATCGCCTAGCTAAAAGTTGAGTTTTTAAAATAATGCTACATAAATAAAACTGATCAAAATTACAAAAAATAAAATAAAATAAATGTTTAAAACCAATTGTAATAATCTAAAATTAAAGAAACTAAAATTATACAAAATTTAAATATTATTAAATATATTAAGGTGGCGTAAGAAAGCGAGGACACGGTCGATAGCCGTGACATCGTCCCTTAAAACCACCTTTAAACTACCTCGAAGATCGTATCGTATATACAAATTTTCCAACTTATCACAATCAAGCAGGATATGCTTGATTGTAATATTATTTCTACAAAACGGACATAGTGGTGGATCCTCATGTCGCATCAACCATCCATGCGTTAACAAAGAGTGGCCGATGCGAAGTCGAGTTACCACCACTTCCTCCCTACGATTCGAACGAACAGATGTCCACCATGGTCGGACGGTATTTTTGATGTCCCTCAGCTTGCTTCTATTTACATTTTGCCATTCTACATTCCAAACAGAGAATAGTGTAGTTTTAACTTTGCATACAAAATCTGATGCCATCACACGTTGTGTCGATGGCAACATACCTGTAGCTAATTTTGCACCTTCATCTACTTTAGTGTTTCCGAATATTCCACAGTGACCAGGCCAATTTATTTTACATGGAATATAACTAATTTCGAAAACGAATCAGTATATAACCAGGTATATTCATAGTTCACATATTAAGCAATAGTATAATATCCCTTTACTTACGTTTTACCCTACTACTAACGTGCAATGCAGAAAGTTTCCTAATCTATTAGTAATAAAATAAGCCGTTGTAAGAAAAATATCTCATGATTTAAATAAATATACTATATTTTGAATAAATAATTTAAGTTTAATGTACAGAAGTAATATTTAATTTAAATTATAAAGGTGCTGTACTTACAGATTTTACTTAAATAGATGGTATTTATTTAAAAAAATTAAGTATACCTTAGTCTCAAACACAATTTAAACATACTTATTAAACGATTATTTTTGATACAGTTGAAGCGATAAATATTTGTGAGATACTTAATAGGTTTAACAATCGATAATAACACAGGCGAAATAATTTTAACATTGGGATATTTACTGAAAATAGGTCAACCACGTGCGCTATTACTTACAAATTACCTACAAAAGTGGTTTTAGAGACCATATAAATATTCTGCTGAGGGACTTGGGACAGATATCTTTTACTTCGCTGTTTGATTTATAATACGGACCACAACATGGAAAGTTGCCAGCTATTTTAGAGTAAATAAAACCGCAATGCCGGGTCAGCCACAAACTATCCTAGTGAGTATCGTATTTACTTACGAATGGCGAGGTTTTTACTGCACCTTTAAACTTTGCTAATATAATCTTGAATTATAAGACACAAATGACTAATGTCTACAAATCTCCTGCATAAATGATTAATGTTCATAAGGAAACTGTTTATAGAGCAGTGGAATTATTTATATCTAATAAACAACATTTTGATTATAATTAATAACGTAATACAACCGTCATAGACTGAAAAAAAATAAGGTTTGTCAATTATTAATTCATTTAATTTTATTTTCATAAAATTCCAATTGATTCCGGATATGAAGAAATTCCTACATTAGAAAATATACTCAAGATGATGACTTAAGTGCAAAAAAGGTTCGAAAAATACTTCAAATATTTTGCCCAATATTATAAGGACTGAAAATGATACTCCAAACTCAAGAAACAGAGTTTGAGTTGCGAACAATTATTAGTGTATTGCCGCTAAGTTTAATATTCCCCCTTAGGGTTTTAGTTGGGTGAAGTGAGTGGCTTAACAATTCATATTTTCTATACTTAACATTGCCATATAACACCCTTAAAAACATTATTGTTTTTTTTTTAATTAACCAAGCAACATTCCTTTGGCATTTTAAGTGTAGATTTAAGTGTAATTAATTAGGTTCAGACAAATAAGTATAATATAATATAAGTATATTATTAATAAAGGACAAACTAACAAATCATAATGTAACACACTTTAAAAAATTGAATGTAAGTGTAAAATTGTTTTAGCTATAATTATAAGGGATTATAAGTTTTGTGCATAGTTATATTGTGTTTAGATCCTCAAAAACTTTAAATGAATGCAATAAAAATAAAACATGAAGAAGTTCTAAACTGCGTGATTCCTTATTGATTTATTGTACTAATTCATTGGTATAACATTAAATGTATATTAGGATAATAATAAACCTATGTTATTAACTGTGAGGAAACATTGCTAGTGAGTTATACAAGAAATGTAAATAATGAAGTAATATAAGTTATGTCTCCAGATAACCTGGTCTATATTAATCCTAAATATTGCAGAGAAACATATAACATGGGTTCCTTCTACAAACAAAATCAATTCAAAATTATTATTTTGCGCTTATGTTAAATGTAGCTGATTTTAAATGAAGAAAATTCAATAATAATATTGTTTTATATTGTCCATTTATCTAAAACATCTTTAGAATATTTGTATACCTATTGTAACCTATATAACTAAGCCAGCATATGAGCAAAGAGTTTTCAATAGCAATATACAAGTGTATGCTGCCTGTCCTAGTTCCTAAAACTTCTCAATTCTTTTTGCTACTAATGCCTACTTTTATCATATAATCGAAATTTCCTTAAAATTACCCTAAAATATATATTGTCTTGATTTACTACTGTTCTTCAATTTTTATCTTAGTTCGTCAAATGCCATTTTACTACCTAGACTGCTACTCTGCCACTCTATAACCAAGAATTATACTATATAAAATTACTACATTCTATTACATACTATACATAGTACTATATAGTATTATATTTATATATATATATATATATATATATATATATATATATAGTATATAGTATTATTTATATAGTATATATTATATGTAGTACTACATAGAATACTACTATTCCACTACATAAAATAATGCTCTGGCTGATACTTGGCTAGTTTTATAACTAGATTTACTTTATCCATTTTACACTATACCGCCACCTTTCGAACTTTTCACTTAAACATAGCCAGCATCTATGGACTGTTATGATAAAATCTATCGCAACACAATTATCATAATTAACGGAAAGCGTCAATAATATGAGGTATAGATTTCAATTACACTTATAGATTGATGACCTAAAGTAATTTGGGAGACATGTCTTGCTAACGACTTCACAGGTTTTTTGAAGCAGTTGAAGCAACAAGAAATCAACGCCGAAGTAAATTAATTCAATTCTCTTGGAAAGAAGTTCTTCTTCATGACGCCTAAAAGGGACTTTCGAACAAATCCTTCAGGAGTTCCTTTGGCTCCACAAGTTGTGGTACTTGGGTAACCTCAGAATATAAATACATAAAACATTTACAAAAGAAGAGAAAGAGTTACAGAAGATCTGCATGACAATACAGAGAGCGGATGCAGCAAAAACATTACATGCAAACTGATAAACCTCTGAATCGTTTATATTATATACGTTTAAATTTCAAGGATAAATATTCCATTAACAAGAATATTAAAAAATAAATATTGCTTGGAATTTAATTGTAATTTAGTTAACAATAAATATACGTTGAAGTGTCAAATAACAAGTAAGATTAATTGACCTTGCCTAATTTAATTGCAAGGAAAATATCACAACCAACGTCATAACTTTTTCAATCAAAACTTTGTTCATCTGAACCTGCCACCTAATACAATTACCACGGGTCGAGCAATACATTACACTCCTCAAACACCCACGAGCTTGTATAAACATTAAAAATGCTGCTTAATCAATTTATTTCCATGTAACACCATAAAATATTTCCGCACAGGCGTTGGCCTTGTATTTCCAGTACTTTACTGAAACCACAAAAACAGAACTTTTAATAACTTATGGTTTTTATTAATTTATGAAATTACAAACATTCTTATGAATATAATATTAATTTATATAGGACGCTAATTAAACCTCAATTATCAATATTATTGATTTGAATTGTTTTAATCACACTTTGGGGAACATAATGTTGGCCACCTTCATTTGTAGACTAGTGTAGCTTCTAAACTGTGTAAAGTAATAAATATTAATTTGTAAGATATTATTTCTTAATTTTTTCAAAAGAAATTAGTATTATATTAAGTTTTAGTATGAATACTATAAACTTTATTTGGAAAAAACCTACATAAACATTCAAAATATTCGAATTTCACCATTCTTTTATTTTAGGCTTTCAATCCATTTATTACTTTCAAATGCAATTATATTTATATAAATATTAATGCAATAACCATCTTTAGTGATACATGAAGAATAACGTGAAAAGACATACCATAATACGTTGTATGTACGTTGGGTTTAACGATGGATGAAAATGAAAACTCTGAAAGGCCATAAGCCCCCTTACAAAATGTTTCAATGCAAAATAAAGTAACAAAAAGGATCTCATTCCGCAACCCTGCACATATAATGAAACAACTTTACTGAGTTTTAAGGTATAATTACTGTGAAACTTCAACTACCTTCCAATTTAACTTTTAAAATGTGTTTCAAACTTTTAACTACATGTTTCAGTCTACTGAAACAGATCTTTGTAGAGAGACAGTTTGGCCTTATGTTGGTTGTTTTGAGAAACCACGTTGTATTTGTTGGCGTTAAGTTTGTGAGAAACCGACTTTTTTCTTTATAAAGTCTGTATGTAAAAAAAATTCATAAGGCTACAATTGACAGGAAGTACAAATGTTGCTGTTATTTTGTTTGATATTTAAAAGGGTTTTCCAATTTTGCTCTTTTTCCTTTGGTTGGGGACATTATGTGTTGTACACAGACTTCAATTAGGGAGTGTAGGGGTAAAATTCTGTTGAGTTCCTGGACACTGCGGAATTCTCGGAAACACAAAAGCGAATGAAGCGGCGAAGGTGCCCAATACTCAATGAGTTATGACAGTTGATTATGTTTGTTTTGCGATACATTTATTGCTCCCTGCTTGGAATTTAGAATAACATACCACGATTCAGAATAGGTTGAGACAAATTAAAAATAACGTCCGGCCATGGAGGTCTTCTATTGGTTCAAAGCGTAGGGAGGAAGTGGTGGTTACACGCCTTCGCGTTGGCCACTCTTCTGCAACTCATGGATATTTGATGCGTTGTGATGGTCCACCAATATGTCATTACTATGGGGATATATATTTACTATAAAACAAACTTTGGTGAATTGTGTTGGTTTAGCAAATATTCGTGAAATTTTTAATGGCATTTTTAAGGCATTGACCGAGGCATCGCTCTCTTGCACGACGTAAACATAGTTTTTGAAATTTATTATTTAAAAATAAAATATGTTTTTATATTTGTAAACCTAATTACTTGTGTGTGTGTGTGTGTGTGTTTTGTATATAGTATTTATTTGTTTAATTAAATTTTATATATTTTATGCTTTTGTTACAGTGCTATTGATATTTATTTATTGTGGTTTTGTTACTTATAGTTATGTTTCAATTACTGTCATTATTTATTTACTGTTGTATTGTTTTTTTGTCATTTTGTTATTTAGTGTAAAAATCGAATATTTTATTTAAGAAATCAATTATGTAGGAACAAAATATATTTATGAAATATGAAATTTATTTACACATATAGAAAGTGAAATCGAAATATTGTTTGTTTCGTATGCAGTCAACATACGAGCTCGGTTGTTATATTACGATTATAATTTCAATTTAGTAATTTACAATTACAATATCCTTAAAAACAGGTTGTTTATAACGGATTTTAATGGCGAACAACTCCTATTAATTCTTATACATTATTTAAATAAATACGCTGTTAAATCGGAACGTTTCGAGTTAGCTATTTCCCACAGGAAGCTTAACTGCATTTATTCAGGCTATGCAATTAATTTATTACTGTCAAGCTGTTATAGAACTTTAAACAGTTAAAACAGTTTAGTAAATCATTTCTTGAGTGTTACAGTTATTCTAAAATCTGTACAGTAAAATAAATGTAAATAAACTAATTTCCTAAAATTATGTTTCTATATATTTAAAAAAATATGTTTAACCAAAATTTTTTTACAAAATAACAAAAAAATCAACATTTTTATTTTGTGATTCTATCTAAAGGCAATTTAACGAAAATATTAGTCACAAATGTCATTATTCACCATTCGAAAAAAAAAATTAAAGGGTAAAAGTGTAATATTTTCCACGGAAGTGTAAACCTTCTAATAAAAATCAACAGGTATCGCTAAAAATAATATAAAATCTTCTGATTGACTGATTGAATGTCCACACCAAAAATTAGAAACCTGGAATTTTGATATAGATTCGTTTTGCAGCACAAAGGGGTCAGCAAATATAACGCAACATTTTATATTCTAGGATTAACAATTTTAAAATTCAAAACAGAGGAAGTTTAAGAAAAGCGACAGATTTCATACCTATATACTCACACCAACACATATACAACACTCACCTACACACAACCAGACATCTAAATACACATGCACGCCCTAACACTCACATCTTCACACTTAACACACTTATTCACTAACCACACAAACACCTACACACACACACACACACACTCACTCACTCACAGACACACACGATTTACAGTAGAGTTGGTATTGGTTAAATATTTCTCCTCCTGGTAGACCATCACTTGCCGAAGCATTCCTCTTCGGATCAGGAGTTAAGAAGTGCTGACCTCCAAACTATCAATGAAAAATACCATGAACCAGAATTGCTCCGAATTTACACTGATGAATCATTCATACCTGGATCAGGCGTAACAGTTGCTGCATAATACTGTATATATTTTCTGCTGTCGAGCCCCACCTTAGCAACTACGACGGTGAGTTAGCTGCCATATATGCTGCAATTGAACTTGAGAACCTGACTGCTCTGGCTAAGGCCGTTTTCCTCGTTGACTCTAAGACCGCCATATTAAACCTCTTTGGGAACTCACAGACCGATTGTAGCAGAACCATAGACTGTATGAGAATACTAAATGCTCTCGTAAATTCCGGGTGGAAACTTAATTTCCAGTGGATCCCGAATCATGTAAACATCACAGGCAATGAAAAGGCTGATCCACTAGCCAAGCAGGGAACAGTCTCCCTCAGTCCGAGACTCTTAGTTCACTACAGTCCTACAGATACCTAATAAAGACGCCCACACAAAAAATTGAATCACGGGCAATTGAGGGAAATCTCAGCAGGAAAACAGTGACCTATTGACCATAACTTGCCCCGAGCTCTTAGCGTTGCAATTTTCAGAGTGAAGACTGAAAGAACTTACCTTGCTGCGCACCTCCACCGCATTCATGTGCTACCGACCCCGGTGTGTCTGCTGTGTAGTGGTGAACTTATGAATGCTAAACACCTTAATGATTGCACAGCCTTGGACTAGGCCTAGGATTACATCAGTCCCATCTTCAAGGAGACCCATCTCTACTGGTCAGCTCGTCGCCAAATAGCTCAACTGCCAAGGTGGGCGTTGGCTAGTAAGTAAGTAGTAAGTATTGCTAAAGTCGTTCTAGTACACCTCTTATCACATTTTGGATTTAATTATCTTATATTCTTACGTAAATAAATAAACTGCTTTTTTGAAAAAGTAAATTACAAATTTATATCAATTAATTATATTATATTTGGAATATTTCTCAAAGTTAATAAACTAAATACGTCAGAGTTAAACGTCCATCTAATCTATTACCCATGAAAAGAGCATAAACTCAGACATACGGAATAACTCACATCTCTGTTAATTAACACGCGGAAGACACGAACCTGGCTCAGTCCTATTTACTGGCCATAACTCGGGTAATTAAACTCCACTTAGTTATAAAACTGCTTTATACAGGTTTTAAAGAAAATCTATTATGTATGTATAAGGGCTTGGAGTTGGGTAAATATTATTAAATAATAAGGAAATAGAATGAAATAGTTTTTGAAAATGGTTTATAAGTAAAAATATCGAATGATTTCACTACAAAAAATAATAGAGCAGTTTCTAGTAAAATTTGTTCAATTACAATTATCCAGTAAATAATTATGAAACTATAACCTAAGGCTAATAAAACCCTAGCAATAATCGAATTCCATCTCTACGTTCTACCATCTTCAAACTATAACTTGACTTTGTAATTATTTATTTGTTCATAGTAATTCTCTTATATAATATAATGCGGTTTGCACTTTGTATTGTATAAAACATTTACTACTTTTCTGCTCATTGAAAGGTTTTCGAATTTCTGTTGTATATAAGTTTTTATAAAGTAGGATATGTTACATATTATTCATATTAAGCTATTTGATCAATAGAGTAATATTGGAATTTTATGTCTGAAATAATTACCTAGTTTCTATCTTTTAACGATTATGTGGAAGATAAATTTGAAAAAACTAAAAATTAAATTTGTTAGCCTAGCATAAACATATGTACCTTATACTACTAATATTGTATAAATGTTTATCTTCAATTAATAATCTTTTAGGAATAAAGTTTTTCATTTAAAAGAATTTTAATCTGAAACTTTAATTGATTTAGTGGTAATTATTTTAATTACTTGAACTAGCTTATTAAAACTTTACAGGTATATGTTAGATACATCATGTATTAAAAGCTAAACCCGAGAAATTAAGGACTGTTTATACACGTTTAACTAATGGAGGACCCATATTTGACTAAAACCCAATGAATAAAATCGCTTGAACTACTTAACGCAAATCGGTTTATGGATATTAGTCCAATAATAATATAGTCCAATTAAAAATGTTATAAAAAAAATTGAAAAGTTTTTATTGAACTCCAAGTTTTCAACTGTGTTTGAAAACATAAACTAAATTAATCAAGTTAGGGAAACCATAATTAGTTTAATAAAAACATTAATGATTCTGTGATCAGCACAGACAATAAAGATCCTCAAAATGTCGCAAACTTGGTTTCGAATAAACTTAATTTTAAAAAAAAACCTAAAGATAATTTGAATAAAGTGTGTGGATAGTAACATATTTTAAAAAGTAATAATTAAGTAATTATTTTTTGTTAATTACAGTTTCCTAACCATGGCTAACGGTAATAATGGAAATGAATAATTTTTAAATATTACCGTAAAGGAATAAATGAAGTAGGTGATAGTAATCACAAACGGAGTGAAATACAAACTGTAATATAGATGTATATATTACAAATATTATTTAGATTAATCTACTGCAATTCTAAAATAATATATTTCAAATTAATACAAGCGTGTGATTTTATGACTTAGTCTCAACTGTACACATGTATGTTTAACGACATAATGAACTAACGACAAGGTGAAAAGTTGACGTGATATTTAATTCAATAATAGAACTGTAAAACAAATAAAAGACGTACACAAAACTCACAAATTAATCTTTTGTTGACTCATACGCGTCTCAGTGACAAAGACAAACATCATCAGTGGGTATTGCTACTACAAACTCTAACTTGCTGCTCTTGTAAGTCAGAGTTTGTAGTAGCCACACTCAATGATGATGATGACTTTGTCATTTAAACACGAATGAATCAATAAATGAATAATATGTGAGTTTTGTGTATGTCTTTTATTTGTTTCAACATAACCTCACAAGTTGAGCTAAAAGAATATTTGTATAGATTTGTAAGTTAATAAGTAAACGACTATAAAATAAATCTGTAACTGAGGAATGGCTTATTTCATTAGAAGATGGTAAATTTCGTTGTAGTGCATAATTTATTTTACCTACATATAGTGTAAGTACGATACTTGCACTCAACTTGGAAATAAAGAATTGAAAATGGAAAACTGAAACTTGATTGGTTGCAAGCAGAATAAGAATTATTATGAAAAAGGTACAATGTAATAATAGTTATTATTTTATAATAATTATTGGCTTAAGTACATTTTGCTAATACAATTTTCAGAAGTTAACATAAACTGATATTATCATCCCCGCAGGGGGGCTGCGTACTATCCGCACCTACGAGGGGTTTGGCGTTCCTCGCGGTACCCCAGCCTAACACTAAACCTCTCACACAGCACACACACACACACAAACACATAAACTCACGCATGCACGCACAAACACATACGCTAACATCTTCACTTAGGGAATCTGACTGGTCAGAACCGTTGCGCATTGGGAGTGCTGAAAAGTCCAGAGCTTGACTAACTCTGGTCTGGGACGCTACTGTGAGCTTGCTCTGCCGAAGACATATGCGCAGTTGCTGGTCCGCTAGCCACTTCGATCCTTGGTCAGGGAGTGTCTTTGGTGCACAGGTGTCAGAACCTGTACACAGTATTACGAGTTCTCGACTGATGTCCATCCAGTCGAGCTAAGGAGAAAACTATGGGTCCCAGAGTTCCGGGAATTCGAAATGATCGAAAGTGATCCATGGGTATACCCGTTCTCATAGTCTCACCCGTAACTCCCGACACGATGGTTCGCTTACAACAAATTTATGGAAAACCAACAAACGTCCAATCAATTGAATGTAAAGAGACGCCATGAGGTTTCTCCAAAGATGCCTAGTGGAGTAAATGAGAGTAAGAGAGACATGCATGTAGTATCACCCAAACTGCCGCCCAAGTTCTTAATTATGTCTTGCACAGAAGAAGGAAAAGATCTTTCAAAGACCTCTTCTGATCCAAAAGGCTATAACTGGATGTGCAGCCTGTCCTGTCTCTTCCGTAAGGAAGTTACGGAATGGAACACTGGTGTTACAAAACAAGTAGTTTGAAGCAGTCACAATATTTTCTGAAGATCTTCTTTGATCAGGTCACTGTTTTGGTGGCCCCCACCAAACTTTGAACTCATCAAAGGGCGTAATATCATGCAGGGATCTTTTGTATGTCCGTGAGGACGAAATTAAATCTGAACTATAATCGGAAGGTATAACAGATGTCGTACGAAAATTAGGATGGAAAACGGTCAGAGAGTTCCAACAACATCATTAATCCTGACATTCGGGAAATCATCTATCCCGGAATATCTATAAGCGGGCTACCAACGGCTTCTGGTTAGGTCCTACTTTCCCAATCCACGCCGGTTCTTCAAATGCCATGGTTATGGACACGTCAGCTCTTCTTGCTCCAAGCCAGAGGTATGCGGACACCGTGCATCTGAAAGTCATTTTGAGAAGGTTTGCACAAATGTTCCGAAGTGCCCAAACTGTGCTGGTGATCACCCTGCTCGCTTCTTTAACTGCCCAAAGCTCAAGGAGAAAGCGATCCTCAACATAATGGCAAAGGATAAAACATCTTTCCAAAAAGCAAAAAAGAAGTTCAAGTCAACTCAACCTAGACTCGAATCAAAACCTTATGTCTCAGCTGCCTCTACTGTTTGCCGTTGCCATTAAAAGTGTCACTTCAAACGTACAGTCACCGGTCCACTTTGTATTTATGTGGCTGCTAGAAGTATAGCAACAGCGGAAAGGTTCCTTCAATTAATCATCAATAAATTGCAAGAATGTACTAAAACTACGGGCTTCAAGTTTTCGGCTTTGAAGACCCAGTGTATAGCATTATGTCGTCGCAGGCAACCCCAGGAACCATATCTTTTATTTTAATGGTATGCGGTTTCATACCATGGATGATGTGAGATTATTTGGTCTTTTATTGGATAAAATACTTTCATGGTATCCTCATGTGCGTGATTTGAGGACCCGGTGCAGCAAGATATTGGATATGTTAAGAGTTCTTAGTGGTACCAATGGGGAGTAGACAGAACTTGTATGCTCCGTTTCTATCGCTACGTCGTAAGATAGCGTATAGATTATGGGTGTATAGCCTATTCATCTGCTCGACCTACGGTTCTGAAACTCCTTTATTCAATACATCTCTCTGGCCTTAGACATGCTACTGATGCTTTTAGATCAAGCACAATCTCCATACTGCTCGTTGAAGCTGGAGAGCCTTCTTTCTCAATGCGACGTCAAATACTTCAAATTTCATATTACACTGGTATTCGAAGTAAACCTCAACATCCGACATTCAAAGCAGTTTTTGATAACTACCTCGAGGATCATTACGATGCACGTCAACGATCGACTACTCCCTTCGGAATAAGAACGTTGCGCATTTTTAGTAACCTAAATTTAGCGTATATTCGAACTAACATCATGCTACATCCCTCCATGGACAACACGAATGCCAAAATTTGACTTCTCATTGTCCAGGTACCTAAAACACAATACTCCTGACGCTATTTATCGTCAGGAGTTTTTGCAGATACAACTAACTCACCAACATACTGTGACTATATTCGGAGACGAATCAAAACTGGACAATGGGATAGGATGTACATTTTATATGGAAGTACAAACTTTCACCTACGGATTGCCCTCTGCCTGTAGCCATTTTACCCCAGAACTTTAGGCCATTTTCCAAGCTTTAAGATCAATTCCATCTGCAACATCTAATTAACTAGTGTGTTCTGACTCCAAAAGTGCCCCCCAAGTATTCAGGAAATGTACACCAAGAACCCATTAGTTGGCGACATCTTGTGCTTAATACACAGGCTCCAATTACGAGGTGTCATTTCTATGGGTGTCTGGTCACTGCGGTATATTCGGAAATACTAAAGCAGATGAAGGTGTAAAATTAGCGACAATTATGGTGCCATCGACACAGCGTGTGATGGCAACAGATTTTGTATGTAATGTAAAAACGACACTATTCTCTTTTTGGAATGAAGAATGGCAACATATAAATGGAAATAAGCTAAGGGACATCAAGGTGGTCACCTGTTCATTCGAATCGTAGGGAGGAAGTGGTGGGTACTCGTCTTCGCATCGGTCACTTTTTGTTAACAAATTGATGGTTGATGCGACTTGAGAATCCACCACTATGCCAGTTTTGTGGAGTTAACATCACAATCCTGCACATTGGCCTTAAATGTGAGGAGTTGACCGATTTTTATTTACGTAACGATCTTCGAGGAAGTTTAAAGGTGGTTTTAGGGGACGATGTCATGGCTATCGACCGTGTCATAGCTTTCTTACGCCACCTGAATCTATATAACAATATATAAAATCTTGATAATTAAACTTTTAACTTATTTAGTTGCAGATAATTAAAATTAGTTCCAAACATTTATTTTATTTTGTTTGAGTATAGTTATTCATCTTATCCTAAATTTACTTTTTAAATAACATTTTAGTCAGGTAACCATGATTGGTTTTTCGCCTGGAAAAAAATGATATTATCATTATTATTGTAAACATTCATAAAAATTGTATTCTGTTTATTAGAATTTACTACTTCAATATGAAGTCCATGGTTTTAATTATCTGTATCCGACATCTAATAGATCCTATAAACATGACTTTAATACAACTAATTTGAAAAATACTAATAACAATGCTACTGAGAACTATAATATTAACCGTCTATAATCAATTTTATTTCATCTCACTTGTTTTTATTCTTGTTTGTTGACCATTTCATGATACAAAGTGGAAAATACAGTGAATATGAGAAAACGCTGACAATTTGAAATTGCTGTAGCTTCCTACGTAATATTTAATAATATCTCTAATCTTTATATAATTAAAACTATAAGAAACCGAACCTGTAGATAACTCAAATTTAAGGCAGACTGTGTATACTGAAGCTGATAACCTCATTCTCAAACCATATATACTGCTGTCTATTGTAACTTACTTATGTGTATTTTTTAATCCGTGTACCATTTATCAACCTGGATGAAGAGAAATTACTGGAAACATTTTTAAATATAACGCTATCCAGTTCAACATGATTCTACTTCTATAAAAATATTCTCATAACAATTGTATGCTGTAGGAAGTTAAGTCAGAAATGAAGAGAAAATAGGAAGTGGAACACACATTTTTACAAAAAGGGCATTAAAAAAATTATGTGGTCATTAGGAAAACAGCATTGGCATAAATACGAAAATATCACACGTGAAAATGTTTACAATTGGTCTTTTAAAATATTTTATAACGTTATAAGTCTAAAGGTTTAAAACATTTTTATAACGTCACTCAAAAGTTGCATAGTACTGAAAATATAATTAAGTCGTAATATGCACATAAACTTGCTCATAGTGTATGTCATTTAATTTAAGATTGTTAATTGAGATAAGACAAAGCAAATTTGAAAGTTACATAATTTTTGTGTTTATGGTTGT
Organism: Prosapia bicincta; assembly: GCA_036971475.1. Lineage (NCBI taxonomy): Eukaryota > Metazoa > Arthropoda > Insecta > Hemiptera > Cercopidae > Prosapia > Prosapia bicincta. The sequence goes on from JBAIZL010000002.1 coordinate 58,177,967, forward strand.
AAAATAACACACAAAATAGAATTCTTAACATTTGTTATGTTTGTGCCTGCTGATTGGTAGAAATATATTAGGAAGAGCACTTTATAAACAAACATAAATACATGTTTGTCATTTATTTCGATATAGTAAATATTATTTTAATTTTGGAGGGATTTGAACTATAAATAAATTATTAATATAGATAAAATAAATGCAAGCATCATGTCTACCAAACTATGATACCCGATAATATATTGAAATATACAGGTTCTGATGCTTACTCACTTATTGTGTTCTGCCTAATAAGTTATTTGTCAATAGATGATTGCTAAACCTATTGGGTTATTAGAGAATAAATGTCTTTATCCCGGCTTTACCATGTTTTGAAATTTGTATTTCTCTAAGACTTCTCAAAAAAATCAAAATGTTGACCGTGGTTGAGAGTATATACAGAGTAGTCCGCAAAAGGACTGTGGTTAAACCTCCCATATTTCATCTGTTTAATCCTGTAAAGTGGCAAACTGAAGTTTCTTTAATTACATAATTAGGGTGATTAGGTTTTACAGAAACTACCATTTTTTTAAGTTATTATTAGTTGAAATTTCTCTGAATAAATTATGAACAAAAACTACTAATTTCTTAATGTATACTGGTACAGCAAAATTTATATTATATAAATTGATATTACATAAATTTATATAATATAAAATGTCCTCTGTCATATTGAAACAAATCTTGTAATACCATTTTTGCTTTTCCCGATACGCAATTGAGATTGAATCGACCTAGTTACGGATATCCATTGTCAATGTATAAAAAGAGCCATCCATTATTTATAGAATAAACAGATATTGAAATCGCTGTGTTCATATCGATCGAATCTTCCAATCGAGTCTTCTCCCACTTTACATCCATCCGGTATAACAATTCAAGAATTATTCATTGGAAAATGAATCAATCATGTTTTATACAAAAATACTTTTTACACCAAAAATAACACTTGGCGGGAAGCTAAATATTCTATCAACTTTTTCTTAAGGATGACTCAAGTAAAATTAATAAATCAAAATATAAAATCACACTTTTATTTCGAAATAAATTGAGTAACATATTTTTTACCACTAATAGGGAATATTGTAGCATTGTGTAGTTAAATATGTATATATGGAGAGGCTCAAACTATATTTAATGTCTACAAAGCTAAGTAGTTTGGATCGTATATAATTACGACACTAAAAAAGATTATTTTAAAAGTGTAACTGACTCAAGCTATTGTTTTACTCAAATGTTCTGATGTTTAGGTAGCATAAATAAATTGTTTTGTTCTTTTTAAGCCCTATAAAATTACGTGTTAAAATGTTTAAGCATTTCGCATCCAAGACAAATTATTACAACGTGTAAAAGCCTTTGAAATGATTATTAATTCTTACTGGGTGTATTTTTACAGTTGTAATTCTAAATTAAAAACTAAGTTTAACGCAAGTAATTATTTTAAGTAAGACCGTTATTATTTCATGTTATTTAAGATTAGAGGAGAGTTTTAATACCTGTGACTTGGAAAATTTATAATAACTTCTGAACAAAAAGATTATACAATAATTCCTTTACGCTACAAATAATTTTTATTTTTTAACCCGGGTACTGAAAACCATTAGTAAACTTTATCTGACGGTCCTTTCAAAATATAAACTTTAAAGCACCTTACTCATTAGAGAGTCTTAAGCAATCTTGGTGCTCATATTTTAAATCATCAAATAAGTGTAACGAATAAAATGATTGTTACTTATAATTATTCATTTAAATAAAATACTATTATTATTATCGTTCCATAATAGATAAAAACTGTTCCCAGACAGATAAAATAATTGATATTTTGTTAAATCTTCCTTCTACAATAAAGAAAATTAAACATAATTGTTAACAGAAACCATAGTAACTAATAATCATTTCTTGGGTATTTCTACACACGATGAAACAAATCTCAACCAACATTTAAAACTGTAACGAAAGAGTTACTAAATAATTCTAGGAACGTAATCTACACAACATACACAAACCCTCACACACATACACACATAAATAAACACACACGCACGCATATCTTTATATCTTTCTCTCTCTCTCTCTCTCTCTCTCTCTCTATATATATATATATATATATATATATATATATATATATATATATATACAGCCTGCTAACAATACGGAGACCATACATTGGTCATTTTGCATTCAAACTGGCAGCCGGGTACTTGTGGCAGCCGTATACGGCTGCCACATAGTAATTCATGATAATGTAACACCCTTTGACAATAATCGAAATAAAAATCATGTTAATAAGTGTAAAAGAAGTGTTTTATTGGAGCTATACTGTATTTGGAAGTTCTGTGGTCGTTCTGAATTTTTAAAAAATAATTTGTAATAACCAAACGGTACTCGTATTGATAGCAGAGTGAACGGGAGTTGTATATCACAAGTTCGTAACATTTCCGCCAGGGGCAGCGTGGTCGCTTCCTGTATATAAGTTTACTGTATATTTCAACCATTCCCTAACATTATGGCAGCCACAAACTTGGCAACATTGCTGGCATCCACATAGATATCAATCGTACTACGTAATGTATATATTTGAATTGGACAAAGAATCGCTGGAATGTGACCACTTGAGGGTTTTTGATTATGCTGAATTCAATGCCGTCATCGAAAGTCACCAGGGATATACTGGCGAGGCTAAACCCATGTACCAAAGGGGTTGAAATAGGGTAAAAATGTCAGATGCCTTAGAATCGCTGGATAATGACCGTTCGGCGGGTTTTCGAGGATGCTAAATTCAATGGCGTCATCTAGAGTCACCGGGGATGAAGCGGATGTAACTCTACGTAAGTACCAAAGGGATGATTTGGGGTAAAAAATTCAAAAGTCATAAAATAACTATAAAATAACCACTCGGGGGTTTTTGGTAAGGCAGAATTCAATGCCTTCACCGAAAGTCGCCGGGGATGCACTGATGTGGTTCCACGCGAGTACAAAAGGGGTGAATTGGGGTGAAAAAGTCAAAAGTTAAAAAATCTCTGGAACATAACCACTCGGGGGTTTTTGAGGATGCTGAATTCAATTCCGTCATCGAAAGTCACCGGGGATGGATAGATGATACTCTACGTGAGTGCCAAAGGGATGATTTGGGGTAGAAATTTCAAAAGTCAAAAAATTACTAGAAAATAACTCGAGGAATTTTGATGAAGCGGAATTCAATGCCGTCACCGAATGTCACCGGGAATGCATTGGTGTGGTTCCACGAGAGTACCAAATGGGTGAATTGGGGTGAGAATGTTAGAGGTCAAAAATCGCTAAAAAATATCCCCTCGGGGGTTTTCGAGGATTCTGAATTCAATGCCGTCATCGGAAGTCTCCAGGGATGTATTTGTGAGGGTAAACCCATGTACCAAAGGGGTTGAATTAGGGTAAAATGGTCAGATGCCTAAGAATCGTGGGATAATGACCATTCGGGGTTTTTTGAGGATGCTAAATTCAATTGCGTTATCTAGAGTCACCGGGGATGGACCGGATGTGACTCTACGTAAGTACCAAAGGGATGATTTGGGGTTAAAAGTCAAAAGTGAAAAAAAACTAGAAAATATCCCCTCGGGGGTTTTTGGTAAGGCAGAATTCAATGTCGTCACCGAAAGTCGCCGGGGGCTGATGTGGTTCCACGCGAGCACAAAAGGGGTGAATTGGGGTGAAAAAGTCAAAAGTTAAAAAATCTCTGGAACATAACCACTCGGGGGTTTTTGAGGATGCTGAATTCAATTCCGCCATCGAAAGTCACATGGGATGGACAGATGATACTCTACGTGAGTGCCAAAGGGATGATGTGGGGTAGAAATGTCAAAAGTAAAAAAAATACTAGAAAATATCAACTCGGGTAATTATGATGAGGCGGAATTTAATGCCGTCACCGAAAGTCACCGGAAATGGATTGGTGTGGTTCCACGCGACTACCAAATTTGTGAATTGGTGTGAAAATGTCAGAAGTCAAAACATCGCTGGAAAATATCAGCTCGGTGGTTTTTGAGGATGCTGAATTTAATGCCGTCATCTAAAGTCTCCGGGGATGTTCTGGTGAAGCTAAACCCATGCACCAAAGGGGTTGAATTAGGGTCAAAATGTCAGATGCCTAAGAATCGCGGGAAAATGGCCGTTCGGGGGTTTCTGAGGATGCTAAATTCAATGACGTCATCTAGACGGGCGTGCTGAATTCAATGGCGTCATCGAAAGTCACCGGGGATGAACTTGTGTGACTCTACGTGAGTGCCAAAGGGATGATTTGGGGTAAAAATGTCAAAAGTCAAAAATTTACTTGAAATTTACCACTCGGAGGTTTTTGAGGAGGCTGAATTGAATGCCGTCGCCGGCCATGTACTGCGATGGTTCTACACAAGTACCAAAGGGATAAATTGGGTTGAAATTGTCAGATAAATAACTGCCTTAGGGCTTTTGAGGATGCTGAATTCAATACCGTCATCGAAAGACACCAGGGCTGGACGGGTGTGGGCTCTACGGGAGTATCAAAGGGAGATTTTGGCTAAAAAGGTCAGAGGTTAAGAGATCATTATAAAATGATCACTCGGGGTTTTTAATAATGTGAGTCTAATCCTAGCACCGAAGTTGGCCATGCACAATCCGGGAAGGGACTGCGGGTGTCGCTGTGGGTGAATTGAGGTAAAACTTGCCAGAATCTAAAATATTGCCCAAAAATGCGCATTCGAAGATTTTCGAAGGTCCTAGTCCCTTGTCATCAAAATTCGTCGGGGATGTACGGAGTTACGAAGGGGCGATTTGGAGTATACATCCCATTGACAATAAATCGCCCGAAATTGGCATGTTTCCAACTATGCAACATAACCAACAGAAAGAGTCGGGTTCGCGACCTTGTCTTGGACAGATGTTATGCTACAACTATTTACAGAAATATTTGAGATATGAAAACTGTTTACGTCATGTCTGTCTTTACTAATCTTTATAACTTGGAGCAGTGTTTCAATACAGCCTGTCCATGTGCTTTAAGAATTTTAAAGAATGTATCCTTGAACGATTCAACCTAAAAAGATAACCGTTTGTCCCAAATTGATAATTTTATAAAAATTTAATTTTTTATTTAATTTTTTTTTAAATGTATTTTGTCTAGCTAATTGTCATATATTTACTTTCCAATTTTACTTAGACTATCTAAACACTTATGTTTGTTTTCTCATTCTTCTTTGGGTAATTAAATTTCTTCTCTTTTCGTGTTATTTTCTTTTGTTTTTTTAAAAAGGATGGTATCGTTAGCGGGGGCAGCGGAATTACTTTTCAACAATCCGTTAATGAAAAAAATTGTACTATAACCGTAAATTAAAAAAAACTATAAATAAGTAGACCTTATATTTTTTTCAACCTTTATACAACTTAGAATAAACGACAATGAGAATTTGTTGACCCACATCATTTCATCGACTTATCTTTATCAGCTTATATATCCAGAAAACCTATTATGCCAATATCTACAAATTCCAAGCTAAACCTTTAACTACCGCCATCGTGCCTGACCATCAGCGACGGGTTAGCCGAAGAAGACAGTGATTCAGGTGCTGTATCTAATGACCAACAAAAAATAGAAAGACTAGTTACACTTTGTAAGATGTCTTTGTACAGCCAATGTGTCTAGAATGTTCTGAACCGCTGTGTAAATACTGCTGTCCAAATTGAGTTATTATTTCTAATGACAGTTTCCATAAATAAAGCTTATAATATGTCAAATGATATCTTGCATATAAAGTTAAGTGTGTACAATCAGTGAACAATAAATAATTAGTGTATGTTAATTATCGTACGATTATAAGTCTTTTTAGCTAAACTGCGCTAAAATCTGTAGGTTTTATTTACTACAGTTTTCAATTAGTAAATAAAATATGACTGGTCTCATAAAACTACGTTTACCCTACTAGTCACATGCAATCAGAATATTCAAAAATAATTTTTATAAAATAAATGCAAGATAAATTGTTAAACCACACAATAAATCACACTTAGTCATTTCGTGCCTGTGAGCTAGAACGGCAGTAGTATTTTGACAGAAATTGCAGGACGGTAGTTGAAGTAGTAGTTAATAAATACTGAATCATATTTCTTTAATCTCTGTATTGTATACAAGAACCTAAATGACATCTGTGCCAGTGTTGTCAGTTTATATTACGATATCAGGCTGTCTGGTGTAAACACACATAGGTCCAAGCCAAACAAAGATAAAGGCTCGCACTCCACAAGTACTCTCGTGGACGAAGGCCCGAAAAACTGACTTTCTGCATTCTATCTTTTCCATCCCTTTCTCTTATTTACATATGGCGTGAACGTAAATAATTTATGGTATTCTCCCAACGTCAAAATGATCGTATAAAGAAGGAAACATTTATTTCTATCCTCGACTTTAGCCGCTGGTAGTCTATATTTTATTTTATTAATATGTTTATTGAATACATTGGTATTACCTTTTAGTGAATATTTATGGCGTAGGCCATATTAAATGTTACATCTGTTAATACATGTGTTACAGACTTGTGGTAACATGTTTGCAATGTTACCAAATTGTAACAATATACAGCAAATAATAGTCACTTTTAGATTCTTAAAATTGGAATAAGATGCTATAACAATTAATTTCAAAAGCAAGTTAAGTTAAAAAATTAATACCTAATCGATCCTATAGTATCTAAGAATCCCAAGGGAAAAGTATGAGATGCATTGGCTGGAACATTAAGATAAGTTTGGTCTGCCATCAAGTAAACAAACGCGTCAGAATGGGTTTCAGATTGTCGGCTGTTTATGTTTCCATATCAGAATTACTCAAAAATAGTTTGAAAAATATATAAATAATGTACCAAAGATTGAACACGTGGATATATACACACATTCTATGACCATAATGGCAAAACATTTTAAGTACTTATTTAAGGATACATGTATCATAGGTGTTAATATGCTAATTAAACTAGAGAGCAGTTCAGGCGGTTTAAGCAATGGTAAATATATAGAATTCTTCATTTCTACATCTCTGAAGATTATATGTCACGATATAGTTCTTCCCAATGTATATTGCAGTGTAGCTAGGAATCAAAACGTTTTCAGTAAGCAATGTAATAAATCTATTATGTTTATCCTCGATATTCTAGTCCCAAGAGTAACTTTGATGTCTATGGGATTTTCACTCACTTTAGAGTTGCATGAAAAACTGTTTTAAGTACGGTGATCATTGGTACGGAAACAAATACAGTAGTGCATGGGTAATTCGAGGTAGATGGCACCGAGACACCGTCGGATTACCGAAAACTTGGATTACACGGAAATAGCATCCTGTACACTGGAAAAAAAACTGGAGTTCTATTGAACCCTAATACTATAATTAAGAATGCACAAAATACGTATGTAGAACTTTATTGATTACAGTACATAATTAAATTAATGTTGCTTGGCTCTTCAAGACTATTGTACTGATTCTTGCTTGCGGGGATACCATACGATATAAATAACATACTAAGTGTCGGCAATTATAGCTAAAAAAAGCCGATGCCCGTTGTAATCTTTATCAAGACGCCCAATGTTTTGATCGTAGATAGTCTTTTTGTTCGTCTACCATAAAAATGAAACGAGATTATCAGTAACATTTCAGTAAATCTAAAGTATAGTGAAAAATTACCGTGATCATCGGTAGTAAATATTTATGATTATCAACGTCTAAAGATTGACTACAAAACGTTTTATAAGCTCTTGGTTAGTGTTGCTTAATTGAAGTAATTTTCTATCAACGAAGGATAGAGTATATTCAAATTGAAATAATAAGTTTGTAATTAGGAGTTATTTATTAACTGGTATTGCTAGTAGTAGGATTCGTAAAATATATAAACAAAGGAGACAGTTTTGAGAAGTGATTGAGTATTAGTAGACTTTGTCTTGAGTCATTTTTACGTCTTGTTTTTTTAACAAGAAATACCATCATAGTGACTAATTTCATTCTGTCACTCTGCATAACGCTATTTTACAGCTGGTTTTTGAAGACTGGTTCCTCAGCTATATTCGCCAAAATATTTGTAATTTTTTTCACCATTTTAATAATAAATCAAATTGTAGATATGCGAGCCAGGAGGGATACGGTTAAATATAGAATTAAAGAAGGAGATTAAATTATACTTAAATCTTAGCAGATATATTTTCAGGTGCATTCAACGTGTCTTGATGAAAGTAACATCACAATCAAGGTGAAATGTCATCCTTTAGGAACATATCTAAGGAAGGAATTAAATAAATTTTTTAACCTGGCAACAACGACTACCAGGAATATTTAATGAATGTAGTTAAAGAAGAACTTTTAGAAAAAATAGGTCTTTACTCAAACACAATTATACCTATAATAACTTATGACAAATCAAATATGGTGGATAAATAAAATAGATGTGTTACATTGCTTACCGAAATCGTTTTTCACCGTGATGCCTAGCTACAATGCAATATACATTGGGAAGAACAATATCCTTACATAATATTACATTCTTTAGAGATGTAGAAGTAAAGAAGTATATTATAACTTAACTTGCCAATACGTTGGGCGTCATATTATAACTCAACTTTTGTTATAATTAAAATTATTTTCAAAATGTTATTTATTTATCTTATCTATTGAAGTCACACCTTCAGGTTTAAAAGAGAATTAACAATCACTTGCATTTATTCGCTACAATTAATTCTACACATTATTCCTAATTTATATTAATATAGTGCAGTGACAGGCTTGATGTCTTAACTAAACTATAATAATAAAGGTTGACCTCTGAGGCTTTAGATTTAATTTGAATAACAAAAAAACTGTATTAAAATTATATTTTTGCTCTCGGGGTCGCTATTACGGGAACGTTGCTTTAAATTTGAAATGGTGAATAGAATTACATTTATAAATTTTGATGAACCTAAAATTTGGGTTAAACTAGAAGCTAGATGTCTGTTGGCTACACTTATAATTTAAATATACTTATAGTTCAGAAGAGTCCTTGGAATCCTGGCTTGTTCACTTCCGCGCTAACACTTGATAAAAAAACTTACTTTATATTAAAAAACTTTTACTTCGCACTTTACTAAAATTTACTTATAAAAAAACTCTACTTAAATTAAGAAAATCCTCCCTTACATCACTTCCATCCTTGTCCCCATCAACCTGTCTGCCTTTCTCCGACACTCTCTTCCAAATTCCTATAAACTCCCGATCATTTAGTTTTTATCAAATCTCATCTCTCCCACTACCACCGATACGTTATTTTCAGTTTCCCACAGTTCTTAATTTAGCTAAACCCAGCGGTACATGGTTAATTCCCCAGGCTATATCGGCCACTGGATTTCCCATCTTAACAAGCCTTGGACCTTTGTCTATTTGCCGGACTCCACTTATAAACTTCCTGGAAAGAATAATGACCTGCTTTGTGTACCTGCTTTATCTGCACTAGAAAACTATTTGTATTTCTTTCCTAAATATTATAGATGATTTATTTTCGCAACTAGTTGAAATTTCTCTGAATAAATTATGAACAAAAACTACTAATTTCTTAATGTATACTGGTACAGCAAAATTTATATTATATAAATTGATATTACATAAATTTATATAATATAAAATGTCCTCTGTCATATTGAAACAAATCTTGTAATACCACTTTTGCTTTTCCCGATACGCAATTGAGATTGAATCGACCTAGTTACGGATATCCATTGTCAATGTATAAAAAGAGCCATCCATTATTTATAGAATAAACAAATATTGAAATCGCTGTGTTCATATCGATCGAATCTTCCAATCGGGTCTTCTCCCACTTTACATCCATCCGGTATAACAATTCAAGAATTATTCATTGGAAAATGAATCAATCATGTTTTATACAAAAATACTTTTTACACCAAAAATAACACTTGGCGGGAAGCTAAATATTCTATCAACTTTTTCTTAAGGATGACTCAAGTAAAATTAATAAATCAAAATATAAAATCACACTTTTATTTCGAAATAAATTGAGTAACATATTTTTTTCCACTAATAGGGAATATTGTAGCATTGTGTAGTTAAATATATATATATATGGAGAGGCTCAAACTATATTTAATGTCTACAAAGCTAAGTAGTTTGGATCGTATATAATTACGACACTAAAAAAGATTATTTTAAAAGTGTAACTGACTCAAGCTATTGTTTTACTCAAATGTTCTGATGTTTAGGTAGCATAAATAAATTGTTTTGTTCTTTTTAAGCCCTATAAAATTACGTGTTAAAATGTTTAAGCATTTCGCATCCAAGACAAATTATTACAACGTGTAAAAGCCTTTGAAATGATTATTAATTCTTACTGGGTGTATTTTTACAGTTGTAATTCTAAATTAAAAACTAAGTTTAACACAAGTAATTATTTTAAGTAAGACCGTTATTATTAAATGTTATTTAAGATTAGAGGAGAGTTTTAATACCTGTGACTTGGAAAATTTATAATAACTTCTGAACAAAAAGATTATACAATAATTCCTTTACGCTACAAATAATTTTTATTTTTTAACCCGGGTACTGAAAACCATTAGTAAACTTTATCTGACGGTCCTTTCAAAATATAAACTTTAAAGCACCTTACTCATTAGAGAGTCTTAAGCAATCTTGGTGCTCATATTTTAAATCATCAAATAAGTGTAACGAATAAAATGATTGTTACTTATAATTATTCATTTAAATAAAATACTATTATTATTACCGTTCCATAATAGATAAAAACTGTTCCCAGACAGATAAAATAATTGATATTTTGTTAAATCTTCCTTCTACAATAAAAAAAATTAAACATAATTGTTAACAGAAACCATAGTAACTAATAATCATTTCTTGGGTATTTCTACACACGATGAAACAAATCTCAACCAACATTTAAAACTGTAACGAAAGAGTTACTAAATAATTCTAGGAACGTAATCTACACAACATACACAAACCCTCACACACATACACACATAAATAAACACACACGCACGCATATCTTTATATCTTTCTCTCTCTCTCTCTCTCTATATATATATATATATATATATATATATATATATATATATATATATATATATATATATACAGCCTGCTAACAATACGGAGACCATACATTGGTCATTTTGCATTCAAACTGGCAGCCGGGTACTTGTGGCAGCCGTATACGGCTGCCACATAGTAATTCATGATAATGTAACACCCTTTGACAATAATCGAAATAAAAATCATGTTAATAAGTGTAAAAGAAGTGTTTTATTGGAGCTATACTGTATTTGGAAGTTCTATGGTCGTTCTGAATTTTTAAAAAATAATTTGTAATAACCAAACGGTACTCGTATTGATAGCAGAGTGAACGGGAGTTGTATATCACAAGTTCGTAACATTTCCGCCAGGGGCAGCGTGGTCGCTTCCTGTATATAAGTTTACTGTATATTTCAACCATTCCCTAACATTATGGCAGCCACAAACTTGGCAACATTGCTGGCATCCACATAGATATCAATCGTACTACGTAATGTATATATTTGAATTGGACAAAGAATCGCTGGAATGTGACCACTTGAGGGTTTTTGATTATGCTGAATTCAATGCCGTCATCGAAAGTCACCAGGGATATACTGGCGAGGCTAAACCCATGTACCAAAGGGGTTGAAATAGGGTAAAAATGTCAGATGCCTTAGAATCGCTGGATAATGACCGTTCGGCGGGTTTTTGAGGATGCTAAATTCAATGGCGTCATCTAGAGTCACCGGGGATGAAGCGGATGTAACTCTACGTAAGTACCAAAGGGATGATTTGGGGTAAAAAATTCAAAAGTCATAAAATAACTATAAAATAACCACTCGGGGGTTTTTGGTAAGGCAGAATTCAATGCCGTCACCGAAAGTCGCCGGGGATGCACTGATGTGGTTCCACGCGAGTACAAAAGGGGTGAATTGGGGTGAAAAAGTCAAAAGTTAAAAAATCTCTGGAACATAACCACTCGGGGGTTTTTGAGGATGCTGAATTCAATTCCGTCATCGAAAGTCACCGGGGATGGATAGATGATACTCTACGTGAGTGCCAAAGGGATGATTTGGGGTAGAAATTTCAAAAGTCAAAAAATTACTAGAAAATAACTCGAGGAATTTTGATGAAGCGGAATTCAATGCCGTCACCGAATGTCACCGGGAATGCATTGGTGTGGTTCCACGAGAGTACCAAATGGGTGAATTGGGGTGAGAATGTTAGAGGTCAAAAATCGCTGAAAAATATCCCCTCAGGGGTTTTCGAGGATTCTGAATTCAATGCCGTCATCGGAAGTCTCCAGGGATGTATTTGTGAGGGTAAACCCATGTACCAAAGGGGTTGAATTAGGGTAAAATGGTCAGATGCCTAAGAATCGTGGGATAATGACCATTCGGGGTTTTTTGAGGATGCTAAGTTCAATTGCGTTATCTAGAGTCACCGGGGATGGACCGGATGTGACTCTACGTAAGTACCAAAGGGATGATTTGGGGTTAAAAGTCAAAAGTGAAAAAAAAACTAGAAAATATCCCTTCGGGGGTTTTTGGTAAGGCAGAATTCAATGTCGTCACCGAAAGTCGCCGGGGGCTGATGTGGTTCCACGCGAGCACAAAAGGGGTGAATTGGGGTGAAAAAGTCAAAAGTTAAAAAATCTCTGGAACATAACCACTCGGGGGTTTTTGAGGATGCTGAATTCAATTCCGCCATCGAAAGTCACATGGGATGGACAGATGATACTCTACGTGAGTGCCAAAGGGATGATGTGGGGTAGAAATGTCAAAAGTAAAAAAAATACTAGAAAATATCAACTCGGGTAATTATGATGAGGCGGAATTTAATGCCGTCACCGAAAGTCACCGGAAATGGATTGGTGTGGTTCCACGCGACTACCAAATTTGTGAATTGGTGTGAAAATGTCAGAAGTCAAAACATCGCTGGAAAATATCAGCTCGGTGGTTTTTGAGGATGCTGAATTTAATGCCGTCATCTAAAGTCTCCGGGGATGTTCTGGTGAAGCTAAACCCATGCACCAAAGGGGTTGAATTAGGGTCAAAATGTCAGATGCCTAAGAATCGCGGGAAAATGGCCGTTCGGGGGTTTCTGAGGATGCTAAATTCAATGACGTCATCTAGACGGGCGTGCTGAATTCAATGGCGTCATCGAAAGTCACCGGGGATGAACTTGTGTGACTCTACGTGAGTGCCAAAGGGATGATTTGGGGTAAAAATGTCAAAAGTCAAAAATTTACTTGAAATTTACCACTCGGAGGTTTTTGAGGAGGCTGAATTGAATGCCGTCGCCGGCCATGTACTGCGATGGTTCTACACAAGTACCAAAGGGATAAATTGGGTTGAAATTGTCAGATAAATAACTGCCTTAGGGCTTTTGAGGATGCTGAATTCAATACCGTCATCGAAAGACACCAGGGCTGGACGGGTGTGGGCTCTACGGGAGTATCAAAGGGAGATTTTGGCTAAAAAGGTCAGAGGTTAAGAGATCATTATAAAATGATCACTCGGGGTTTTTAATAATGTGAGTCTAATCCTAGCACCGAAGTTGGCCATGCACAATCCGGGAAGGGACTGCGGGTGTCGCTGTGGGTGAATTGAGGTAAAACTTGCCAGAATCTAAAATATTGCCCAAAAATGCGCATTCGAAGATTTTCGAAGGTCCTAGTCCCTTGTCATCAAAATTCGTCGGGGATGTACGGAGTTACGAAGGGGCGATTTGGAGTATACATCCCATTGACAATAAATCGCCCGAAATTGGCATGTTTCCAACTATGCAACATAACCAACAGAAAGAGTCGGGTTCGCGACCTTGTCTTGGACAGATGTTATGCTACAACTATTTACAGAAATATTTGAGATATGAAAACTGTTTACGTCATGTCTGTCTTTACTAATCTTTATAACTTGGAGCAGTGTTTCAATACAGCCTGTCCATGTGCTTTAAGAATTTTAAAGAATGTATCCTTGAACGATTCAACCTAAAAAGATAACCGTTTGTCCCAAATTGATAATTTTATAAAAATTTAATTTTTTATTTAATTTTTTTTTAAATGTATTTTGTCTAGCTAATTGTCATATATTTACTTTCCAATTTTACTTAGACTATCTAAACACTTATGTTTGTTTTCTCATTCTTCTTTGGGTAATTAAATTTCTTCTCTTTTCGTGTTATTTTCTTTTGTTTTTTTAAAAAGGATGGTATCGTTAGCGGGGGCAGCGGAATTACTTTTCAACAATCCGTTAATGAAAAAAATTGTACTATAACCGTAAATTAAAAAAAACTATAAATAAGTAGACCTTATATTTTTTTCAACCTTTATACAACTTAGAATAAACGACAATGAGAATTTGTTGACCCACATCATTTCATCGACTTATCTTTATCAGCTTATATATCCAGAAAACCTATTATGCCAATATCTACAAATTCCAAGCTAAACCTTTAACTACCGCCATCGTGCCTGACCATCAGCGACGGGTTAGCCGAAGAAGACAGTGATTCAGGTGCTGTATCTAATGACCAACAAAAAATAGAAAGACTAGTTACACTTTGTAAGATGTCTTTGTACAGCCAATGTGTCTAGAATGTTCTGAACCGCTGTGTAAATACTGCTGTCCAAATTGAGTTATTATTTCTAATGACAGTTTCCATAAATAAAGCTTATAATATGTCAAATGATATCTTGCATATAAAGTTAAGTGTGTACAATCAGTGAACAATAAATAATTAGTGTATGTTAATTATCGTACGATTATAAGTCTTTTTAGCTAAACTGCGCTAAAATCTGTAGGTTTTATTTACTACAGTTTTCAATTAGTAAATAAAATATGACTGGTCTCATAAAACTACGTTTACCCTACTAGTCACATGCAATCAGAATATTCAAAAATAATTTTTATAAAATAAATGCAAGATAAATTGTTAAACCACACAATAAATCACACTTAGTCATTTCGTGCCTGTGAGCTAGAACGGCAGTAGTATTTTGACAGAAATTGCAGGACGGTAGTTGAAGTAGTAGTTAATAAATACTGAATCATATTTCTTTAATCTCTGTATTGTATACAAGAACCTAAATGACATCTGTGCCAGTGTTGTCAGTTTATATTACGATATCAGGCTGTCTGGTGTAAACACACATAGGTCCAAGCCAAACAAAGATAAAGGCTCGCACTCCACAAGTACTCTCGTGGACGAAGGCCCGAAAAACTGACTTTCTGCATTCTATCTTTTCCATCCCTTTCTCTTATTTACATATGGCGTGAACGTAAATAATTTATGGTATTCTCCCAACGTCAAAATGATCGTATAAAGAAGGAAACATTTATTTCTATCCTCGACTTTAGCCGCTGGTAGTCTATATTTTATTTTATTAATATGTTTATTGAATACATTGGTATTACCTTTTAGTGAATATTTATGGCGTAGGCCATATTAAATGTTACATCTGTTAATACATGTGTTACAGACTTGTGGTAACATGTTTGCAATGTTACCAAATTGTAACAATATACAGCAAATAATAGTCACTTTTAGATTCTTAAAATTGGAATAAGATGCTATAACAATTAATTTCAAAAGCAAGTTAAGTTAAAAAATTAATACCTAATCGATCCTATAGTATCTAAGAATCCCAAGGGAAAAGTATGAGATGCATTGGCTGGAACATTAAGATAAGTTTGGTCTGCCATCAAGTAAACAAACGCGTCAGAATGGGTTTCAGATTGTCGGCTGTTTATGTTTCCATATCAGAATTACTCAAAAATAGTTTGAAAAATATATAAATAATGTACCAAAGATTGAACACGTGGATATATACACACATTCTATGACCATAATGGCAAAACATTTTAAGTACTTATTTAAGGATACATGTATCATAGGTGTTAATATGCTAATTAAACTAGAGAGCAGTTCAGGCGGTTTAAGCAATGGTAAATATATAGAATTCTTCATTTCTACATCTCTGAAGATTATATGTCACGATATAGTTCTTCCCAATGTATATTGCAGTGTAGCTAGGAATCAAAACGTTTTCAGTAAGCAATGTAATAAATCTATTATGTTTATCCTCGATATTCTAGTCCCAAGAGTAACTTTGATGTCTATGGGATTTTCACTCACTTTAGAGTTGCATGAAAAACTGTTTTAAGTACGGTGATCATTGGTACGGAAACAAATACAGTAGTGCATGGGTAATTCGAGGTAGATGGCACCGAGACACCGTCGGATTACCGAAAACTTGGATTACACGGAAATAGCATCCTGTACACTGGAAAAAAAACTGGAGTTCTATTGAACCCTAATACTATAATTAAGAATGCACAAAATACGTATGTAGAACTTTATTGATTACAGTACATAATTAAATTAATGTTGCTTGGCTCTTCAAGACTATTGTACTGATTCTTGCTTGCGGGGATACCATACGATATAAATAACATACTAAGTGTCGGCAATTATAGCTAAAAAAAGCCGATGCCCGTTGTAATCTTTATCAAGACGCCCAATGTTTTGATCGTAGATAGTCTTTTTGTTCGTCTACCATAAAAATGAAACGAGATTATCAGTAACATTTCAGTAAATCTAAAGTATAGTGAAAAATTACCGTGATCATCGGTAGTAAATATTTATGATTATCAACGTCTAAAGATTGACTACAAAACGTTTTATAAGCTCTTGGTTAGTGTTGCTTAATTGAAGTAATTTTCTATCAACGAAGGATAGAGTATATTCAAATTGAAATAATAAGTTTGTAATTAGGAGTTATTTATTAACTGGTATTGCTAGTAGTAGGATTCGTAAAATATATAAACAAAGGAGACAGTTTTGAGAAGTGATTGAGTATTAGTAGACTTTGTCTTGAGTCATTTTTACGTCTTGTTTTTTTAACAAGAAATACCATCATAGTGACTAATTTCATTCTGTCACTCTGCATAACGCTATTTTACAGCTGGTTTTTGAAGACTGGTTCCTCAGCTATATTCGCCAAAATATTTGTAATTTTTTTCACCATTTTAATAATAAATCAAATTGTAGATATGCGAGCCAGGAGGGATACGGTTAAATATAGAATTAAAGAAGGAGATTAAATTATACTTAAATCTTAGCAGATATATTTTCAGGTGCATTCAACGTGTCTTGATGAAAGTAACATCACAATCAAGGTGAAATGTCATCCTTTAGGAACATATCTAAGGGAGGAATTAAATAAATTTTTTAACCTGGCAACAACGACTACCAGGAATATTTAATGAATGTAGTTAGAGAAGAACTTTTAGAAAAAATAGGTCTTTACTCAAACACAATTATACCTATAATAACTAATGACAAATCAAATATGGTGGATAAATAAAATAGATGTGTTACATTGCTTACCGAAATCGTTTTTCACCGTGATGCCTAGCTACAATGCAATATACATTGGGAAGAACAATATCCTTACATAATATTACATTCTTTAGAGATGTAGAAGTAAAGAAGTATATTATAACTTAACTTGCCAATACGTTCGGCGTCATATTATAACTCAACTTTTGTTATAATTAAAATTATTTTCAAAATGTTATTTATTTATCTTACCTATTGAAGTCACACCTTCAGGTTTAAAAGAGAATTAACAATCACTTGCATTTATTCGCTACAATTAATTCTACACATTATTCCTAATTTATATTAATATAGTGCAGTGACAGGCTTGATGTCTTAACTAAACTATAATAATAAAGGTTGACTTCTGAGGCTTTAGATTTAATTAGAATAACAAAAAAACAGTATTAAAATTATATTTTTGCTCTCGGGGTCGCTATTACGGGAACGTTGCTTTAAATTTGAAATGGTGAATAGAATTACATTTATAAATTTTGATGAACCTAAAATTTGGGTTAAACTAGAAGCTAGATGTCTGTTGGCTACACTTATAATTTAAATATACTTATAGTTCAGAAGAGTCCTTGGAATCCTGGCTTGTTCACTTCCGCGCTAACACTTGATAAAAAAAAAACTTACTTTATATTAAAAAACTTTTACTTCGCACTTTACTAAAATTTACTTATAAAAAAACTCTACTTAAATTAAGAAAATCCTCCCTTACATCACTTCCATCCTTGTCCCCATCAACCTGTCTGCCTTTCTCCGAGACTCTCTTCCAACTTCCTATAAACTCCCGATCATTTAGTTTTTATCAAATCTCATCTCTCCCACTACCACCGATACGTTATTTTCAGTTTCCCACAGTTCTTAATTTAGCTAAACCCAACGGTACATGGTTAATTCCCCAGGCTATATCGGCCGCTGGATTTCCCATCTTAACAAGCCTTGGACCTTTGTCTATTTGCCGGACTCCACTTATAAACTTCCTGGAAAGAATAATGACCTGCTTTGTGTACCTGCTTTATCTGCACTAGAAAACTATTTGTATTTCTTTCCTAAATATTATAGATGATTTATTTTCGCAACTAGCTTAATTCAATCAAAAGCCTCGTACTTTATGTTATAATATTTACCATTGCTTAAACCGCCTGAACTGCTCTCTAGTTTTATTGGCACAAAACCACCTATGATACATGAATCCTTGAATAAATACTTAAAATGTTTTGCCCTTATCTTCGTAAAATATTTATACTGATTGGTATTGGCACTAAAATGTCATATCTTCGTGAAAATTTTACTTCTTGTTAGAATACTATATGCACTCTTTTAAGGCATATGCTCACAGAAAAATAAAACAGTTTGTTTGTTACATTTGGCTGTCGTAAGTACAGAAATACTATTATTTGAATTTTTAATTTTTTTATTCGAAAATGGTAATTTGTGCTCGTTTGAACCTATAAACTAGAGACGTGTTCAATGGGCCTACGTGAACAAGAAATTAACATTAGATGAGATTAGACCAAATAAAAGCCTTCTTTTATTTACAGTGTACAATATAGGTAGATTTTTCTGGTTGCCTACCTGAGGTAAAGGTGATACAGTATTTGTTGTTTTTCTACTATAGGCCTAACTTTAAAAACATACTGTAAATAAACTTTATGCCAACCAATTACTTATCCTTTATTATTTTTTTACATGCAGTAAAAACTATAAATTGAAATTTTCATTTTTTTAATACACTGAAGAAGAATTGTTGAAGAAAATTCGATGAATTAGTCTAAAATTTCTGCAAAATCGTTCTTAAACTTCAAAAACTCTTAAAACATTGTAACACGAAAGAAATAGAATTTAAAAATTGTGGCAGAAAGCTCAATGAGATAAAATAAATTTAATGTGAATAAATGTACTTTCATAAAGTAAGGATATAGGAGAAGTTAGTGTACTAACTCTAAGACTGATAATTAAATGAGAAATTCAGAAGAAAAAGGCCTTTATCCCTTATCCCGTGCAGTGCACGTCTGGAAATCTAGATTGAATACTGTTAAAGATGAAACCGTTCATTTAGTTGCAGATCTATTGAGGGTTTTGAAAACATGGAACCAATCCAGAGGATCGATGGATACCGGTTTACACCTAACCTGCTGATTCACAATGCAATCGTCTACTTGCACTCCCGTATTTTTGTTACTATGACACTATGTTTACTGACAGAACTATTCCTAAAATTCGACAGAGCACTGAACAGCTTCAATGGAGCGGGGAAATTTTAAAATAGCAACCTAGCGGCGGTGGATTTATTAATTTTAATTTTTTCAAATGGCCTGGAAGAAACCGACACGAGGAACGCGACCCGTAAGGCATAAATTTAGCAAGTGTCTCCCTTTTTTCCAAACATACGTAAAAGAGATTAATACCTTTTATAAGACAGTGCCGTGTGTACTAACCTAAATAAAGAAATGACTTAAATTTAGGGTTTAAATTTATTTGTGAACATTTGTTTTTATTAAAAACAATAAATTTGGTAAGTTTCATTTCGTTAATTCATATTAAAAATACCAACAAATAATAGAATTGTAACAATCAATGTGACAATTTCTAATACAACTATCTACTATTGTAGCCGAAACGAAACTGATTGTAAAGAGACGGCCCCTGTGGTTGTATGTTGAAAGTAGATGGAGAAATGGTGGTATAAATTTCACACTGTAACACGTGACCAATTAGCGCCTGGAATCGAACCCGTCATGAACGTGTTTGTGTGATGTTTATTTTCGATCTCTGAAGGATGGCCACATCATTCAGTATTATCAGTTTTAATCGTGTGACAGGGACCATGATAGTTACTTCATGATAGTATCTGTTTACTTCAGCGAGTTCATTCCCTCCAAATGATAAAAAAACCAAAATAAAATCTTACTTGGTTGAATGTTTCACTTTACAAGCCATAATATTCTACCTTTATTTTACCTTCTGAAATTTTTACCCTAATTCAACAGTTGCTACTAGCATAGAGCATGACCCGTGCATTCCCATTGACGTTCGATAACTGTAAAAGACAACAACATTAAAAGACCCGAGTGATAATTTTTTCTTATTATGTTGTCTTCTGCTAATGTTACCCCCAATCATACTTCTTCTATTCCCGTAGAGGCACACCTTTGTATCCGCGTTTAATATTGAAGACGGTATTGGACTAAGCACCTTTCAAAACACTACGATTGATCATTTTCTAGCTTTGTTTTGCCTTCTCACATTTATACTCCAAATCATCATTTGCTACTCCCATAAAGGATCATCCGTGTATCCCCATGACGTTCGATAATGGTAAAAGAATCAGCACCATTAAAACCCCCCGAGGTATTATTTTCCATGGTTTTTTGCCATCTGACAATTTTACCGCAATTGACCCTTTTTCTACACGTAGCGACACACCCGTGCATCCCGTTATAATATTGAAGTCGGTATTTTACTCAGCAACCTCCAAAACACTACGATTGATCATTTTCTAACTTTGTTTTGCTTTCTCACAATTATACCCCAATTCATCGTTAGCTACTCCCATAGATGGTCACCCGTGTATCCCCATTGACTCGGCGCCATTAAAACAAATCCGAATGATCATTTTCAATTGTTTTTTGCCTTCTGACAATTATACCCCAATTCACTAATTTTCTACTCCCGTAGAGCCACACCCATGGATTCCTGATTAATATGGGAGACGGTATTAGACTCAGCTACCTCCAAAACACTACGATTGATCATATTCTAGCTTTGTTTTGCCTTCCCACATTTATACTCCAAATCATCATTTGCTAATCCCATAGAGGATCACTCGTGTATCCCCATGAGCTTCGATAATGGATAAAGACTAAGCACCATTAAAACCCCCCGAGTGATAATTTTCCATGGTTTTTTTGCCTTCTGACAATTTTATCCCAATTGACCCTTTTTCTACTCCCCTAGCGCCACACCCGTGCATCCCCTTATATAACTGAAGACGGAATTTTACTCAGCAACCTCCAAAACAATACGATTGATCATTTTCTAACTTTGTTTTGCTTTTTCACAATTATTCCCCAATTCATCGTTAGCTACTCCCATAGAGGGTCACACGTGTATCCTCATTGACGTTCGATAACGGTGAATGACTCGGCACCATTAAAACCCATCCGAATGATCATTTTCAATTGTTTTTTGCCTTCTGACAATTGTACCCCAATTCACTAATTTTCTACTCCCTAAGAGCCACATCCGTGCATTCCCGATTAATATGGAAGACGGTATTGGACTCAGCTACCTCCAAAACACTACAATTGATCATATTCTAGCTTTGTTTTGCCTTCTCACTATTATACTCCAAATCATTATTTGCTACTCCCATAGAGGATCACCCATGTATCCCTATGACGTTCGTTAACGGTAAAAGACTCAGCACCGTTAAAACCCTCCGACTGATTATTTTCTAGTTTTTTTTACCTTCTTTCATTTTGACCCCAAGTCACTCCTTTACAACTCCCATAGAGCGCAACCCGTTCATCCCCGTTTTATTTTGTTCACAGTAGTGGACTCAGCATCCTTAAAAACACCCCAGTTGATTATTTCCTAGCTTTTTTGGGGTTCTGATATTCGACCCTAATTGATCTTTTTGCTACTCCTGTAGAGGCACACACTTGTATCCCCGTCAGCTTTCGATAGTTGTACACGTTTATGAAAACTAACAACCAGGACTTATGTTAGTTGAGTAAATAATTGGACAGCTGAAATGAAGATGGGACATTCTAATGTTTATGTTTTCACCGTGATTACACACACCCTGTGTCTTACAGTCTAAACATTTGACTAGTCAGACAATCGCAAAGCTTTTCGCCGACAAAACAGTAAAAGCATCATCAGGAAAAATAATTAGCTGAAGATACTGAGAACATTTAATACTAGGGATGGGCCGATTCCGATTCTCGATTCCAGGAATCGTCGATTCTAGGTGGTATCGAGGAATCGTCGATACTCGATTCATCATTCATAAAAGTGTCGATTCCGATTCCTATTTTGTTAACTATTAAAATATGCGTGTGGAGTAATTTATTACCAAACAAAATTTATTACCAAAATTTATTATATTTGTGTGGAAAAAAAATTAATTACCAACTATGCCTTATTTATGTATTAGTTGATTTGAATGAATTAAATGATTAAAGTAAACGAAAATATTATTATTTATGAAGCAACAGCAATCAAGATCGTAACCATTTCTAGTCGTTTGACATCGCTGGTCTCTCTCTCTCTCTCTCTCTCTCTCTCTCTTTCTCTCTCTCTCTCACTAAATGTCAGAATAAAACACAAAAAAGTACAGTAAAAACTCGATTAACCGTTATCGTCGGAACCGTGGCCATAACGGTTGAGCGAATAGACGGATAACAGAAACACTGTATTATTCCTCCGAAACTTAACCTTAATAAATTATATTATAGACAGATATCATTCTCATGGTTGAAGGTTTTGTGTAGCCTATTACATTAAAACAGAACTTCTAAAAGGTTTTGCCATATGACCGAGATGTTAACTAAATTAATTATTAGAGAACTAGCATGTAAGCTAATATAACTTGAAAGAATCGAGAATCGAGAATCGACTAAAGAATCGAGAATCGAAAGGAAAGTTTTAGAATCGGAATCGGAATCGAAAATTTTAGGAATCGGCCCATCCCTATTTAATATTCTTTATTTTGAAATATTTTAAATTTATTAAATATATACTTTTTCCCCCAGGCGAAAACCTATCAAGGTTATAATCGCCTAACTAAAATGTTATTTAAACAAATGTTACATAAATAAAACTAATCAAAATATAAAAAAATAATAAGGTAAATAAATAACAAATGTTTAAAACTAATTGTTACTATCTAAACTAAAGAAACTAAAATTATACAAAATTTAAATACTATTAAATAGATTCAAGTGGCGTAAGAAAGCGATGACACGGTCGATAGCCGCGACATCGTCCCTTAAAACCACCTTTAAACTACCTCGAAGTATATACAAATCGCTTAACTCATCACAATCAAGCAGGATGTGCTTGATTGTGATGGTACTTCTACAAAACAGACATAGTGGTGGATCCTCATGTCGCATCAACCACTCATGCATTAACATAGAGTGGCCGATGTGAAGTCGAGTTACCACCACTTCCTCCCTACGATTCGAACGAACAGATGTCCTCCATGGTCGGACGGTATTTTTATTAAATATATATATATATATATATATATATATATATATATATATATATATATATATATATATCAATACTAGTATTCTACATGTCAGTAACAACATCAACATCTCATATATTTACCTTATGTTAAGAACATATGTATTATTCGTACCTAACACTAAAAACCATTTTATTTTTATCGTGTTATATACATTTGTGATCAATCAATCGTTGTCTAATAGAGGTTCTATGGAACGCGCCGATGAGATTTAGTATGCCAAAGGTAGGAATGTTGATATAAATTATAGTAAAACATTAATTTACAAAACAAAATTCCTCACACAGTGGCCTCTTTGGAGGAAATGCTAAGTTGTGTAAATATTTGTAAACGTCATTCAAATATTTTTTGGAACAAAGTACTTTATGATATATATTAGCCAATTTTATTAGATTAGACTTGCTCTAGCACTTAAGCTTTTAGATTTAGATATATTTAAATCTATTTTTAGATTTAAAAAGGCTTGGATTGTAGAAGGCCTTTAATAGTATAATAATATTCAGGTATGCAGTTTCAAAACGCAATATTCACTGAACGTGACTAATTCGCTTACTTTTAGTAGAATGGAGAGATTTAATTTTTGCACTAAGTTTATGTATAGCCTTGAACTCTATTTAAAGAAAGTAAATATTTAAACCCTATAAATGTCAAACTTAATTTCACTAAGAATATGCGTTCTACAATAATTTTGTTAAAATTTAGTTTCCAAAACTATTACGTAAATGAGAGTAGAGAAAGGTCTTACTTTATTTAATGAAATTCGTTTAGAAATATTTTTATACTTGTTAAAATATCAAGAAGTCAAATATATTAAATAAACGTTTGTCTAAATAGGCTACAGGTATATTTCATGTGTATTGGCGTTAATTCAACCCGTACAAACACACTATTGTTTTAGTAAATTTACATATAAAATATCAATATAAAAAACAAGGTATGTTGAGGAATAGACAGACGGATGAAGAGAGAGAGAGTGGGTGTGTGTGTGTGATAGGGAGACGAGAGGGAGATATTAATAATGAGAAAGTCACTGCCCTCCAGTTACAGATTACCAAACACTTTATATGTCAGTTCTGAGGGGCGAAATCATTTCTCACGACAGAAGTTAATAACGGGTAAAAGCTTGTCACTTCTAACACAGCTAGACTGCAATTACGCAAGTTTCGTGTAATTAATTGTGAAACGAAATGAGAGAAAGAGAGAGAGAAAGAGAGGTAGAGAAAGACAGGCAGAGAGTAAGAGGCAGAAATAGAAAGAGGGGGCAATTGCCTAAATTTTTTAATCAATGTGCTCTTAAATATATTTATTTAACGCTTAAATATTGTATACATATTGAAACATTGTTATGTATTTATACATTTCACATATGTAATAGCAAAACAATTTTTTCATAGTTTCCGATACAAAGTAATAACGTTATGTTAAGAAATTTTCAATATTTTGAGTAAATAAAATAAAACTTCAGACTGTGAATGATGTTTTTGGAGACCGTATTTGTAATAATTTTAATTTGAAAAATGAAAACGTAATTTATATTTAAACGCTGGATTTAATCCAAACGCTAGATTTATCAATACAAACGCTGGATGAAATTTATTCAAATAAATTTGTATTAACTAGCGACTAGCTTTAACTTGAACTAATTTCAATTAGACAGTCGGTAGTTCAAGACCTGCCTAGGCTCTCTACAAGCTGGTGTTCCAAGGACCGACTGGGATCTCTCTAAGTTCAGATCTCTATAGACGAAAAGCTGTGCCCTCACTGCAAAACAGTTCGTGAATGTTAAATTCAGAACATCAACAATATAGTATTTACTGTAGTGTGTTGGTTCTGAAGGGGGCCAGCAGTGAACTATTGTGTCATGCAAGTATCGAGTGGGTTACTTGTGTTTGTATGGTTGCAGCCCCAGCATGTGTGTTTCGAATTTAAGTCCCTATTGAGGTCTGAAGGAGGACTTCTAATAAGAAGCAAAAATAGATTATGTTTCGGGGATTTAAAGCTGAAATCAGTGTTATCACACTACCATTAGGTTTAAGCTTGACGACTGTTGCTTCAAAACGTGATAGTGCTGGGCATTACAAATTCTGTGTCCTTGTCTGTAATTACATCCGTACCGGTAGGGATTCGAAATTAACTATTGGAAAACTTTAAAGTTCAAGTATAAAGAAATTTCTAAGAAGAATTGATCCGTTTCTGTTATGAAACCATATTGCAGCTGTTCTTCTACCATACAACAAAAAAGAAATATCAAGTTTTATTTTATATTTAAACTTACATGGCAACCTGATGCCAAAGTGTGACTGTAATATGTAATTTATAAAATAAGTCAGAAAAGCTGAAAATGTTTGAAGAATGTAAATTAGAAGTGTTATTACTTAACGACTGAGACTTTTAAAAAAGTAGGGAAATATATCTTCTTACGCTTGGGTAATGAAACCCAAGCAATAGAAGGCTGAGTGTAATAGACTGAAACAAAGTTGCAAAGCATCTACTATTTTATGCAGGATAATACATAGAATTACATACACGGTATGAATGTGACATTCGCGTCGCCGCATCCTGTTTATCGCTTGAGGACTTCACCGCTTATATTGGTTAATATATCTTATATATTTACGGAATGACTTGTGACAGATTGTTTACGAAGTGTTGTTCCCTTAGTTACAACCCTTTTCACTGTGGGTATATTAATGAGCAGCAGAATATAAATATTTATGGCATACGAAAGACGAAAATGAACACCCTAAGGGATCCCAAGCTATGATAAACCGTTACCTAAAAGCCTCCAGAAATATGCACGACTTTAAATATCTTGTCAGAACCAAAACTGTAACATCAGCGTAGGCATTCCTCTAGTAGAAATAGGATTATTATATAAAGTTCCTCAAAATAAGGAAACACGAATATTCTAAAGATGAACACAATACTACCGACAAGTATAACAGCTAGAGACAGTTAATAGAATAGATAATAGGGATAATTAATAGGATAAACATAATCTTTTAGAAATACAATGAATATCAGAAAAGTCTGAAAAGCTAGAAATGTTGTAATTCAATAGTGGTGATTCCCAAATGTAGCAAATACCAACTCTAATATGTTATTAAACTGGAACTAATAGACCCCATTCGAAAATGTAGTACTTGCAATAAGAAGTGTCTTAGAATTTAATTTATTTTAAAAAATTTTATATAACTTTGCTAAAACTATAAGTCAGTGAAAAAAAATAAAAATATAATCAGATTTGAAAGGGTTCCTTTGTGTTTATGTGTATAATAATTTTATTACTATTTTCTTACAACTTTCTCTATCACTGATGAAATAATTTGTGAATGATTTGTAAAGATGTTAGGGGTGTAATTAATCAAGATGACAGCGTCTTTTTTATAACGGTACCAAGTTTCATTTTGATAGGTTATATTATTGAATATAACCAATCAATTAATCACAGGCTATAGAGAACGAAGCAATAGTTTTTCAGTTACTAGAAAAAAAAGCAGCAAAAGGGTTGATATACCTTGTCGTTAATTTGAAATTCAATAATGATTTATTGTTTGGTGCTAATATAAATCATTAAACATGATTTGTTTGTTAAAATGACACGCATAAAAGAAACTCCTACTACTTATATTAGAATTTCAGTTACAGATTAATGTAATTTTAATTCTTAATTTGCATTAAGCATGTTCTTCATTTCACTCTTTGCACTTGTAGATAGTAATTTTAATCAGGAATATTAATATATTAATATTTTAGTTAAAAATATCAGATAAACCGTAATTTAGAATTTAGGAACTAATATTAATCGCAATGAAGTGTTTTTCCTAACTTACTTTTTTATGTACATCCACTTTAATCATAATTTTTCTATTATATAATAAGTAGCTCTTTTAAAACATTTTACAACCAAATTTATAAAGTACGTTTTATAAATTTCCATTTATTCTCATTAAAACTTGTTTATATAGAAATATGTAAAAGTACTGCTGTAACTTGAAATTTGTTGTAAATTATGTATGTGTATATGTGCCAAAATAAATACCACTTGATGTCATTAACGAATTTTTTATTATTTATGTGTTTATATTTCATTTACAATTTGGGTTACATAAACATTGTAAACATGTATATTAAAACTAAAATAAATAAATTTTAATATCATTTTTTTCCATATTATGAAATTGTGAAACATTTAAGAAATATAAACAATAATAAAACTGATTAATATAAACTATTACAGGCCGAATAACATTATGGATGAATCAGCATAGTAGCAGTAGTTCACAAATTGTCCAGGCGTAATGTTTACTCGGTCCGGTAGTAGCGCTGCAGAACTCCGCCTTGGGTATCTTGGTTTAATCAATGTAGTGGTAGTTCACATATTATTATCCACGCGTCATACTTAATAAGTCTACTTGTATAAATCTCTATTCTTTATTGTATTTTCTACAGATTTAACAATATACATTGCTACCACTACTTCATTATTCCATTACCGAAACAGTACTACATAGCAATATGCTAGCAATTATTTAGCAATGACCCCTAACTTAGGGTTTCTTATTAGATTAACCTTGACAAAACATGATCAACTTCGCCTAAACATTTTCTTTTGCATCCACGTATATATGCCTATGTTTTGTAATGATAAAGGTATATTTATTGAATTTATAACGTTTAATATAAACTTGTGATTGGTTTTACAAGGTTTTGAGTGCTGGCTCTGAAGAAATCAACAATATGACTGTTCCAGGTATCGAGCTGGCTACCTATGTTTATGTGCTTCTATCCTCAGGATGTGTATTTAGATTTCAAGACCCTATTTCGTAGTTTTTTTTTTTGCTTCTGTATATAGCGAAGAAATTAGATGTCTCTATATTTCACGCCGTTGGCTCTCCAAACCCAAACTAACAACCTATTCTCTATGATTGACTGTTATATAGGTTATAAAAAAGTTCAAAAAAATATGTAAAAGTGTGCAGTAAAAAAGTAGAGAAATACAATATCTTTTTATGCTTGGTTAGTGAAAGTCA